>JAOBAS010000072.1:35178495-35192670 GCA_025311575.1 Elanoides forficatus
CTGTCCAGCTGAGGAGGGAGGAGTGATAGAATGGCTTTGGTGGGCACCTGGCATCCAGCCAGGGTCAACCCACCACAGGGGCCCACAAGAAAGATGAGGAGGGGCTCTTTAACAGGGAATGTACTGATAGGATGAGGGGTAATTGTTTTAAATGGAAAGAGAGTAGATTTAGATTTGGTATTAGGAAGCAGTTCTTGACTGTGGAGGTGGTGAGGCACTGGACAGGTTGCCTAGAGGCGTTATGGATGCTTCATCCCTGGAAGTGTTCAAGGCCAGGTTGGATGGGGCTTTGAGCAACCTGGTCTAGTGGAAGATGTCCCTGCTCATGGCAGGGGGGTTGGAACTAGATGGTCTTGAAGGTCCCTTCCGACCCAAACCTTTCCATGATTCTATGTTTCCAACTTCCTGCCAAAGCCAGAAGCAGACACACAGCACAGGCTCTACTTCCAAAACTAAGCAATGCTTCTGAATAAGCAAGAAGTCAAAGTTGCTTTCAAATTCTTTTTGTTTTTCAGAAAGGAGAAAACCCTTACGTTAAGCTACAATAACAAGTAATGAGACCCAACAGGAATGGATTTTAGAGAAAAATTGCTAGGAACCTGATGTCCTCACTATGTGCCAGAGAGGTAATTTCTAAAAAGCAGCTATAGATGTGTCCCATGGATTACAGATCTAACTGCCATGGACCTGCTGAGGTCCCATATCTGCACAGCAACTAGTCTTGCAGTTGCTTTTTATTTGCTATTTTTCTGTGCAGCCAGACTTTGAGGATGGAGGGAGAGCTCCAACAGAGCTACCGCCACCCGCTCCTCCTTGGCACATGTCAGTAGTATTTCACAAGATTTATTAAATCCAAGGAAGAGACAGAGAAATTTTGTACAGCCTAATTTCCCCAGGAAGTTTATGTTTCTTTTTAGTGGATTAAGTAGCAAAATTAGTAAACTCATACATTTTTGAATAATCATGTAGACATGCTAATACCCAAGGAAAAAAGGACACATGTCAAAGAGATGTTTGGGTCTGAATCATAGCTAGACTTTGTTAGCTTTTATGTAGAATGCAGTGGTATTACAAATCATGTAATGGAATTAATTGTTATCACTCAGCACAGCTGTAGATTCAGGGACCTACTCCTAATAACCACCAGCTCATCTCACAAACTTCCCTGCATCTTTTAGATTGCCAAAAATATGTCTGATTAGGAGATGAGATCACAAGTTTAGCAGGATATTTAAAAAGCATAAATCATTCTCAATTTGTTTTAAAAAGAGATCTTTTCCATATTCTCTCCTGATGTCTCATAATCCTGAGAGAAGAGAAGGATAGTAAAAAGAATTCAAATTTTTCTGAGTTCAACCTTCTTTTATTGTTACTGTTATGATTCCTTTCCCTAGGGATTTCCACACCACTTGACATGATTACATAATTCTTCTAGATCAAATTCAGGTTTAATTTAGTTGCAGTGCATTCTTAGAGTGAATCCTTGCCCCATTAAAAATCAATTGCAAAACTTTTATTGATTGCTGTGAGCTTAGGATTTAATCTGAAGTGCCTTTACGTACATTTGTTGGCACATCAGATTTAAATTGAAGTTGCTGGAAACAGCTTAGTAGTTGTAGAAATGAACAGGTATCTGTGGTCATATGCAATGTGTACATGCAAGTGTTCATCCTGTAATAGCAGTTTACAGTTTATTTGAATTTTGTTAAATGTCATCTTATATAAACCAAGCTGCAAAAGTACAGAAAATAATTTTGTCAAATTTTAAAAGAAAAGAGCCATTTACACAATTAACAACTAACATGCACTAATCTGTGCATTTGTTATATGCCAGACATGGTTATAAATTCCACTATTTAAATAAAATATTTATCAAATAAGTTCCCTTGAAAAATGGTAGCACTGACCTAGAATATATGCTAGCTAGACCTAAAATATATTTTTAAAAATTTTAAGCACTGCTTCTGCTCCAAACAAGCCAAATTCCCCAAGGAGAGACTGAAATTATACAAGACCATCTACTAATTGTTATACTTGTACTAGCTGCAAGCTAGATTAAATTAAGCTAAATAAAATTACCTGTAAATTTAGTACCTTGCCATTCCCTTTTAATTTTCCCTGCAAATTCCACATCATATTTGTTATAATGTAAAAAAAAGTAAAAATAAATAAATAATTAATTAACACACCAGCACTCCTGGGAAAAAAAAAAAAAAAAAGCACTGCCTAAAAACTATTTCTACTGTGTTCTTTCTGGTACACTCATCATTATCAGCAACAGTAGGAAGTTGCCTTCTACTGCCTGGTTACTCACATAATGTTGCTGTGGTTACTTCTGTGTGATAACAGTTGCAAAGTACTTACTATTTACTAATCCTATGATAGAAACAAGCCACAAAGTGCCAACTATTTTTTCAGTTTTAATTCCATCTGTATGTAATTTCAAGCACTGCTTCTGCTCCAAACAAGCCAAATTTCCCAAGGAGAGACTGAAATTATACAAGACCATCTACTTAATTACTAATAGTGATCCTATGATAGAAACAAGCCACAAAGTGCCAACTATTTTTTCAGTTTTAATTCCATCTGTATGTAATCCATATCTTACACACCATACTAACCTTATCAATGTATGAGATCAAACTACTTCAGCACAGTAGCAGGAAAGTTCCTGAGAAAAAAACAGAAACTGGTTTTAAAAAGCGATACATTTGGCCTTTACTGAAGTTCAAATTGTTAAACATTTTGGTGAAACTTGATTAAAATTGAAAGAGCTTTTGCATAAATAACAGAACAGAGTGTGCGCAAAGAAATCACATTGCAGTGCAGGAAAACATAGCACATTCTGAAGGAGAATTTTAACTTCCATCCAAGGTCCAGTAAGAACAAAGAAGTAAGGACAAACATTTTTTTGTATGCTCCTTAATTTTGGCATCAAATCCTAACAACACACAAATGAGAAAAGGTTATTTCTATACACAGTCCTGAATCTACCACCTACACTTTTTTTGTCCCCTCAAAAATGAAGTGATTTGTTTTCTGTTCTTGTTTTATCCTATAAGCCTTTTTTCCCAGTCAGGTGATAAAGTAATTTCAGTGAAGATAGTGGAATGCATTTTTTTCTAGTTATCAGATATTGGATTCCTTAACTAAACTCTTCTGAAATAGATTTACATATTTTTAAAGTGATATTTCTGCTCTGCATGTTGTCCTTTTTGCTACAATATAGCTCAAACTGATATATCCCTCCCTGATGCAAAATACCTGTTAATTCCTAAAGTACCCAGTCTCATACAAGATTCACAACAGCTCACAAAGTAACAGCAAACATAACATGCATATTTCCTAGATAGCCACATCCAAGAAGGGGTCCTAATTATGGGCAGGGTTTTGCATTCTCAAACACATCACACCCAACATCCAGGTCCTTCAGGAAAGAATCAGAACCAAAAGCCTATCAAAATCCATACCCCCAGGAGTATGCCAATGCTAGTAAGAGATGCCAGTGATAATCATGTTCAGAAAGAACAAGGTAGGGTAATTCTATGGGGCAATACTCCTACTCCTGTTTCAAACCACCTCCCTCAAAGCTAGCCTCCCTGGTCACAGAGAAGAGAGATTGGTCTAAGATATCTGTTCCTGTTGCTTAGCCATTAAAACTGAGGATGCAGGAAATAGCTGGCAGCAGAAGGCAATAAAAAAAAATGTAACTTGAAGTTAATGAACATCCTTCAAATATGAGGTAAAATCAGATACTTAGGAGAAGCCCCACATACCAAAAGTAAAAAAGTTACACAGATAAACAACTACCTGTCTGACATTTATCAAGAACACCTTCCAAAATTAGCCACCACTTTCAAAATCATATTCAACTACCAACACCAAAATCGATAAACCCACAAAGAACCAATCATACCTGTACTAAATACACTCTTGCAAAAATTAGTATAGCAGCAGAAACACAAAAGCCACATCTCTTTATCTACCAGATCAGAATCTTTTGCTACATCCTACATATAAACTTGTCACAAACCTCTTTTTATTTCTGCATAAGAATGAGTAGGGTCTGCTTGGCAAAATAGCAATGTTACATATACATAATGTGCATATTTAAGAATATGCAGTGATCTACCATCATTATCACAAAATGTCTATGTATTATGCTTTCTAAGTGTTTCACTTTGCTAAAATACACTATTCTTTACTTTGACTCTCTCATAAAGGACCTGAAAACCATTCTTCTCCTTGTCATATTTCCTGCAAGCCCTACCTGAACTGCTATTAACAATCAGAACAGGACCACAGAGTTAACAGCTTCACTTAACAAAAATCTGCAGCATTAGTTCCGATATAATACTGCCCTGAAGAGAGGAGGAAAAAAACCATTAATCATCTGTCTCCAGCATTTGGAAGAAGAAAGAAAATTTTGCTGTGACCAGTTTTCTTATCAGTTGCTATAGTAATGCCCAGCAAAAATACAGAATCAGAAATCTCCTCCAGTTTGGGAGTCAGTCTCTACACCTTGGCTTAATTGCTTCTTTGGTAATGCTTCTTGCATCTTACTTTGACTTGGTGTCAATTTTATGGCAAAACAACCCTAACAACTGAGTGCAATTACAAGCCCTGAAATTATCCTGCACAGCAGCTCAGGGCATCCAGTCTGCATAAGAGAGAAGAGAGCATTTCAGGGTACCATTTTCTAAGAGCTTCATTTGATTACCATTTTTTACCTTGCCCACTGCTTTGGCCCACACATCCCTGTCTCCTCTCTCATGCCACCTCTAGGATTCATGAGGCTCAGTGTCGAGGCTGATCAATTACTTCTCTTTTCCTCCTCTCCCAAGAGTTTCTGCCAGGTCAGGTCACTGATCTAGCTTACCACAAAGCCACAGCAATGCTAACTGTGGCACAAGGGAAACAGTTGGACCCTGGAGAAGGACTAGGAAATGGAGACAGAGAGAGAAAAGCCTTTGTTGGCAGCAGATACTTAAGTCACATAAATACAGTTTTTGGACGCTTCTGTACATGCCAGACTTGAAGTTCTGGGTCCCAGAACATGGAAGTTTATTCCAGGTGTGCACAATGCTTGTAACAACAATTCAGGATCCTACAAGCTACATGCAGTGAAATTAGATCTTAATAATTCTGTATCGACACATACATCCTGAATGATAGTGTCTCAGAGATCTAAAGAACTTACAGGTTGAAACTATAAATACAATTACAGCAGAGTCATTGCCAGCCTACTCTAAGCATTAAACATGGGGCTGAGGAAAGTAGAAAATAGGTGTAATATTAGAACTGCTCTGGGACATTAACACCTATTCTCCATGTTCTTGCATTAGTTAGTATTAACTACATTACCTGGGATTTGTGCTGTTCTCTTTGCAGGCATTTGCATGCCATAGGAGACTTGTGTAATGAACTGCCCAAACAACAAAAGAGCAAATCATTTATGACAATTTCTGTATTAAGAGGAGCTGGCTTAGAAAAGAGGATGGGGGTTTTTTATTTCACCATCAAATTAGAAAGAATGCTTAAACAATGTTGTATAAATCATATGATAAAGAAGTGTAATACCACAGAAGGATTAAACATAGTGATGTATAAATCAACTCAGTCTTTATATGTTGGACATGAGAATTAGACCAGGATCCTAAAAAGAGCATTACATAAACTGGAAATAGTCTTACAATCTTTGGTTCTCTGCATACAAGCAGAAAAATATCTAGCAAACCCACTATGAATGTTTGTAAAGCTACTTGCAGATCCCCGAAGTATGCAGTTGGAGTTCTGCTGTAGCATCTGCATACAGACTGAAAGGAGTTTAAAAGGTTTACAGCTATGCTGCTAGCAGGGTATGAGGGCCAGCCTGGCAGCCACTAAGCTCTATCAAAGCCACTAGAAGAGAACAGAAAGAGAAAAAAGGGGAATTATGCTCCCTTTCTACATGTCTTTTTAATTACTACTTATAGCACCTTATTTACTGGGATTTGCCTACCTCTACCAATAAAGAAAAAATTCTCATTTTTTGCATAAGTCTGGGTATACTATTTTTCAGCTACCTGCCAAATGTTTGAAAGCAAAAATTCTACTAACAATTTCAGGTTTTTGACTGCCTGAATAGTTATTTGACAACTTGAGAAGTGGGAGCTGAGTACTGGTATGGCTGAAAAATCCTGTTGTCCAAGGTTAAATGTGGGTGGCAGCAACAGACTCAGAAAAGCTTCAAATAATGACTGTGATAACCTGGAAATGAAGTTGCTTTCAATAGACTAGTCTAAGTTTAAGCCATTCTATTTACATCACATATATATGCAAAGTAGCCCTAGAGAAACATTTGGATGAGTCAGGAAGTTCCAAGGTCAGATTTAAGTCTGTAACAATTTAAACAGAAGGGGACCTGGGATGTGAGTGGAGTCTTCTGACTTGAGTTTAACATGCCATATGAGTAAGTCTTCAGCAAAGTAATTCTTCATTCAAATAAAGCCTGGAAAACTTCTGGAGTTTCTGACACACACAAAAAAAATAGAACAAAAAAAAATAATTCTGCAGAATGCAATTTGTCAAAATTAAATACAATATTTAAAGTTTTCACACAAAAGAAGCTCCTATGCAATGCCTGGACAAGTGTACATGCCAAATTTTGAGGTAAAAAATGCTAATGTTCATGAGTCATTCTGTAATGTCTGTTCACAAGTCAAATGGCATAGACACATCTGTATGAGAGGTACTGTGTGGCAAGAACCTCCCAAAGCTCCTCCACAAATAAATACAAATGTAATGCATTTGCCTACAACTTCTGCCACAATACTATCTTTGGTCACTTCTGTTGCACCTCTGATATCCCTTGATCCTTCATTTTGCATCACTTTCATGTAGGCCCCATCTATTCCAAAAGTCTTCCAGTCTCCTGATAAGCTTGTAACCTGGACTCAGACACATGTGCTAGAAAGTTTGTGAGCAATTTAGTTAAGCTTATCTAAAATGCATGTAATTGAAAACAGTGGGTTTGATCTCTTCTTCCACTCAGGCATTGAGTAAAAAAAAAAAAAAAAAAAAAAATCCCACACCAAAAAAAACCCTCCTAAAGGCTTCTTCATTGAAAGAGTATCTTTTCATCTCCTCCCATGGAACAAGTTCATGCAATTGTTTTCACTTTCAGAAATATTCTGACTAGATGATAAATATTTCTAGAAAATGAGTATCCAGTCATGAGCATTTGCACTAAAAGTCTGATCCAAAGAGTTACTCTCTCACACAAACAGCAGCATGGACCTTGAAGTATTTTCTGAAATTAGTAAGTGAATTTTTTTAGCAACTAGTACAAGTGAGAAAGCCTGTTCTTTTGACATTTACTTTGTAAAGAGAGGGTAACATTTTCCACATAAATTATTCTTGATAGGACTTTTTATTTTCTGTCCTCAACAAAAACTATATTCTTTGTAACTGTGCTATGTATACCAGTAGAACTTATCATTTACTTCTGCTCTTGAAGTAAATCAGAGAGGGAAATTAATTTTCTGAACACCTCATATACTTTATAGAACTAGTAAAGAATGCCCTGACATCACAACATTTTGAGACAGAAATTGTCACCTTGACAATTTCAACCACCTGCCTTTCACTGGCAAGCTATAACCATCCTATGCAATTTCTTATGTGGGAAACCAATATTAAGAAAATACCCACTATAATATTTGGCATCTTTAAATGAGCTGGAAATGCAGAAACATCATAGCATTACTTCACCAGACAATTTTTCATAAATGTTGTGCAGATGCTCTGAATCACTGGTAGTCCACTAAACCCTCCTCCCATCATTTTCTGCAGTGCCATATTTCTGCACAGTGGTCCAGTTGGAGATCTCCGACAGGAGGAGGAAACATTTCACTGCACATTATGTGTGATGTCTTGAACTTTACTTGTTTAATAGCTTAAGTTTTGCCTCCAAGCAACTCTCTCTTTCTTTTCTTTTCAAACCCAATAGCTCTTTCCCAGCACTCCTTTCATGACTACCCTCCAAACCTCAAGAAAGCAGCCACCTTTGCCTGATGCACAATTGGCAGTTTCCACTGGAATCACAAGTATGTGCCTGATAAATTAGTTATCCACCACTCTGGCTTTCTGATCCTACCAGGTGCAATCCTCATACTTGGAGGAGTGATTTTGACATAAGAAATCAAATGGGCATCACCTTGTGAGAAGGCAATCCAATCTATAGATACATTTACCTGTCCAGGAGCTTACCAATTATAGAGCATTACCACTATACCCTTTTCAAATTCATTACAGACCCAAAAGTTTCCTGAGACCTACTCAATTTACTCATAACAGAATTTATTACATAAATCGGTCTTAACATCTGGCGTAAGTATGTCTACCCTCTTAAAAATGCAGCTTTACAACAGCAGGAAAATTTATAATTAGTGCAAAGACTCCTTACAATAATTGAGTTGTGGATGTTTCAATAGAGTAGGTTCTGTTTTGTACGAAGGTTGAAACTTACAAAGGACACATTTTCTCTCTTGTCATGCTGATATGACTGATAACAAAGCCCATTCAAATTGTTCTGACTACTTCTGAAAGATTAATTTGTCTACACCACAATTTTGTGTCATCTGGAGACAGACAGCAAATACTAATACTTCAAGTTTAGTTCCTTTATTGGGCTTGTTTTTTCAAAATATGGGCTTGAAATTGCACACTCAAAGATGTGCATAAAGCTGTACACCTAACTGAAAAGTCTAGGATGAAAAGGAAATGCAAATCAGGTAAAAGGGCATGCAAAAGAACAAATTATCAATCCAACCTGCCATTTCATGTGCAGTTGTCTTGATTTCTGTTGCCATTATCACTCTTTAAGTATTCGTGTGCGCAGTACTTGAGCCAGGATACTGCTGTGCTGACTGCTATGTATGCAAACATGTGCACACTTGTGCACATATGCATCACACAAGCATGCACAGCTCTTCTATCTCTACAGACCCTACAGCATAGGTGATTGCATGCGTAGTCTTTTAATTATTCTCTGCGTCCAGCTCACTAATCACATTCAATTTCAAAGGCCAGATGCAAAATCTCAGGGCTTAATCAGAAAAACCTAATTTTACAGGGAATCGGTCTGGACATCACAAGAAGACCCGCTGAACCTTCACCGCTGGAACAGGCATGTAGCTATCCACACAGAAAATACAGGAGCGGCCTAGAACAGTCTTCTTCCTTCACAGCTGAACCACCTCTGACTTCAGGGGTCACTAAATATCAGTGTAGCAATGAAATAGATCACCTTATTGACCCCATTGCACCCCCTCACTCCATCTTATCCAGTCATATGCTCATATACCCCTTAATAATAGCTACATCCTCATCTAATTACACCGTAGGCACAGCCAGCAATAATCATTGCTTGGTTTTCCTGCTAGAAGCCTGCTAAGTTTGAGGGCAGCATATCGTGGAAAGCAGAAGCTTTCTCCAGCTGCTCAGTGGAAAAGTCTGAACCTTTTGACTCCATGATGAATTTTCCCAGCCTGAAGGAATTCAACCTGTTAATGGCTTCTCCCTCTTTGGGTTCAGTTTCCACATAATCTTCTCTTTTTCTTCTCTATCAGTGCCAGAGTCTGGCCTCAGGAGAGCAAAAATAGCAATCGCCAGTCCTGTGGGATCATCTCTGTCTCTGAGTCACCCTCCCTGGCCACAGCCTGTTGTCATGGAAATCATGGTCCTGTTGTACTGTAGGAATTGTCTCACTGCTGAACTATCATTTGAATCTGCAATTTCCCCATCCCTGGGGAATGCTATTCACTCTTGCCTCCATGTTCTGGGCATTCAAACTCCAAGTATCATGACCCTGAAGTCATTCCTACTTTCTACTTCGTTCTTCTGCCATACCACAGAGATGTCTCCAAAACAGAATGGATAACATTTTAACTGTGCACAGAACAGAAATTCTGTGAATACTGGCTGAATTTATGAGGCATAAGGCACATTGATAATGAGCAACAAATACACACATACTATTAGAAATAAAGCCCAATGAATCTCAATCACATCTTTGAAAATCACAGAGGTTAACTTTATTAATTTTTTCTCCTAAATAGCCCAATAGAATGCATAGTAAATGTAGTAGGGAGCTACATTTAAAAAAATCAATATAAATTAAATTTCCAAGTTTTATAACAAGTGATTCTTATTAACCTGTTCTAAAGTAGCTGTTACTGTCACATAACAAACTGGTACATGAACCAGTCCATGCATCCCACAGACTTCTAAATTTCTGATCCAAGCAATCCTACCAAGTCCAAAACAGTCATTGAAAGGTCTCATGTGAAAATAAAAGTGAGATCTGCTAAAGTTTACGAGGAACGTTGATTTCTGCAAACAATTTAAAAATGGGCAAATTACAGTCCTCTGTCATGACCACATGTTCTATCCCACAGCAGTGGTCTCAAGCTGCAACAGAAGGGACACAAGTGGTGCTTGACCTGTCCTGGGCATACAGACCACTCAGAGGGCTGCAAGATTCCCACTATTCTCACTGTCCTTGATTTCTCATTCTTGTTCCTCTGGTCTCTTTAACATAATTACACCATCTGCTTTTCCTTAAAATTGCAGGTGGTATGTGTTAACTTGTAGCAGGCAATTTTCACAACTCAGGAATTTTCACTTCCATCATATTAATGGCAATAATTTGCACCCTATAGAGCATCAGCTTTTTTCAGACTCTTTAGACTATGCTTAGACTTGAAATTCAAGCCAGGTAACCACTGAGTTTCAGGTGTGGAGTTTATGATGTTAAAATACAGATGAATACTTTAGGGACAAGTTCTAAAAGAGGATTAAGAACATTTCAAGAGATCAGCAAATATTAAAATACTCCTGTCCCAGTAAATGGTCAGTTTTATGAGATTAGCTGTTCTCAGGAAATTTTTGCCATTGCAAAAAAGCAACAGTTTCTGTTATTCATACTGGCATCAGAAAAGAGGAGAGGGGTGGATGACCAAAAAATTCTTCAGTAATGCAAAAAAATCATAGCTACATATGCAATGACCCCATAAAAATCCAGACACTTGTCACCAAAGTTTCAACTTCGGTTTGTCACTTATCTCCTTCCTCTATTTAGCTGAAATATTTTGATAAAATGCAGCACTCTATTTCATCCACAGTTGTTCCAATAGTTAACATAACTCAATAAAGATTAGCAATCTCTCTCAAAGCCCAGAAAAAGTACTGAAAGTTTAGCCCTGATGTTTCCATTGCTTAGCTAAAAAACATGGAGAAGAAAGTCTCAAAAAGAGAGTAATAACTGTACCATCTAGAAAAAAGGATTTTACTTTACTACAGGAAAGTGATATTTAAGAATCTCTTTAAACTTCAAATTAAAAAAAAAAAGCTGAAAAATTAAAGTCAGATCTCCTATTTAAAAAAAAAAAAAGAAAAAGAAAAAAACCCTCAGCAATTATATGTTAGCTAGTAGAATTTTTTTTTTTTTTTTTTTTCTGATAATATGGAGCAGGAAGTGCGGGCTTTCAAAACACAGGGATTATCATACACTATTTGATTTTACAATGAGGCACCACACATATAAAGCTTGTAAACTCTGATTTATTTGATCATTTACAGTGGGGATCCACTTTTCACATATTGACACACTAATGCCGCTTTGGACCCACCTATGAATTAATTGAAAAAAACTCCAGCAAGTAATTTCTGCCTGAGACTCCATGAGTTCTCATTTGACAAATACCGCCATTCTCATCACTAGCACTAATTGCTGAATGTATATAATCTGTCAAACAAATTCTGGATGTAGTCTCTGGCTTATTTTTACGGTGATCAATTTTAAAGCAAAAGTTGTTGAGTGGTTCCTGTGCTGAGGAAGAGAGTTAGTGTTTATACATTGATTATAAGAACAGAGTAAAATAAAAAAATGGAAATTACACATTTGGAATTACTGCTTCTCAGGAGAAGACTAGAAATGAGGCTTTAAAAGGGCTTCCATCATTTACATGGATGAGATCTAACGTTTCTGAAGAGGTTGCCAAAGCATCAAGGTGCTTCATTCGTATGTTTGAATGCTGCTTTACATCAGTTTATTTTTACACTTAGCTCTAAAGGAGTGAAGATGTCAAGTTATCTGAAAAATAATAGTTGAAGAAATTAAGTAGGGTCAGTATCATTCTGGAAAGTTTAAAGCAGCTGAGCAATTACAAAGACAGCTTTTGACTAATGAATTCCTTCCCAATGCTTTGAAGGACAGGGTTGCCTGTGAGTCACCAGCTGTTTTTAAAATGTTAGCAAGTGGCTTATTATATGGTATAAGCTATCAGTGCCATACTACTTTAGATGTATATTGGATAAGTTACTGTGCTTTTTATTTCATTCAGACCATGTTCTGAAAATACCCATCACATCTTCCTACAATTAAAACTATTACATCTTTCCAATAGAATATCTCATTCTTCACTGGAAAGCATTCCTGGTGGACAATAATAAACATAGGAATTTAGCCAGACTATTTTTAAATAACTTAAACACCACTGAAGGATACATTGAAAACTTAAAGTTTAAAACATAGTGTCGATTTCCCATAAAATAAGCATTTAATAAAGATAATTGTTTGCATTGTATTTAAGATTCTATTAGAAAAACATTTAGAAGTTTTTCTGAAATAATGGTTGTTGCAGTTGTTAAAAAAAAGCTTCAGTGGCAAATCTAGCAGACATGGGGCTTATGAGAAGTCATTAACTCATAATTTGTCCTGAAGTGGGGTGGGGGATGTAGGGTGGAGGGAGGGAAGGAGGTGGAAAGCAGAATTGAACTGCAGCTAGAGGCAGAGTAACAAACCAAACTTTTCTAAACATCTTATGAGTTAAAAATTATAGGTAATTTTTCCTTAATTAGCCACGATGCAGCCAGCATCTATATATAACTCAAGATAAACAATAGAATTAATCAGTTTTCCAGATGAGAGACTGCTGTATTACTTGTGAAGTGGTACATTTTAGAGTATGCAGCAACTGAAACTCCAGAGCAGATGCAGAAATCCCAGGGGATGATCACAGAAAAGGAAGAGAAAATTGACAGAGATCTGGAGAATAACAATAGAGGAGGACAAAGCAAGGAAAGACTTTGCTGTCAATTCTGCTAACAGAATTAGCAGGACAACACTCCTAGCAGTAAAAAGCAAAGGAAAGCCAGCCAGAAGAAAGACAGAGAAGGGATATCTGAAGGGAAGAGTACAGAAAGAGGGACCTCATTCTGGCAAGAAGGTCTCATTACTGGCCTTAATGAGAACTGCCACAGCTGAATGGGAAAAGCAGGAATCAGGCTAAGACAGTTCAGCAGAAGGGTCAGATAAGAGCCATCATGTTTAAAATGACTAATTTATTCAGATTGTTGTAGGTTAACCATGAAGATTCAGTGAATAGGGACTGCAGGGTGCAGATCCACTTGGCAAACCAGACAAGTTAGTGTTTTACAACTTACCTGTGAAATGTCAGTTGCTTATGTTAAGGCAGTACTCTTCTTCAGAAACTAATCTAGGCAATATTCTTCCTCAGAAGCTAATCTAAACACTTTACTGAATGATGCTTCTCTTCCAGTTTTGTTTTTAAGTTTACTTCACAGATCTGACACCTGACAACACCTGGTCTAAGTTTTTTCTCAAAACTTACTAGAATTCCTCCCTTGTTTAATAAAATTGCAACATAATTCATAACGATCAGAAAAAGCATTCAGAGTGGCACTTTTTGTGTTCTTATCTTCAACATGAGAACTTGGCTTTATACACACACATAGAGTGGAGGAGCTCATTATAGTCTTAGGATTTCCAGCCTTCACTAGCATCTAAACAAAATACTGAGCAAATAGCATACTATGGGTAGCATCGTGCTTTGTACTGTCAGCCTGGACTATCATGGTAGTAGTGGCTTAATATAGCACAATATATATGTGAGTCAGGGACCAATGGCCATTGTTTTAAAACATATGAAGGACATCCAAACCAAAGCTGAATCACAGGCAAGGTTATAACTTTCTTTTAGGAAAAATATTTACATTTTATAGACTTAGCTGAGGTGACAATATATCTGTTGAATGACTGTCCTGGTTTCAGCTGGGATAGAGTTAATTGTCTTCCTAGTAGCTGGTACAGTGCTATGTTTTGAGTTCAGT
>JAOBAS010000072.1:35211869-35226247 GCA_025311575.1 Elanoides forficatus
ATCTAAGATGTATCAGTTACACATTTCCCGCGTTTAGGCCTAATTTAGTGATAGTGAGGCTAGCATCCTGTCAGGACATAGCTCATGCAGTAGTTAGGCAAATTTCAGTGTTTTGTATTGCGAAAGCCAATATACATTTCACAATTGCTAAAGGGCAAATTTGGGGGTCAAAAACTTGTGGTATTAACCCATGAAAATACTTCCCTGTATTCCCTCCCTTCTTCATTTAAAAGAGAACACTGATGGAACATAGCCTTGTGACAGAATAACTGTTTCCTGCTGGAAGATGAAAGACAGGAAACGATGCAGTGTAAGTACAAACCACAAAGTGTCGCAAACAACAGCATCAATTGGAAATCTTTCAGGGACTTGCCCAAAACTATTGATTTACCAAAACCAAGGCTTCTCTTACAAAAGCATTCATAGACCTAGACAAATGTGTCTGTCCAACTTGTGAACCCAGCCTGCACAAAACATTCCCAGGCAGCCTCACCATTACAGCAGTCTCATGGAGCATACATTTGGCTCTCATACAAATGATTATTTTAACACAGTGAAACATTTCTGCTGAGAAACTATTTGTTTGCAGAGAAAATACCACAAGGTTTCCTTGCTTCAGTGTATTAACCTACTGCCAGATGTCTCCCACCGGTCTCGAATGGCTCGTTCAGACAGATAAAAGATTAACGGGCTCTTTCAGTTTGATCTCAGGCCACCTGCTTACAAACAAGTGCTGATACAGGCGCCTACCCAGTATGGTCTAACTTTCCTTTCGGCAGATAAAGTAAGACTGTGAATGCCTTTCATGATGACTCATGCTGGTCTGGAAAAAAAAAATAAAAAAAAATAAATCCAAACCAGCAACAAAACAGGAATCCTATATAAAAACAAAAATGAAAACAAGCTTGCCAACAGTCATCAGCTAAGACTTCTTTCAGCTATCAGTCTTGGTCAGATATGAATTAGACAAAAAACTCTAAAATCTGGTAATTAATCCTCAGATTACATTCACAATCCCAAAGCATATTAAAATCATAAATCAAACTCCTGACTGAGGGATATTTCACTTTTGTGAAATCAGCAAATAAACATTAGACATTACAGCTATGACTAATTTAGATTTTATTTGGTGAAATCTGGAGCTAAAACACTTTTTATTAATACCTGTAAAACTCTTTTATTACATACACATTCTGTTGAGAAATTTATTTCTAAGTTGCAAAGTAAGTCAACTCAGGAGATGTTAATAATTCTGTGCTTTGGAAAGAAAAACAGTTGAACTAACTACCAGTACTCATAATTACATATTTTGGCAACATAATGGTATTATTTTACTTTTTAAAGTTTATAGGTCATTCCAATTAAAATTTAATAAAGAACTAAAGTTGAGTAGATTTCAATCCATTAAGGATCTTCAGATCAGTATATTTCTATTGTTTCTAAAATCTTCCAAATGGCCATACAACTTTGAAGTAATTTGCAATAGAAAGCAGTAAATAGGCAGCTACATTCAATTAAATAATTGGTGTCTACTACATGCAAAAATACAGTAATTTATGCATAATATTCTGTATTTTCTGCCCTCTATCTCTGAATCGCCTGTGTGTTGTTCTCCTGAGATACGTAAATTATTGTTTCCGTCTGGTTTCTTGCCATAAGGGACTGCTTGAGAATTTAGTTTATTAAAGCAGGTATGAATAAAAATACAGCAGTTTACTGGAAACCCTGTCTGCAAAAGTGTGAGTCTGTAGCTAACTCTTCTTTCAGCATCCAGACAGCCACATGTATACAGATGCAATGCAAACACCAGAAAAACAGCATGAGGTCAGAGACACTACTTTAATCTCTTTCTACAGTGATAAACTATACTGGGGAATAAAAGTGGCTTATTGGCAAATATTGCCAGACTTTCAAGAAATTTGTTTGAAGCACCAAACACAAAGCCCTCCTGATTTCAGGTCAGATAACAGGTTGTGGAAATATTATCTCAGTGGCTCCTCAGATGCTGAATTTCGTACTTCAGCAAAGGGCTAATGCTTTCCACACTGCATCTTGGAAAGTTCTGCATGCTATTGCTCACCCCAGCATCCTGCATATGGACAGTAGTAGCCAAGCCCAGGGTCCATTCTATAAGTGTCCCAGCTAGTATTAACGGCTTTACAAGTGCATCATTCCTTTCTCATTTAATTAGGCAATTTTAAATCCTGTTGGTTAGCCAGAATGGATTAAAAGCTAATACATGAAAACAGAGTTTGGCAGTCAGAAACATTGGTTTCTAATAGTTTTCTATTCCATATGCTTGGCTTCTTTTTTTTGCTGAGGTCCATAGGAAAATATTAAAACCTGATTTGGGACATATTTATACCAAGAATGTTGGCAATACTAAAAATTTTAACTTTTAAGAAGTATAGAATATTCACATTTCAAGTATTCAAATACCAGTTGGTATTTGGTTGGTAAATACAAATACCAAAAAAATTAACTCTGTGTAGCTGGCCAATAATTTTGGTTTTGTTGTTTTTCCATTGTTGTTTTAATATTGGTTATTTTGGCAAATTATCAGACTTGGTTTCCTGTTCCAGCCCTGGTGTGAGCTGGAACAGTAGTAAGGACCTTATGACACTGAGAAGCAAGGCATAGCTGAGAACTGGAACTTCTCTATCTATATTAGGGATTTAACCTCAAGAACTGCTGCTGAAAGACAGTACTTCTCTGCTAAGGGAGGTCAGTACTAGACAAAAGGATGTAGAAAACAAGTGAAGCTGCTCCAGTCTGCAAAAAAAGCTTGCCATATCAAGATGGGGGCAAAATGCTTGTAATTTTATTGTTTGTCTGGGCTAGCTCTGAGATGAGAAAAGCTGATGTCTTCTGTGAAGATTATTTATTTATATAATACTACAGGGTCATGCGTTACCATTCTTTTTCATATATCCTGTACTTCCTTAGATATTATTATTGAAAGGACAGGCAGTGTAAACATAGCCAGGAAAATGAAGCATCATCCCAGCTGGGTGCATACAAGAGATGCACGAACTTTTAAGACAATTCAATCTGCTGCAAAAGGGCAGTTGAATTCTTCTGTTCTTGCAGAAATGGGATTTTTTGGAAGAAAGTGAGCCATTCATATGAAAATTAAGACAATGTAGGAAGCTAAAGTAGCTTGGGCTTTTCTCAGGCTCGACATTTGCATGTGAGTATGCCTTTTCTATCTCTTTACAGCTGCATCTAGGGTCTGGCAGGGAAACGCCACAGTCTTTAGGCTCTGGTTACTTGACCTGGGAGATGTGGACAGGGCAGGACCACAACTCCCTCCTTGCCCACACATCAAGTTTTCTTCAGAAAGAATCGGAGCACACAAGGGGGCATATGTCATAGACGCAGGAAAAGGAAAATGAGAGCACAGATATTCACAAAAGGAAAGCAGAGTTCAGCCTCACCTAGCTCGACTTGGTCTGAGCAGGAACTAGGGCCAAATGAGGTGCAGTGGTCCTTTCCAATTTAAACTATTCTGTGGTTCTGTGGCTAGTAGACTGAGGAGTCAAATATTGTTAGGAAAATGATTGAAAATAAACAGATTAACAAGGAGTGTCTTGCTCGTGTGAACAAGAGTAGAGGGACAAGGTACTTAAGCAAATCTATATACACATTAGTTCAGACCTATATATAACCTCTACTCCATTCCAAAAGCAGCACTACGAAGACTTGTGTGGCACCTAGCTGTGACAATATCTTCTGCGCAATCATCATATTCTTCTCTATCTTATGCAAGTGGCTGTGTGGAGTTACTCTGATACTGTGCCACATTAGTGCAGTATCAATCTTTTTTTTTTTTTTTCTTCTTCTTCTTTTTAAGTTGGAGATCTGTGGCTTTCTGGAGAAGATAACATACTGTCCTTGTTCACAGGGGTCCCCAGAAGGCACTGTAAAATACAACTATAGTGTCAAAATGCCCTGCAGCATGAAACACTTGGGAGAATCAGGCTGATACAGCCACAGAGTTCTACTGAGCCAGTGCCAAAACACGACTCTACAAAGTTTCAAATAAAGTTTTTCAAAATTTCAATGCATCTCAAATTGCTACTTAAGTACATTCAGTATCAAAGGTATTGCAAAGCACACATTAACCTTGCAGACACTTTAATAAGCTTCCAAGCCCCGACTTTTTTTTTTTTTTTTTTTTTTCCCAAATAAGATGTGTTTCAGAAAGCACGCTCATGGAAATATAGTATTGGAGTGTATTGTTACTGTTTAAGAGCAGAACTCTGAAACAGATTAACTTTGTGGTCCAACTGCTCCTCCCAGAAGGCTTTTCTACAGCTCCACTCCTCAAATGAAAACCTCAGTTCAGCACAGATGAAAGGAAATCCTTCCAAAACATTTTCACAAGCAGTTGCTGCACTGCAGAATAACTCTTCACCTGGGAAGTCTCTTGGGATGTAATGTATTTGTGTTCAAAACTCACAGCTACTTGATCTAGAACAGGGATATGAGCTCATGTCTCTGGCTCAGTGGTTTGAGTGTGAGAAAGTCATACAACATATCTCTGATTCAATTTCATACAAAATGGAGAAGAAAAAAGAAAAGCCAAAGGGACGGGTCAGCAACATGGAGTATTCAGAATCCTGCCTCAAAAGATGGAGGAATTCAACCTCACTCTGCATTATCCCAGGTGTGTGGATCCTTCTTGGCCCAGCCATCAGCAGTCGAGGTCTTAGAGCAAACTTCACCTCAGATCAAAGGAAAAAAGCCAGCACTTTGAAAACCTTGTGCTGAAAAAAAATTTCTCTAACTACCTTTAAGGAGGATAGGAGCTTCCAAAGGCCTTTGATTTCTTCTCTGACTCAGTTTTGGCCTTGAATAAAGTATTTCAACCTTTCTGTCTCTTTTCCTCCAGCTGTAAAATGATATAAGTAATTCCTCCTGGCTTCAGATGCCTGCAGTGAGAATTAGGTTCACCCATTCCAGCATATAGAGCTACCCAGGGTAACCAAGCTGAGCTTCGGTCTTTCTTTTTATAGCAGCAGGGTTGAGCATAGCTACACCAGAAAAGCATGAGCTGCATTTATGTTACAGGCAGGAAGGTGAGAGGAGGGAGGGAACAGGGAAAGCATTTTGAGTATCTCACTGTGAGCCCTGGTTGGAAGGAGCTTCTGCTGATACACATTACATATGGAGATTTTTTTCTCTGACTGGCGCTGCCTGCTAGGGAGGATCAATCTGGAGAACTGGCAAACCTTCCACTGCCAAACGGACCGACCCTCTTCCACTGAAGCACCAGTTTGCAGTACTGACCACCATAATCACTTTTCGGCCTTGTGATAGGTTGTTGTGGTTTTAGCCCAGCTAACAACTAAGCACCACACAGCCACGCACTCACTCCCCCCTGCTCCCAATGGGATGGGGAGGAGAATTGAAAAAAAGAAGTAAAACTCGTGGGTTGAGATAACAATGGTTTAGTAACTAAAATAAAATAACAATAATAATAAAAAATATAAATATAATGAGAAGAATTGTAATGAAAAGGAATATAACAAAGAAAGAGAGAGAAATAAAACACAAGTGATGCACAATGCAGTTGCTCACCACCCGCTGACCGACGCCCAAACAGTGGTCAAGGCCTCTTGGCCAGCTGCCCCCGGTTTATATACTGAGCATGATGACCTATGGTATGAAATATCCCTTTGGCTAGTTCGGGTCAGCTGTCCTGGCCATGCTCCCTCCCAGAATCTTGTGCACCTGCTTGCTGTCAGAGCATGGCAAACTGAAAAATCCTTAACTTAGGGTAAGTGCTACTTAGCAACAACTAAAACATCAGTGTGTTACCAACATTATTCTCACACTAAATCCAAAATGCACTGTACCAGCTGCTAAGAAGAAAATTAACTCTATCCCAGCCGAAACCAGGACACAGGTACAGTGTCAATGATATAAACAACTGGTCACTAATATATGCTGTATTAAACACAGCATAAGCAGATGCATGTTTTAAGCAACTGTATGTTCTTACAAAATATCTAAGAAATATCTAGAGCCATTTAGCATAGCTGATTGGTTTAAACACATTTAAAGTACTATTTTGCCTGATTATTCTTTGATGTTTATCCTCTGTGGTACACTTGAGAAACTATTCAAAAGGAAAAAAAGATAAAAACCATTTTTGTATGAAGTACCAGTAGCAAGTGCACCTCTGGGACTTCCCAGAAACCCTGCAGAATGATCTTTCAGATAATCAGACAACAGTTAACAACTTCCTAGTGCACAGCATCAGGGCTTCCTACCTCTCCCTCCCCCTCACACATGGCAGATACAGTGATCTTACTGGAGAGCAGACTTATTTAATATCTCATAGAATACATAACATCTTTTTCAGTAGGCTGCCACCTCAGAAGATAAGGGAATTAACTCTGTTCTCACTTTATACCAGGTTTTTTGTTTTCTTCCCCACAGTAATAGTGCTACCAGTTGCACCTTTTCATCATACCTCCTTGCCCCCTTCATACTGCCTCTTTAGTGATGAGGTTTTTTCTGGGGGCAGAGGGGAATGGATTTCAAAAGCAGATAGCAAACTAAGGCACAGAGAGTTTATGTTATTAGCTCCATTTCACATAGGATATGGCTAATGATAGTTCATTCTTTTTAATTGTTTGCATGTGTTGTCTTTCTTAATACTTGCTGCACATTACTTTTTTAATCAGTCACCACCATCCCCACACATACATATATATACATACATATATCTCGCTTTTCAAGGGAGAGACTGTTTTCTTCATTTGTTTGAATCATGTCCAGTGTACTTGTGTTTTACCATAATCTGTGGGGCAAAAATAGCAGCAGGGAACAGACGCCTTTGGATATTCAGTAGTACTCTAAACCCCTCCCCACCATTCTCCTGTACCTCACTTGCAAATCACTGTTTCTGATTACAAACATACAGGTCCCATTCCATAAAACAGCAGGACTTTTCTATCTATTCTAAAGAGAAATTTAAAGAGAAATTCCTCTTCCTAAACAATGTCTTTCCAGAGGGGCATTGCACCCAAATATTGATATGCCTCAAAATGATCAGATTGCTGAAGCAAGTTACATGATGCCTACTGGACCTCATGGGACACTCTCCATCACTTAGAGCATTTTACTCAAAACCACAAAGCCACCATGCAGAAGTTATATCTAATGTTCTGCAAGGCAGGCCTTCCTCAGCACAGAGATTTTGATTTAACTTCCCCAAGTCAAATGTTCATTTATTGTCTGTCCACCTAGGAAAGATCGATACTGTATTTTTCCAGGCTGATCTAGTTATGGAATCACAAAACTTAAGCTGATCTCCTGACTTCAGGCATCTGAAGGAACTCAGAGTGTCTCAACTTCTCCTTCAGTATCTTCCCCAATTGAACGAACAACTACATTTATATGATCAGCTGCAGCTAGTAAATGCAGTTCACTCAGAAGTTCCAGCATCCTCAACCAAATCCACTGTTTTGCTGCCAAAGCAGCAGAGCTTAAATGTTTGCAAAGCAACAGAGTTTGAAAAAAAGTGATTAGTAAAAATAATTTTATCCTACTATTTATCTTACTAGATGGTGTGCTGGGCATTCACAATCAACCTGCAATTAGCAGCTGAAGTACAGCCATGAATGTCCTAACCATGCTGCTGCAGCAAGAATGGTGCATGGTAACTTTTGTGCATTGAAGTCTAGATCCTGAATCTTGAGGCAGATGTGTTTTGTTATTCTGCAGATCTTGACAGCCATGACAGTTGTCAATACTGGAGTCTGTAAAAAAGTCTGTATTGACAAACAGCACCCAAAGAACTTTTCTGATATTTCCTAAAGAATGCGTGGAACATTAGATAGGGTTTTGCTTCAGATCAGCACATTTTAAAACACTGTGAGAGACAGATCTTGGTAGACACATTGCATGTTATGCCTACTGGCTTCTACTTCAACTATTCAATCTTCTTTCTTAAACCACTGTTCTGATATTTCATGTATTTTTTACATAACCAGTCCTATGCCAGGTGAAGAAATATTTTTCAAGACCTGCAAAATAAAAATTCATGGCTAGCTTAGAAGCTGTGTGATAATTGCCAACACAACTGCCAGAAAACTCCAGCTTTCACTGAAACCCATTCTCCCTATTCCTCCCTAATAGTTTCCAAGCATTTCATAAGAGACTTGGTCATTTGTCTTTTAATGACCCTGTTAACTACATGGTATCATAGCAAAGTTATCAAGTAGGTTAAATCAAAAGTTTTAAAAGTAATAGGCAGTGCTCTAAAAGTTGATAGATACATTTTTCATGTCATCTGAGACATCTAACTACATTTCATTGCCAAGCATTGTAGAAAAACAAGAGCTGATTGTATTCTGATATGCAAAAAAACTCAACACTTTTTCTCTGCACATGCAATGACCATTAACACTTGACCTTCAGCCTGATGGAAATTAATACTTAATTCCATGTCTTTTGTTACAAATTTCTTTTTTTATCTAGAGACTCCACTGCAGTTTAAAAATACCATAAAGCAAGCTAGCTGGACAATAAACAGTGTAAAATAGGCTAGTTTAGCTGAAGTGAGAGCTGGGAGGAAAAACAGAAAAAGAAGACACTTTGAAAAGTTCTATAACTATTTCCCAGTTCAGTTACAATAAACTTAAAATGTCATTATACACAGGTGAAGAAGGAGCTGAAATAGCTCTGAGGTGTGCCTAATTCCACTAATGTGGAGCCAGTGAGCTCTCAGCCCCAGTGAGCCAAAGCATTCATACCCATACCGAGCAGGGCACAACCACTGCCCCACTGGGACCTGGCTCCAGTCCACAACACAGCTGGGCTTCTTATGAAGAGGATTTTTAAGGTCCTCTGACAGGTAAGCAGATTCAGAGTTTCCCCAGCAGGATATCCTGAGTGAAAACTGAAACGCTACCCCTTGCAACCATTTTTTTTATTCCTCATAGCTAATGCTAACACAATTCTCTAATTTACACGCATTTGGTTAAATCTACCATCTTTAGGTTTTGAGAAGCTGCTCCTAAGCAAAAGGTGTAAGGTAGCGGGAATAAGCAGGTTAGATTAGCCCAGCCCCCTGCAAAACTCTCTTATGCATTAAGAGTTTTGAAGCTTGAAAGCTTTTTAAATTTCACAGATTGTCTCTGAGCCTACCCTAACCATTAAAAACTTAGGAAAAACATTTTAGATAAAAAGTTTGCCAGCAGCTGAAAACCTGCAGCCCACTTTCCTGCTCCCCAACAACTCATTACTAGGTAATTAACTAAAAACAAGTTTCAGATTTCTTCCATGAAAAAGAGTTTTGCCTTTTACCTGAGTTCAGAGCTACCTGAGAGGAATCCATTGCAATTCAAAGCACTCTCATCATGTTAACAGTTCCTGAAAGCCCTGAAAGCCAAACTTGTTTGTTTGTTTATTTTATCAGTAGAAAACAGTCCTACAGCTCTCCAGTTTGCAACTAGGGATGCCACTGAAGAACTTAGTATTCTTCAGGTATTCTCCACTACCCTACTGTTCATTCATCTGTAAAATTCACATGCTAAGTATGTGAAAGGCAATACATGAAACTATAATTCCCATTTAGTACCATTTTATGTGCACATCTCCAGGCTGCAACCCCAGAAGCTGAGCAGTGAGCTATCAGCCAAAGCTAGAAAAGTTCAAATAAATACAGTGGGAAAAAACAGAAGTCTTACATTCCTGTCATGCCATCCTTGTTTTACAACAGTGTAACTGAAGGCATTACGTACAGCTCATGTTATTCCTTCAAAAACATTTCTGTCACTGAGTATTCTTCCAGTGCCTGTGGAGCTATAAAAGCAGGCAGACACACTCACATTTTGCCTCCAGACTTCCGTAAGCAGACTTACACACCACAGAGAGATGTAACTGTCTCGATCCAATATTAAGGAAGGTTTCGATATGATCCCAAGAGTGAGATTAAGACACAAACGAGGTCAAATGACCTCGTATAGTCAAAAGAGCTTTTATTATCAAAAGTATCAAAAGTGGAAAATGGTGGTGATAGAATAGAATGGAAGAAAAGGCAGAAATCAAGCAAGCAGTCAGGATAGGATTGCTCGGATAGTCACCACCATGGATCCAGTGGCATCCTGTTGGTCCTCAGGCATGCAGTCAGTGGTGGGAGTTGCAAGAATGGTCACCACCATGGATCCAGCGGGGTCCCGTTGGTCCTCAATCTTCAATTCTTCGGTGGTGGAAAAAGCCCCACGGCTTGTCTCTAGGGGTTTTTATGGGGCATATTTTGATGATGTCATGCACTGCAGGTTTCATCTATCACAGGACCTTCCAGTGATGGACACCAGAAACCAGTATCTTATCAGCTCCAGCCCCGTTTCCTCCCCTGGATGCCTCAATGGCCTGGTAATCATCCCTATGGTCAGAGGAGTCTCCTGCTTAAACAGGCCATCTCAGAGACAAAGGGCTCGAGATAAACAGTTCACAGTTCCTTGAGATGACAGTCCAGTCCCTCACACCTAACAATCTTTGAGGCAAACGGTTCGAGATAACAATTCAGTCTCTTACAGTACCAAAGTAGGTCCCACGGAAAAGGAGGAGAGGCTAACCTAGAAAGGATTAAATCACCTTCCAATTTTACTATCATCAGGTGCAGTATAGAGAGTTCTCACTCAGTTGGGCACTTTTCCTTTTTCCTGGGTTGTTAAAAATGTGAACAAATCTGAGTTAAGTATGTTCAGAAACACTTCCCTTTTTGAAATAAGATCATCATAATCAGAGTGTTGACACTGAAGTGCTACATGACAGCTAGGACATTCTGCGTCTCCCTGATAACCAGGGATAGCAATCAGGAGAGAGAGTGATGTCTGCCTCATCTCCACCATAAGCCTCTTGCAGACCAGTTCCTGCAAGTTACACTTGTCTCCTGTGGGCAAATAAATGGTCCAAAATCTTCAGAATTCACATCTCATTAAGACTAATGTCTCTGTTGCAGTAAAATTAACTGTCAAAATATGGTGAAGCAAACATAGGACTATAGCTGTTTGCTGAAGAAAATAACTTCTTTCCAATAGTAACTCCATCTGAAACATCTAAGAACAGCAAAAACCCTAAAAGAGAGTTGAAAATGCATTTAAACTGGAAAATAAACCTGGATACAAAACAACTTTTACTGGCAGACCAGCTGAAGCAAGTAGCAGCATTT
This sequence comes from Elanoides forficatus, assembly GCA_025311575.1. NCBI lineage: Eukaryota > Metazoa > Chordata > Aves > Accipitriformes > Accipitridae > Elanoides > Elanoides forficatus. Next base: position 35,223,061 of record JAOBAS010000072.1, read on the forward strand.
ATGCTTGTGCAGAACAACAAATTTTGAATGCATGGTTTAAGTGCCCATAACAGGGCTTAAGGCTTTTCAAGTGTGGCTGCTATCTTATTACCCACTTAGGCACCTTATTAAGCATCAGCAAGGTTTGCACATGTCCAGCACCCACTGTTGCAAGTGGTGGTTGTATATGTCTTGAGAAGGTGGATTTACAAATTTAGGTCCTGTAAAGACAGCCAAGTGAGGTAATATATTAACTATGACAGAAACAACTCTATTCTTACTGTTTTGCTAACGTCAGCAGAATCAATGCCCTGTTACCTCACTGAAACAAAGTAGTTAGTCCACAGGCTGCTCTGTGAACTCCTGAACCATGAAAACCAGCAAGGTCTCAGGTATCTGCATCCCCAGTCAACAGTGATAAACAGGACAAGGTGGAACGGTGAACCTCATCACAAACGTCATGTAACACTGGTACTACGTAAGAGGGCACATATGTCTTGAGGTTTATGATTCTTTGTACAAAGAACTACACCCATTGCTTAATATTTTGAGCATACAAAGCTTTAATTCAGCCAACCTGGAAGGGGTTATCCACAATATCTGTCCACCCAGCCTTTCTGTCACGGCTTACACATTGATTTGCAAGATCAAATCTTAAGCAGTTGGGGAAAGAAATGTGATTGTCTGGTATCCTTTGAACTAAAAGCCTTGAGGCAGACACATCAGTGTTATCAACATTCTTCTCATACTGAACCCAAAACATAACACTATATCACCTAATAGGAAGAAAATAAACTCTACCCCAGCTGAAACCAGGACAAGAATAAAACTGATAGCCTTAACCTAAGACCCGTGTCTAAGTCTCAGATTAGTCTGGATGCTCAGTGAAGAACCCTGGAGAAAGAGTCTGTTCTCCACATTCCATAGATTAAAAAATATTTTGAAAACATCAATATGTTCATATCAAATTAGCATAACTTTGCAAAGTTGTTTCTCCTCTGGACAAATTGCATCCATTACTGCTAGTGACTCAGGTGCCCTATAAATATAGACCTTATTCTGCTAGTAAAATACTAGCACACTGATGACTCAGGCACATATTTGCATGTCTCTGCAGAGCTTGCTTCTGTCAGTACTCCCCCACTTAGATATCTATATGGATGCTGGGAACTGCACACGGTTCAGGCATCCAGCTACATGAACAACCTTACCAACACAGGGACAGAAACAGAGAGGATGGGAGGTAGCACTTCTGCAGGCAGAAAAAATGCTGCAGGGAGTCATTTTGACACCCTGTCTTTGAAGTCAGGTATAGAAAATCCTGTGGTAGATTAGAAAGTCCTGTTTTAAATTAAGTTAGTTAGCCAAGATCATTCTGATCTTTTCTACTCTTTCTGTTTAATGGTGCCTCACGTGGAGTACCAATTCTGATCCCTTCTATTCTTTCTGATTGATGGTGCATCCTTCTTGGCAGGAAAATGAACCATTGACCCAATACAGAGCAACTTAGCAGTCAAAGTGAGGAGGGGATACCTCCTCAAATGACCACCAAGGACCACCTGAGACCCCACACATGCAGAGAAGGCATCTGATGTGTCATGTTTATGTAATTCTATGCATATGCATGAGCTAGTTTGAATATGAACTAGGTTGGAGGAGTTTAATAAATTAGATGCAGTTGTTACTGTATAAAAGGGACACACCTGAAGAATTTGGTGTGCTTGATTTGTGGAAAGCCCACTGAGCACCCTGCACAGAATAAAGCAATATCTCTCCTGAGTGTGTGAGATTGGGCTATTGCACACCAGGTAACAAATCCAGTTTTAGGACACCTTCACTCTCATATCTGAGCTGTGACCTATTAAAATTTATTCTGTTAGAGGTTCTTCATACTGAAGAGTCTTCCTCAACCATAATAAATTGTCTAGAGGAAGATCTGGGCCTTCATAATTGTTTACTGCACCAAACCTCTCCAGTGACAGATAACTTTTGACATCCAGGTCCAGACAGATACACATTTCAAACATATGGGGAAGAATGCTAAAAAAGAAAAATGACCCATGCTAAAATACCCATGAATCATAGAATCATAGAACCATAGAATCATTTAGGTTGGAAAAGACCTTCAAGATCATCAAGTCCAACCATCATCCATGTCCACTAAACCATGTTATGGAGTACCCCGTCTATGCGATTTTGAATACCTCCAGGGATGGTGACTCAACCACTTCCCTGGGCAGCCTATTCCAATGTATGACAAAACTCTCAGTAAAGAAATTTTTCCTAATATCTAACCTAAACCTGCTGCAACTTGAGGCCGTCTCTTCTTGCCCTAGCTCCAGCCACCTGACAGAAGAGACCAGCACTCAGCTCACTACAACCCCCCTTCAGGTAGTTGTAGAGAGCAATAAGGTCTTCCCACAGCCTCCTTTTCTCCAGATTAAACAACCCCAGTTCCTTCAGCCGCTCCTCATAAGACTTGTGCTCCAAGCCCCTCACCAACTTGGTTGCCCTTCTCTGGACACGCTCCAGCACCTCAATGTCTTTCCTGTAGTGAGGGGCCCAAAACTGAACACAGCACTCGAGGTGCAGCCTCACCAGTGCCAAGTACAGGGGGATGATCACTTCGCTGCTTCTGCTGGCCACACTATTTCTGATACAGGCCAGGATGCCGTTGGCCTTCCTGGCCACCTGGGCAAGCTGCTGGTTCATATTCAGCCGGCTGTCAACCAGCACCCCCAGGTCCTTCTCTGCTGGGCAGCTTTTCAGCCACTCTTCCCCAAACCTGTAGCGTTGCATGGGGTTGTTCTGACCCAAGTGCAGGACCCGGCATTTGGCCTTGTTGAACCTCATACAATTGGCCTCGGCCCATCGATCCAGCATGACGAGATCCCTCTGCAGAGCCTTCCTACCCTCAAGCAGATCAACCTTCCCTCTCAACTTGGCGTCATCTGCAAACTTGCTGAGGATACACTCAATCCCCTCGTCCAAATCATCAATAAAGATATTAAACAGAACGGGGTCCAACATTGAGCCCTGGGGAACACCACTTGTTACCTGCTGCCAACTGATTTTAACCCCATTCACCACAACCCTCTCAGCTGATCCATCCAGCCAGTTTTTCACCCAGTGAAGAGTACACTTGTCCAAACCATGAGACACCAGCTTCTCAAGGAGTATGTCATGAGAGACAGTGTCAAAGGCCTTG
>JAOBAS010000072.1:35257016-35312213 GCA_025311575.1 Elanoides forficatus
CCTCTTTTATAATAAGTGAATGGTGAAAATGTTTTATTTCAAATAAGGGTTTTGTCTTATCTGAGCAGAAAATGACCGGAAGGTCAGATCTGCCTACAGGCAGATAGTAAGTATTAATTTCTATGACTAAATGACATAAAGAGAACCAAGGATTAGTTATATCACAGATTAGCAAATTGACTTGGGGGTAGCTTTGTAATTTTTTTTTCTTTTCATACCATTCTCATAACTGGAAAAAAAAAAGTATTTTTAGAGTCTTAATGTGATCTGAACAAGTCTCAAGCTTCTCTTTTTTTTCTCCTGCCTCTCTAACTTTTGCCTCTCTAAAAGCTTTGGAATGGGAAAGGCCAGACTATATCTTAGTAACTTAGTCTCTGTGCACGTAAGAGAAAAAAGGAACAGCAAAATCAGTCAGTGTGTGGTAGGGCAGGTAGAGAAGGTATTGTGTGAGCTTATTTGCTAAATCATTGACTTTCTAATGCATCTTGATATTTTCCTGCTAAAAATCCTATTCCAACTTTGTGTGGCTATGGGAAATGGCATTCTTAATACTTTCAGGCATACTGATAGATCAGTTTGTAAGAGTAAGTCTTGCTTAAACATAAACTAACTAATTAAATATTAGGACCAGCCAAACTGTGGAAAGCACTGTAAGGTAATTTCCCTCCTTGTTGTTGTTTGGATGGAAAGTGTTTAATGTGCAGTTATAAGGTTTTTTTTCTCCTCATTTTTGTTGTATTGCCTTTTTAATTTGTTTGCCTACACAAGCATATTAGTATTTAGGTGTTCATCAGTTATACAGGTCAAGGAACCGATTAATTTAATTGAGTTTAAAAATTAGATTTGCAAATATTCTCCATTCTCTTCAGTTCTTCACCACTTGGAATTACATTTACAGTTCTGAACAAGTGAATTAAGTATAAATACAGCACATAAGAGTTTTATTGTGTCAGGGAGAGTGGTCTTATAGGAACCATGCAAAAAAGGTATGTGAAAAAGGCCTGAGCATGTCACTTTAGCTGTCAGAGATTTGACAAATATATCCAGTATTTTCTATATTCACATTGACAGCATATGGCATTATTAAGCCAAAAGCAAAATATATAATTCTTTAAGTTTTGTAAGCTAAAGAACTTCAATGTATTTCACTTTATGTGGTGACACAAACTACCCACTAATGTAACTCTTAGGTTGAGATTTGAAATGTGGCTGCAAATTAGGTACTAAGTTAACCAATGACTATACTGATGCAGTGGTTTATTGTCACCATGTAACTGTGCAATATCAGTTATGGTCATAATCCACAGAGGTTGTGTTGGATATTTCATTGCTTGGGTGGCTTTTGTCACATTAATGAGGGCTTTGGCAGGCCCTTTGGACAATAAAGAAGTGTCAGTTGAACATGAGCCCAAGGGAATTCTAGACAGCAACTCCCCAAAGAGTCTGGTCCTGGGATTTTTCTAGCACTTGGGATTTTTCTGATGTTTGCAGTTAAACTACTCCAATCTTCATTTTATTCAGTCACCAGCATCAGATCCCTGAGATTAGGAACCCTTATTGTTGATCCTTTGTCACCCCAAAAGATCAGTATGCCACAGTTTTAATCTAATTCCAGCTCTTGTTAGATTTTTCATATGCCCCATCTTTTTACAAAGTTTGCTATAGATAATCCATATCCCCTCACTGAGGAATGTACCCCTTTTCACTTATGGTCTGGTACTGTCCAGAGGTTTTAGTCAGGATTGAGGCCACTGGTGAAAGATGCTCAATGGTGTGAGAACTTCTGTTGAGCTGTTACTCAGAGTGCCAGCTATTCTGGGTTTGATTTCTTAGAATTGACTCATTCAGCGCTGTGTGCTTTTGCAGTGTTAAAAACAAGGGTTATTTTTTTCCCATGAGGTACTTTGTTCAACTTTTTAGCAGTGATAGCCCAGTAATATCCCCACAATGTACCATAGAGGCAGTCATTGTCCATGGGAACTGGGCTCTTGCTTCTGCGGGCTAGCTGGCAGGGAAAGGTTAAAGAATGAACAGCCCTGAGGGTAAAGCTGGGCAAAACAAATGAGGTAATATAACAACTGTGTACTTGAGCTAATTTTTTCAGCTAAGCTGCACACTGAACATCTAAATTTTTGTAATTACTGTCACAAGTCTATCTTCTTGGCACTAAATTATACTGCTTAAGGTTCTTGCCATGGCATTCTCAAGCTGCATAAGAGCAGAGCAAGGCCTCAAGAACTTCAGAGTGTTTTCTAGGTCAATGGCCTCAGGCAATTTTACAGTTAAGGTCATATGTGATCAAATGTATAGGTGAGCTGATACAGAATCAGATGCTATTAGGTCTATTTCTTAGATTGATTAACCTTACTTAGACTGTTGTATAGTGCAGATAGCAGTATTCTGTCTTGTAATGAAGATGTTTACAGATGATAAATATTTTGAAAATACTCTTTTGGGTGCAAAAATTGAGGATTTCTTTCCTGCTGTTTTGTAATTCTTTTTCCCTTTGTTACTCTTCCAACTTTCAGGGTTTTTTTTTCTTTTGACTGTATCAAAGTTTTTATTGACCTACTAAGTGAAGTGACAAAATCTGACTTTGTGCTAGCTACAAGGTGTTGCTTTTACTGCCAGCTTCTTCCTCTTACTTTATAATTTTTATTAGTTCTAATCTTAAGAATTTAGAAATATTACCTCCCTGAATTAATATTTTCATTTTTCATAGCCAGCTAATATGGCTTGATCAGAGGAAATTGTTGCTGTTCTAAATCTCTGATACAGACTACCAGCAGATAAGGATTTTTTAATTGGGATATGGTCTGATGTGTTTCTATAATCACTTACATATGGCCACTTTTTAAAAACATAATCAATTAAGACACAGCTTTTCCTCTTCCCAGGCTCACGCTTAACACTAGAAATTGATAACCCTTAAGTTATTAATTTTTTTTCATTTTTGTTTTTCTTTTCACATTAGTAACACACAGTTCAAGTGATATATATAAGACAGAAATGCTGTTCCTTGTCTTAGCTAACAACAGTGCTGAAAGATTTCATTTTAAAATAGAAATATTCTTAACTGGGAACTTCAGAGTTAAGCCCCCTTCATAATTTTAGTCAAATAAAAAGGGTAAAATCTATGGTTTTGTAATTACTTGTACGCTTCATTTCTACTTCCGTCTAAGCCCAGAGAGCCCTGTTTTTCCAGTTACAACACAAAGCTAATACCTTACAAGGGCAGCATGTCTGTAAGGTTTCCCTATTCAGGAGAGTGTGCATTTTTTAGATTTATGAGGCTCCAGCCAGCGTCAGGGTCCCTTTGTGATAGAAAACACATAGCGGGAACCCTTGGTTTAAGGAATCGGCGCTGAACAAATAAGGCAGAGCGTGGCTCAGACTGGGCAGCGCACCAAGGCAGAGGACAGCTCAGGGCCTTGCTGGGGCTCACACAGGAGCTGAGCTGAGCTGGGCAGAACAGAGCTCAGATTTTTGCAGTGCTAAACCGGAAGTTTAACTGAAAAACTTCAAACCATTGTAAAATTTTGATTCTGCTGAAGCCAAACCCAAATCCTGATGTTGATTAGACCTTAAAACTAGGCCTGAATACCAGCCAAGATATAACCCAGTGGTACATGTGAGGCCTGCTTCCTCTTTTTATATCCCTTGAAATATCTCTGTGGTGGCTCAGATTGTCTAGCGAGGCTAATGAAAACACAACAGATGTTGCAGATTCTCGAGACTTTCCGGTATGTCTTCTCACCTGGGCTTTAGTCCTCTGTGCTTTCTGCAGGTTGTAATGCAGAAATCTTGATGATTGCAAGAAAAGCATTAAATTTCCCGCAATTAGAACAGAAAATTCAGATTTAATTTTGTTGTAAAGAGTGGCCAAAGATAGATATGCAGAGAGAGCTCCACGAGCAATTTAAAAGTGAGCTGAGGACAGGTAGGCTGTTAGATGAAATGGTCCAAAGGCATGTGTAGCCAGGTACCTCAGTGATATAGATGCAGCTGCTGAGAAAATCTACAACTGAAGCATGATTCATTAGTGAGTTTTAATACTAGGGCTGTTTTCTTGTTCAAAGAGCAAAACATATTCTAAATGGAGAACTTAATGATATAGAGAAAGCTGCTACTTAATATTCAGTCATTGACTCACAATTCAAATTCAAAGATATCATCATGATATATTTGCTTCTGCCACATACCTTTCGATATACTTTTTTTAAGTGAGGTAAGTGCTTTTTTGATAAAAGCGGTATTGAGCAACAACAGATATTTTCTTAAAATTTATAAATATTTTAAGTTTATCTTATCTTCTGCATATCCTATACAGTTATACAGGATGCTTTTCTGGAGCAAAACAAGATTTTGGAAAAAAAATAAATATTACAATTCATACCATGTTACAGGGAACTTGAACCATTTGTTCAAAAGCCACGCATGCAAGCAAAGCAAAACAAGGAATTCATTCACTCATTCACATTGGCAGACAGGTGTTCAGCCATCTCCAGGAAAGCAAGGTTCCATCACACCTAACGGTTACTTGGGAAGACAAGTGCCAGCACTGCAAATGTGTCCCCTGCCTTCCTTCTCCCAGCTTTTGTTGCTGAGCACGATATCAAATAGTATGGAATATCCCTTTGGTCAGTTTCGTTATGAAAACTCAGGGTGAGTGTTTTGCAGACAAATGCTGTGAGGAGACTGTGTCATACAAATATTAAAACAAAAGCTTTTTCCAAGGTGTGACTCAGAATTCTGTACAGTCCAGAGCAAAATTCGGTTCCCAGTTTTCCTTCCTTCTCACACGCTTTTTGGACTATTTATCTGACAATTAAAATAGCCAAATAACAGTATCACTGGAAGCAATGCTAATGGCATTAAATAGAATAACAATCATATCAGCTATAATAAGCATAAAAATTGATGTTGTCACCCAGACAGAAAATGCCAATCATTTTTCTATGCCTTGAGGATACAACAAAACCCCTGTAAACTCTAGATAGTCAAAAGACATACTGTATCATCAAAACACGTAATAAGAATGGAGAGGGACTGATGTCTTTAGGATCTAATACCTATAAGGAGTATTTATTCAGCTGGAAACCTTCTGACCTGGTAACGAATGACACATGGTTGTATTAGGCATATTAATAACCCTGAAAATTTGAAGCTGCCTAGAATGGTGAGGCTAGCCCCTGTCCTTACTAATATGTATTCACAGAAGCTGTAATCTAGCCGCAGAAATAGAAAAAAATGGTACATGAAGGAATTCAAGACACAAGGTATGAAGTATTATTCACAAAGCAGCTATGGTTTGTTTGGTTTTACACCAGTTAGAATGAAAAATATGCTGTGAATTGAATGAGGCAGTACTCAGAAGGGAACCCTTACTTCCTCCAGCCTTGCAGGTCCACAAAAACTCTTAGGAATTTTTTGGTCTCATTGACCCAGCTCCAGGGATCTATACGTAATTTATTCCTCAGCCTGGATGTAAAGATGGCAAAAGTGAGCACTGAAAATAAATAACTTTGCAAAAAGACATGAAACTATTTTTTATAAGTAGAGAGACTGTATCATTGTGATCTTCTTTCTTTTTTTTAAGTATGATTATCTTTCTCCTTATTAATCTCTAAACAGGACTTTTTCCATGTCATCTTGCAAATCCTTTGGGTTGGTACAGTCTTCCTGAGTCAGTGGCTGTAGCAGGAAGCTAGCTAGTACTTCTTATTTTATCAGTTCTGACCTTATTTGGCTGCTTGAGGGTGACAGAGCTCAGGGATGGTCAAAATGCAATATCTGCCCTAAGGCTGCAGCTGCAGAATGATGATCTAATTTCTAATGACTCTACTTACGACAGTCAAAATCGTTATTCAAAGAACAGCAAACATGGTTCTTTATGCCTTGAAGCCAACAGGCCAGATTAAAGTGGGAATCCCCAAAGGGAAGTTATGCAACGGGTACTCTAATCTGTTCAGTTTCTTAGCCACAGAAACTACAGAATGACTGGATTGTGATCCACTTCAGAATTAAGAAAACATGAGTGTACAAACAAAAATAAGGCCGTCAACAATTGCATGTTGTTCTGTTTACAGGCTATGTTTTGTTCAGACAGCTCCATGTGATTGCTAGTGGCACCAGGGTTTAAGCTTTAACAGGGCATTCCTTGTCTTATATGAGTTTGTGCAAGCTCCAAGTTTCAGTGGGAGTTTACTCAGAGTCTATCAGACCCATAAGCAGCTGTTCTATCTTTCCCAATGGCTTGTGTTGTTCTTCCTTAACCAAGGATGAAGCACAATGAAAAGCTGCTGTCAATTAGGCTCTTTTATTTTTCTTTTTTCCCCCTTTTTTCCTTCTTTTATTTCCCTTCTTTTTTTCTTCTTTTTTTTTTCTTAAAAAAAAAAAAAATCCCAAAGTAGCAAATTATAAATAAAATGCATCAAGTATCAGATATACTGTTATTAGAAAGTGCTTTCAGTTATGGCTGATCTATACCTGTTGCTCAGTGACTGTGACAGTAAACATAGATTATCATAACACATACCTGCAAAATAAGTATTGATACATGACCATCTTCTGAAAAATAGTAATATCTGTGTTCATCTGTATAGACAATTATCAATATTTAATCCAGAAGATATAGCTCTCTAGGCTCTTGCTAATGGTAATCAATAACTCTTTATTTCTCCATGTCATATAGATTAGCAGTGTTGACATTTTCCTGTTGTTTTTGATTTAAGGGATAGTCAGAGCTGTTCATTTTTGGAATCCACTGGAGGTCACTGCCTATATAGTTTCACAGGAATCTCTGCATACCTTAATAATTAGTGATTTATTGTCATTACATGAGTGCCTGGCTGAAATCAAAGCTCAACTAAACTGTCATTATACATATATGTACAAAAAGTATTCCAAAGGATTTGTATAATCTGCATAAATGAGATACAAGAAGAAAAACAGTGTTGTGAAGAGTATTGACCGGGATGGTTGGGTTGTTGGCAGAATTGGGAATAGAGCTCTGATCTCCTCAGTTCTTGTCAAGGTGACTTAGTTGATATGATGCTTTAAATGATTTATTGGATAATTGAGACTTCTTTTCATTATTTTCCATCCAGCATGTCCATGTTAAAGAACAGATAAAAGATTTGTGTTTGGTGGCTCACTGTCATGAAAATTTTGCAAGTCAGTAATGCCTTCTCTATTCCTTGAACTTTGTCATTGCATGACAGTGGATATGAAGGACACTGCTGCAAGTTTTTTTGATAATAAGTAAATAATAATCTGTCTCAGGAAGGAGTTATGCATTAAAAATATCAAAAATTTGTTTTTTCCATGCAGAAGTGTTTTTTGGGGGAGGAGGGGAGTGGATTAGGAATTAAATTGTGATGAAAGACTTATTGAGGCATGAACATTTGAGAAGGCTGGTATCTCAAAGTAAGAGGATATGCTTTGTATGTTCACATATCAAACAACCCCGAGAAATGTAAATGATTATAAATCTCATTACAGACTGATAGCATAGCATGCAATTTTTAATAACTACACAGGCAAAGGGAATAAATGTAGATCTCTAAAACATTTACTTAATTAGCTGATATTCCTGTTTTCTTCAGAAATACATATTACATTTCTTTTATTACATTTTTTTATTAAATTTCTTAATGTAATTGACCTAAGGGCTTAAAAAGTAACTAAATGCTTGAAAATAAATGAAATCAAACAAAGGCACAGAACTGTAGTCAAGGCAATTTGTGGGGCCGCAGGAGATTAGCTGTGTAACACAGAAGATCATAGCAACAGAAAAGAAGACTGGCTGTAATGGACTAGAAATGCTCATCTACTCCAGGCAGGTATTTGTCTAATTTGTTCTTAAAAAAGCTTTAGTTTTTTAGTTAGAAATCCTATGCCCTTTTGATTTCTAGTGCAGTACTTCCCCATATTTAGCACTAGAAATTTTTTTCATGAAGTCTAAGTTCAGCCTCTCTTATTGCACCACAAGCCTATTTTTTTTGTTGTAGCCACCAGACAAGAGTGTATATTATTTCTTTCTTTCCCATTTGAAGCAGCCTCTTACATATTTAAAGACTATAATCATTTTCCTTCAAGCCTTTTCCCTCTCCACCCCTCTGCACCTCTGGCTCATGTAGTCTTTTCATCTTTAGACTAAACAAACCCAATTATTTCAGTCTTTTTCGATAGCTCGTGTTTTGCAGATGCCTCATCATTCCTGTTTCTCTACTCTGGACTGTCTCCAATTTGAAACATGTGATTTTTTGAAGTGTGGTGCCGAAAACTGGGCATTATACTTCAGCTACTTCAATTCTAGTCTTATTGTTGCTGAGCAGAATGAAAAAATTCTTGTTTCTAATAATGTTGTTGCCATTTATATGTTTGTGCAACATTTGACTTTTTTTCTAATAGCATGGCAATGCTCATTCATCTGCAATTTGTAGTCTGCTCTAGTCCCCAGGATCTTTTTTGAAGACCTATTACCTTGTCAGTCCTTTTCCATCTGGTATTTCCTGTTTGTGAAACTCATCACTACCCGCAAAGTACAGAGCTGCACACCCGTCTACCTGAATTGCATCCTCTTTTTCTTTTTTTCTAGACCATGTTTTAAGTCTACCAAGGTCACTGTGAATTCTAATTTTGTCCTCCATCAGACTTCTAGAGATCCCATCTTAGCATCAGCTTAGAAAGTAGCATGCTTTCAAAGGCTTATCGGCTGCTAATGCCTGGTGGGGTGGTGTCTGATAGGTCTGGAGCAAGGGTTAGGACTGCAGCATCTGAACTTTGATGATTCATTAACAGCTAGGGGAATAGTTTTCCAGTGCTATGCTGAATAAATCTGTTTGTTAGTTACTGAGGTTATTTTTTTCTTAAACATACTGCCTGGAATTTGTGTAGTTTTCACTTTTGGCTATTCCATTTCAAGATCAAATGTCATGGATTTATAATCTCTAACTGGAAATTTTACAAAAAATGCTTACACCTTGGGATAGGGTAGAAGCTGCCTGGCTGCCTGCCAGAGCAGGGCCACATCTGCAGTGAATTGTAATAATCACAGAATCAATGATAGAATGGGACCTTATCATCTAGTTCCACCCCCCCTGCCACGTACAGGGACACCTTCCACTAGACCAGGTTGCTCAAAGCCCCATCCAGCCTCGCCTTGAACACTTCCAGGCATGGGGCATCCACAGCCTCTCTGGGCAACCTGTCCAGTGCCTCACCACCCTCACAGCAAAGAACTTCTTCCTTACCTCTAATCTAAATCTATCCTCTTTCAGTTTAAAGCCATTACCCCTTGTCCTATCACTACATGCCCTTGTAAAAGTCCCTCTCCAGCTTCCTTGTAGGCCCCCTTTAGGTACTTGAAGGCTGCTATAAAGTCTCCCTGGAGCCTTCTCTTCTCCAGGCTGAACAACCCCAACTCTCTCAGCCTGTCTTCATAGGAGAGGTGCTCCAGCCCTCTGATCATTTTCATGGCCCTCCTCTGGACCCACTCCAACAGGTCCGTGTCCTTCTTAAGTTGGGGGCCCCAGAGCTGAATGCAGCACTCCAGGTAGGGTCTCACCAGAGCAGAGTAGAGGGGGAGAATCACCTCCTTCGACCTACTGGTCACACTTCTTTTGATGCAGCCCTGGATAAAGGTGGCTTTCTGGGCTGCAAATGCACATTGCTGGGTCATGTTGAGCTTATCAACCAACACCCCTGAATGCTTCTCCTCAGGGCTGCGCTTAGTCCACTCATCACCCAGCCTGTATTTGTGCTTGGGATTGCCCCGACCCATATGCAAGACCTTGTGCTTGGTTTTGTTGAACTTCATGAGGTTTGCATGGGCCACCTCTCAAGCCTGTCAAGGTCCCTCTGGATGACATCCCTTCGCTCCAGTGTGGTGACCACACCACACAGCTTGGTGTCATCAGCAAACTTGCTGAGGGTGCACTTGATCCCACTGTCCATGTCCCCGACAAAAATGTTAAATAATATTGGTCCCACTATGGGCCCCCCAGGGACCTCACTCATCATTGGTCTCCATCTGGGCATTGAGCCGTTGACCGCAATCTCTCTGAGTGCGACCATCCAGCCAATTCCTTATCTACCAAGTGGTCCACCCATCAAATCCATATCTCTCCAATTTAAAGACAAGGGTGTAGTGTGAGACAGTGTCAAATGCTTTGCACAAGTCCAGGTAGATGACGTCAATAATATACTAACTGCTTAGTACTGCCACCAAAAATCCAGCATTCTGTCTTGCTCGCTGCTGACAAATTCTATAAATCTTGAGGTTTTTTTTTTCTAATTGATTGACTTATGGAGTTAACCAATGTGGAAAAGGTTTCAGACAGCTTATTTGATTCCAGTATTATTATTTCAGTATTTAAGATTTATTGGGTGGTTAAGAATTAGTCACTGAAGGAATTCGTGAATCATTCTGAATAATGAATAAATTTATGCTGTGATTGAAAGCAATTTGTGAAAAGGAACAAAGGGAGAAATTAATTTTTAAAATGTTAATACAATGAACTCCAGTAGGACTTTTAGCCATCTTTTAAACCTTTATAGACCAGTGAAAAGAAACAAATGTGAGGGCTTAATTTAGAGTCCAGAGAAAGTCAAAGGTAGAGTCAGGGTTAGACTTTTAGCTTCTATCTTTTGGTTTGGTGATGACTCTGGTTTTGTTTCCACGTTAATTCATGTCTTTAGAGTCCTTGAGGGTAGAGGTATGGATGGAGGGCCTTGGAGAGCCATGTAAATCTCAAACTGCAATACCAACAGGCTTACCAATGAAGGGGAAAAGGAAAACAGCAACAAGAACTGCAGCAATGACAGGTTGAGGCTTGGAGTGCAATATTTGCAATTGCTTTGTAATTTGCCTTGGTGGTGTGATTACACACAATTATAACCCTGTTGCGCTGACTGCTAATTCGAGAGCACTATGTGCACACAATACAGCATAAATTGGGCATTACAGAGTGAATATTAAATGCAAAACATAAAGCTCTAAGCACCTTGTAAGCAAATCTGAAAGGCAGGCCAGTAATATTATGAGTAGGGCTTTTATTTTGGACCACTGTCTTAAAAATTAAATGATGATTTTTTATGTATATCTACCTGTAGGAAATGCCAAAAATGTGTAAGAAAGAAGATTATCCACAACCCAAATATTGGGCACAAACACAGAAAATCAAATAAAGAGAGTAAGCTTTGGAGGTACGAAAGACAAACTTGAAATGGGCTAGGAAAGCTGAACACTAATATTCCTTACGTTCAGCTGTAGGTCTGATTTCATCAATTCTGTCAATAGCACAAATCAGCAATAAGCAAATCTGCAGTACAAGGGACTGAAAAAGATCCACAATAAAGTTTGCAAATTAAAATAAAAATCAAAGCTATAGGGTTATGAACAATAGTAGAAAATGGACCCCAGAACACAGTCTGCCAAACCACAAGATTTTTCGCATAACAGGACCAGAGTAATAAGCAGTAATCAAGTGTTACTGGAAGATAACACTGCTGAGTTGCTAATACTCTAGCATAAGACAGTTGTGGCAGCAATTTTTTCATTCACCTTATTTTAGAACAGCAATATTAGGAAATTCTATAAATAATGGTTTAATTGCTCACTTCTTGCTTTTGCCTTCTTCCCATTGGTTCTGTCAGAAATGGTGTTTGGAGTAAAGATACTCCAGCTTTGGAAGAAGGGAGGGGTTTGATTTTACAGAAGTGGTTCAGTGTTGCTCATGAACTGATCAGAGCCATCTGCATCTTCTGTGTGCTTATGGTTGCACTTCTATGCTTGCTCGTGACTTGGTGGTTGACTGCAATGTGAAAGCATATTCTGTTGTTCAGTTATATTTTAACTTAAAATATTATGGTTATTGTCGAAGTGGTATGACTAGGCTAGTCACCATGGAAAACTTCATTTGATAGATAGTGTTTGCTTTTCATTATTATTGACAGTGTCTTTCAGATTACTTTTTCAGTTACAGCTCTCATCACTATGACTCACCAAAAATCCTGCTTTGCCAGACTGGAGTGCTAGGCAGTTTGGGCTAAAACATTCCCTCAGCTCCTTAATGGAGGCTGAGCCTGTGGTTTTGCATTTCTTTTGTCTAAATACAGAAAGACCACAGGCCATAGACAATGTAAATCTCTCCATCCCAAAGTCCTGGAGAGATTTACTGTTGTACGAATGTCAGCTACCCAGTGTGTACTCTGGCAATGTGACACTTCCCAAAAATGCTGACTGTATGAGCAGGCTTTATGGGGTTGAACCAAACATGGAGTGTAGAGACATTTGGCATTCTGGTCACAAATCACAAAAGCCTGGCAGCCAGGTGCATTCAGAGGGATTCAGGCTACAGAGCCTTCTGTGTCCTGCCTTCTCTTGCCCGCAGGCAACCTGCTTCTGCCTTCACCCTGCTGCATTTGAATGCTGGTCATCAAGGACTGACAGGTACAGGTCAGTTGATGGAGTAAAATTAGGCTATTCTGGTTTAAGCAGTTGTCTATCTTACTCTGTACTCTTATATATCGGCAAGATTCACCCTCAGAGCTGTGTTTCACTACTTCTGGGTTTTGAAACAGGTTCCCAGTGTGTATACAAGGTGCCTTGAAGCCGTCTTCATGTTTGTCAATACAGAAAAGTGAAGAATGGTCAGGGATTTTGAGCAAATCTTTTTCTCCTACCAGGTGGAGGTTGCCGCTGGACAGCAGCTGTTTTCAGGCCTGCAACCCAACCTTGCAATGACAAGTAGATGTGGGCAGAAATATTTTTTTAAATTTCCTTGTAAAATAGAAGCTGTAAATATCAACACTAAAAATAAGTAAACTCCAATTTAGACAAATCCAGATTTTTTTTTCACTGAGCAAAGACTCATGCCACGGTGAACAGTGAAGGCTGGAGTACACTCAGGACTGATTTGAATGACCTAGTCTGAACAAACGCTGAGTTTCACAAGCTGTTGTCATCCGAATTGGTGAGATACCAGTTTCAAGTTCAAATGCTTCAACCCCAAATTCTTTATACTTCCTTATTCTTAAAGCTGGTTTTCTGTAACAGGGGAAGACTGAAAACTAACTGGTTCTTGGTGGACTCACTCACGCATGAAGTTTGGTTCTGCCATCATTAGCCCCAGCAACAACCTGTCCTAAACTGCTAAATTTGTGAGGCACAAAGAAACCCATGCACCTACCATGCCTTACTTGTTTAAGTTCACAGTAAGTACACCTTTCTCTGCAGTCTCTAGCCAGATTTCCTATGCAAGGGTGTACTTCCAAGGTATTAGCATGAAAGCCAGTGGCTTTCTGAACCTGGTTTTACAACACAGAGCTTCCCATACTCCTGAAGTAGCAGTTGCTACCTATGGTGCAGCACCACCTTCTCCTCTTCCTACACCTGTCAAAAACATCTTTTCAGTGCTGTTTCATTTGTTTGTTTTTTTTTTTTTTTTTCTAGTTATGAATTCTTATCTTTGCTTGCTTGCTTCAGTAAAAAAAGGCATATTCTTTGGGAGCTCATCAGACAATTCAGAAAGTTGAACCTCTACTTCTCAGAGTCCCACTTGCCATACCGTACGGTAGCGACTCTCCCATAGCAATAAAAGAGCCTGAGCCTCCCCTGCAGTAGTCTGAGATATTTTTCATGCATTTGAAAATGACTAGAAGATAATTCAGGATTTTTCAATTAAAATTGTTGTACCTTCTTTCCTCTTACCCTGGATTTTTGCTGTCACAAGGCTAAAAAATAAATCAGTGGCATAGCTTAAGCGGGTTTGAGCAATGGCAGGGAAATAATCAGAGCACTTCACTGTGGCACCAAGTATGATGAGACTATAGCTTGATGGTGGGTGCAACTATATTCAGAATCTGGTATGAAAGCACTAGGCTAAGTCCTGTGCTTGTGCTCTCTGTTCTGTACCTTAAAGTGTCTTGACCAAATTTCAGCCTATTATTAGATCTGCTATCTGGGCTTTTTGTATTATCACTGATGTAATGCCAAGCAAGAACTTTGTTGTTAGCTGTTAGTTATTGCCCCTGAGCCAACAGGAGCTGCTGGAGGTTTTGCTAAATTTGTCGCTGCTACAACTTGCTTTGCATACTTCTGTATGTCTCACATTGTGCCTGCATCTCCTTAATGAGGTAAAAGAAGGCATTGTGAGTAAGAAAGGTGGAGTGAGGTGGTTGAAGATTATGAAGATTTTACTGCATCTGCATCAGCAGCTTGCAGATCTGAGGATTCTTTTCTTATTTAAAAAAATAGTCTATCAGAGGGATATACCACTGCTTTCCTATCACTGACTTAAAGGTGATTATTTTATCTTGAACTAATTTCAATGGCTTTTAGAAGACTAACATAATATATTGTGACCAAAATGAATGAGTTCAACAAACATAATCAATTGAAATCAAATGGAAAAAGGAGTCTAATAAATAGAGGCTGCTTTCAGCCTGCATGTGAAGAAAAGGCTGCTCCCTTCACCTCTCTGATCCAAAGCTTTTAGCTCAGAGGCTGTGTCTGCCCTCTGTAGTGATGCCTAGCTGCTGCATTGGGCTATTATTCTTACCTTTTACTGTTTGGATATGTTCTTTATTCTCATCAGGTCTTCACATTTTATTGGATACATTTATATATTCATTGGAAATAGCACAACTATAAAAGAGTTGACAGAAGATATTTTCAAGGTTATATTTAGCTCCTGAAAAACATTCTGGAGACTTTCTCTGAAGTCACTGATCCCAAAATCACCTTAACTCTCCATCATACAGTCCACACTGGTGTACAATTCCATCTGTGTATGCTTAATAATAGGGAGTTCAGAAGATGCAATTTTGACTCTCTTCTTTCCTGTCTGAATTGCTGCTTTTCTTTATTTTTTATACATAAGCTCACATAATTTTCCTTCCTCGTGCTTTTTCTCAGCACTCTTATTTTACGTGAAAACACCTTTTAAAACGTAGCTGTATGTGAGTACCACTTTGACATTAGAGTATTTCTTTTTTTAGTGTCTTGTTGTTATTACCTTCTTCCTACGGTCTCCAATTTTTCCTAACAGCCACCTCCTAAAATAACAATATCCTTTATTCAGCTAGTTGTGCATGATCTGAATGATAGTTGATTTTCAATTTCTGTAATTATAATATGCCAGACTGGTGCCTTAAAATCTTCACAGCGTTATTTTTCAAGAAAATATTTTTCAAGAAAATATTTTTCTATTATGTGTAAAACTTTTGAAGATTTCCTTCTGAGCACATTTCATTTGTAACTGCTTTTTCTGTTTAGTGTGATACTATCTCCAGGAGCTGTCTCTATGTTCCCTTTCACAGATTGAAGATGTATTTCTTTGTGTCTTACATTATCCCTGAAAACTTTACTATTGAACAAGAGGTTTTGGTTTTTTGGTTGGTGGGTGGGTTGGTTTGGGGTTTTTTTTTTTTTTTTTGGAGCATTTTAAAGTGTCTGAAGCATCATAGATGACAGAGAAGGAAAAGATAGTGTAGGCAATCTTATTCTCTTGATAATTCAGTGTTCATCTCTAATGCTTTTTAATCCATTTATCTGCAAAAGATGATGCCACCAACATTCTCAAGAAAGAGTGGCATACACCTAATTAGATAGCAGGGTTAAATGTGTTTTTTGATACATAAAGGTAATTTCTTTCTCAAATTGAAATTAATATAGATTTGCCATAATTTTGAAGAAACAATAAATTTGAAGTTTTCAGCTAGGAACTGATCTTCAATTTTGATTATATCAGAAAAACCTAAAAGATGGATGTATGTGCCTAAAAGCAGTATTTTGGATCTGCACTTTTTGATTTCTTGAGATATACTCTTGCTTTTTCTTGGATCAGTTTCAACTTTTGCTTCCACCAATACCCTTTCTTCATAAGTCACTTAATGCCTCCTTCTGTGTGGCCAGAAAGGATCCCGAAGGCATGTCATACATTCTTCCTTGAGATATTTCTGGTGCTTGATTGGCAGTGGCTTTTAAAATTGTTTGACAGCTGTGCTGGAAACTCACTAGGCAGTGCTAAATCTCCCTACATTTAACACTGAAGGAGAAGTGTACCATGCCTGCTGGGAGAATATGGAGTTAGCTTGATGGTGACCTAAGGCAGACTAGAGCATTCACACTGAATTTTGTGCCATTTTAGAGGTGTAGTACAGAGCAGAGAACCTGAGTGGTCACTCTATAACTTTCCTCCTCTTTGCTACATGAGGCTTATGTATTTACTACACCAAATGGTGCTTTAGCCACAGCTTTTCAATTCGAGATCATAGGTTTCTGGTGCCTACCCCCAAATGTCAAGACTCCACTGTTGGGCTATTTTTCCATAAATCTCATCTGAACAGAATTAATTTTCTTACTTTCTATCCATATTGTTCACCCCTCTCTATTTATTTGCATTAATATTTTATCTATCCTGATTTTTACAAAGTTTCAGATCTGTACAGTTAGTTCAGTTATCAGCAGTATCTGTTATTTCATTACTTCAGGTAGGACTATATGGTGTAATCTAAAACCTTGGAACTTATCCCAGGTACCAGGCTGCATCCTTGGGCTCCTTCACAAAAATTAATTGAAATCAAATTTAGGTATGATCCTGATTCCTCTCATTGAATCATAGAATAGCCCAGATTGGAATGGACCTCAAAAGATCATCTGATCCAACTTTTTGTGGGAAAGGGAGCCTAGATGAGATTACACAGCACCCTGTCCAATTGCATCTTGAAAACCTCCAGTGATGGGGACTCCACCACGTCCCTGGGGAGGTTGTTCACTGGAGTAAATGATTGTTTCTACTGAAAAAAAATTCTTTCTTAGTTGAGATGAAACCTCTCCTGCTTCAACTAGCACCTATTGCCCCTTGTCTTCCCCATGTGGCTCCTTGTGAAGAGAGAACCTCTGTGCTCTTTGTAGATGGCCTGTAAGTACTGGAAAACTGTGATGAGGTCCCCAACCCCACCCCCCGCTGAGTCTCCTCTTCTCCAGGGAGAAGAGACCTGACTCTTTTAGTCTTTCTTCATAGGGCAGGTTCTCCAGCTCTTTGGTCATCTTCGTGGCCTGCCTTTGGACCCTCTCCAGTCTGTCTGCATCTTTCTTGAATTGTGGGGACCAGAACTGGACACGATACTCCAGGTAGAGCCTGACAAGCACTGAGCAGATTGGGATGATCACATCCTTATCTCTGTTAGTAATGGCCCTGTGGATGCAGCACAGGATCCGATTTGCCTTTGTTGCTGCAGTGGTGCTCTGCAGACTCATGTTCAGCTTGTTGTCCACCAGGACCTGCAGGGCCCTGGGGGGTGGCTGCTATGGCTGGCTCCCCAGCCACACAGATCCTAGTCTGTGCTGGGCTCTTTAGTTATCCCGACCCGGGTGCAGGAATTTCCGTGTGTCTTTGTTAAACTTCATACTGTTCTTGCTAGCCTAGTCTTCCAGCCTGTCCAGGTCTTTCTGTAAGATGGCTGTCCCTTCTGATATGTCTGCCTCACCACCGAGTTTGGTGTCATCAGCAAACTTGTTAAGGGTGTTTTCAATCCACCAACCAAGTTGTTCATGAAGATGTTGAACAGTGTGGGGCCCAGTATCAGTCCCTGGGGGACCCCACTTTTGACAGGCTGCCAGCTTGTGAAAAAAACTGTATTTCTCAACCTATAGTTTTGAAAAGTCAGTAACTATCTAGTGGGTTTGCATGGAAAGGTTTTGGTAGTGGAGGGGCTACAGGAGTGGCTTCTGTGAGAAGCTGCTAGAAGCTTCCCCTATGCCCAACAGAGCCAATGACAGCCGGCTCCAAGACAGATCCGCTGCTGGCCAAGACTGAGCCCGTCAGCGATGGTGGTAGTGCCTCTGGGAGAACAGATTTAAGAAGGGGGGAAAAAAAGCCTTGTGCAATGACAGCAGCAGTCAGGAGAGAGAGGAGTGATAACATGTGAAAGAAGCAGCCCTTCAGACACCAAGGTCAGTGAAGAAGGAAGGGGAGGAGATGCTCCAGGCGCCGGAACAGAGATTCCGCTGCAGCCCGTGAGGAAGACCATGGTGAGGCAGGCTGTCCCCCTGCAGCCTGTGGAGGTCCATGGTGGAGCAGATCTCCACCTGCAGCCCGTGGAGGACCCCACGCCAGAGCAGGTGGGTGCCCGAAGGAGGCTGGGACCGCGTGGGAAGCCCATGCTGGAGCAGGCTCCTGGCAGGACCTGCGGATCCACGGAGAAAGGAGCCCACAGAGCAGGTTTGCTGGCAGGACTTGTGACCCCGCAAGGGACCACGCTCTTGAATGGCTGCACCCCATGGAAGGCACCCACATTGGAGCAGTTCATGAAGAACTGCAGCCCGTGGGAAGGACTCACGTTGGAGAAGTTCGTGGAGAGCTGTCTCCCGTGGGAGGCTGGAGCAGGTGAAGAGTGTGATGAGTCTTGCCCCTGAGGAGGAAGGAGCAGCAGAGACAACGTGTAATGAACTGACTGCGACCCCCATTCCCCATCTCCCTGTGCTGCTGGGAGGGAGGAGGCAGAGAAAATCAGGAGTAAAGTTGAGCCTGGGAAGAAGGGAGGGTTGGGGGGGAAGGTGTTTTAAGATTCAGTTTTATTCCTTATTATCCTACTCTGATCTGATTGGTAATAAATTAAACTAATTTCCCCAAGCCGAGTCTGTTTTGCCCGTGATGGTAACTGGTGAGTGATCTCTCCCTGTTGTTATCTCCACTCATGAGGCTTTCGTTATATTTTATTCCCTGTCCAGCTGAGGGGAGTAGTGACAGAGCGGCTTTGTGGGCATCTTGCATCCAGCCAGGGTCAACCCACCACAACCTGGCAGGCTTTTTTTTTTTTTCCCTAGCATATTTAAAGTATAGTCAGTAAGTAAAATACAGTCTAGTTTATGCTAGGTGAGTTTAGCTGGTGGAAGGCAAGAGAAGGAAGGACAGATCTTTCAGCAATATGAAGGTAGGAATGGCTAGGAGGACTTAAACTCAGTGTTATTTTCTTTCAGTTATTGGTTGAAGATAGGTCTTGCTGTTAGGTAATCTCTCAGAAGAGCTGGAGCTGGAAAATTGTCCAATTGACTGGGTGGTTTTGTTAGATTTTGTTGGGTCTCAGGGTGATATAAAGCATCCTTTATTTGATTTCCTGGGAGAACGGAGAGGTTGATTTATATTTCTGTTCTGAATTATTAAGTCATTTATTTTACTGTAGTATCAGGAGTTCTCAGCTGAGATCACATCCTGTCTGGCAGGACAAAAATAAAAATATGTTGTCACAACTGCAGTGCCAATGGTGTTACAGACTAAATGGCATGGTGATGTCAAACAACTTGCCTAAGGATAGAGACCAGGTCAAAGGCAGAAGTGTGCCCAGAGCTTCAATCTCAATCTTTAGCTACTGGCCCACACAGTCTATTGAAAGCAACTGATACTAGAAAAGGGGAGCTGCAGTCCCAGGCCTCACATGCAGTTTCGCTGGAGACAATGATGGGACCTCCCCCAGTTTGTATCCTTCCCTGGAAAATGATGTTTTTTTGTAATACCTGGCTGCACCTGTTTCCCACAGCCAGCATTACTTCTGTGTGCCAACATATCCATAAATCCTGCAGTTATGTTCATTAAGTTAAACTTCTTCCTTCTAGAGCTTTATTCCTACAGCTCTGCTCTTACCCAAGGTTTGGAGAACACTTTCCTGTGCTGGCAGCTATGGTCTTCTGAATACATGGCTCCAAACTGCAGTGTATAAGCCTTATGGCTGCACTTTTTCTTCTAAAAGCCACTGCTGTTTTTCTAATAAAGTGTATTTCCTGTGGGAGAAATAGAAATGCCGTGCTTCCTACTGGAGATTTTTTTTTTTAAACTTTATTGTATTTTTTATAAGTAAACAATGCCAACTAAAACTGAGTATAGCAAAGAACAACTTCTGTGCCAGACATTCTTCTGTACAGGTTGATTAAATACATTTCACAGCCATAATCCTCAGTCATCTGGTACACCAATTCCCCATTCCATTTAAAAATCCTGGCATTACTGTAATAACTGATGAAGCACTTATTTCAAGGATCAACATTGAGGTTCTAGCTTCCTTGCTGTGTTTAATTAAGAAGATTACTTACCATTTGTCTGCCTAAAATAATAAGGGGTCTTATGTGCTCTATTTCAGTTGTCTTTGAAGCCATTGGCCAAAGGCCAGTGACCTTTCAGTAGTGATAGCCTCTGATGCTGTTAGGAACCCTCCCATTAGAGCATCAGGCAGATGATGATAATCTTCCCCTCCTGTCAGAGCAGTGAAAAAGCAGTAGGTGCCACATTCTGACACTTGTGTGACTCATTTCATCTCCAGGCTGACAGAGTATTAAGAATATACAGACTATTAAGCATTCCCTTTATACATCTACCATTGTAATCAGAGTCTATTTTTAGTATTTTTTTTCTAAAAAGGAAAAATTACGATCAAGGAAATTTAATACACTTTTACAATAACTCTCTGTGAAGAGACTGGGGATTTTGTTTGGCTGCTGTTTGATCTTACTTTATTTTTCAGACTAGCCTGAGGACACAGACTCAAGTAATGTGAATTCTTGGGACAAATCGTTCAGTTGAAAGAGAAATGAGGGGTCCCTCTGCACTCCTTTCCCACCCACATGTCCACTGCACCCAGGAGGGGCTAGGAGAGGGAGTGGAAGGGGCTGCAAGGCTTTTGAACCATCAGACAGGTTGACATCCTCAGAAGTAGCCTGGCACCGTGGCAGTGCGCATGGGAGAGATGGTAGGGAGCAGGAGAGCTCTCCAAATGAGCTGCTGCTCTTGCTATGAAGAGCCCTGGGTACCTCACAAGCAGAATGTTGCATATCTGGTTGTGAGCTGGAAGGCAACGCTGCCAGTATGGCAGTTCACTCAGCAGCATGACTGTCCTGGCAAGTGAAGAGAATAATAAACCAGCCTGGAGAGTCAAGGTGTGCAGATCATTACCACTCTTGGAGCTCAGTGTCCTTCTGCACCTGGGCTTTTTGGAGTCTTGTACACGAGTCACAATGGTAACTCGACTGCTTTGCTTACACAAGGTTCTCAGAGCCTGCATGGGATGGCAGACCTACGGCGAAGCCTCTCTGTTCTCCTTGAAGGGGTTGTGAGTTTCTGCAGGGCAAGTGGCAGAGTATAGGCCAGCATTTTTTTTCATAGAAACATCTCATTTATGGTCCTGGCTTTGCAGCATGGAGAAACAAAAAAAGGTATGATGAATATAGTGGAAGAGGTGATGTTATTCAGGGAGCAAAATACATGAGAGACACCTTGCAGTTTCTAGCAAGGGATTTTGTCAGCTTTTAATTTTTACAACTCTTTCTTAATAGAATTGCTTGATTGTCTGATAAAACAATATCTAACTCATACACATCCCAATACACCCTCCCTTTGCAAGATACCCACCAAAGAGAAAACACACACTTTTTTTTTTAGGCAGTGATTCTCATTCTGGCTGCCTAGTCCTGAACTGAGTTCTGGGTGAATTCCCTAATAGACAAAACATAAACCACCTTAATAACTGAGCAACCCATCATCAACAGAAAGGGTGCCTTAGCTCCTGCACTTAGGGATACAGTAAAGTTGTAGAAAGCTCTGGACAAAGCTGGTGTGGGTGGGAGGAGATGGGGAGGGGAGGAAGTGGGCTTGGAAACCGTGCTGACAAATCACTCGTCCAGATTTCCATTCTGAGGAGTGAGTAAGAAGCCTCAATGATTATTCTAGGGACAAGTTCCTGGAATACCTGGATTTTGGTCTTCTGATGAAAATGCTGACCTGATATGTAATGAAAAAACCCCCACATTTCTGAAACTACAGGATTCAGTTTTTCAAGTCATCTTCTACAGTATTGCAAAGAACAGTGGACATGATTATGCCTGCTTAGCTGCACAGATATCAATAGGGTTGCAGGATTTGCTGTTTTAGGAGTTTAAAGCTGGCCTAGGTGTCTCAAATTCTACTTGAACAGTGTTATGTGTTGCATTCCTCTGCTGCCCCCCTCTTCAATATTGACTGCTTGAAAAACAGTTAGGTACAGAAATGTTCTCACTTATTACTTACTTGGTTGTAGTATGCTCATCTTTTATATGAATTAAGATGTTTAAAAACGTGATACTAGATTACTTTTTTTTAATAGAATTTCCTGTATATATTGGTTTCTGTACACAATCCTCCCCCCGCAATTCTGGACATCTCTTGTTTGTACTTGAATAACAATTTTTGCTTCTGGACATTTTAGGTAAACACCAGCAGTATAAATGCTCAGAGAGTCATATACTTCTCTGCTAACTACCCATCTGAAATGGCTCGGGATTATTTTCATTTTTTAAAAGTCTGGAATAAGGGATACTTAAAAATTTGCTTCCTGAAGTGAATATTTCATCTGCTAAAATGTGAAAGACTGTATTTTTTGAGAAAAAGCATTTACTTTTGAACAATATTTTGGCATTTTTAGTATTACTTACATTGTAATACAAAAGGGTTTTTTTTGCATACAGTGATCCTGAATATTGAAGGTACAGTAACAGTTTGGAACTAAATTCTAGCTTTTAAGTGTAATGCCTGGTTTTATTGGGTACTCCTTTTGGATCACCCCAGGAAAATGGTGCCCCTCTTTCAGCAGCCTTCTTACCAATGTCACTTGTGCTGGTGACAAAGGCTCTTAGAGCCCTGCTCATCCTATTCCGGGTAATCAGCAGGAAGAAGTGAACCTCAGCTGGACTGGCAGCCCTTCCTGTGGTGCAGAGGGAGGGGATGATCTTGCACTGCTCCCACTTACTTAGTTGTCCTTCATTAGGGGTCTGGAAACCATTCTAGAAACCTACAGCCTTTTCAGCCCTGTAAATGGGAACACTGCAGTAGACAACTCCTTATTGTACAGACATTATGCAGAAGAAAGGCCTTGGGTGTGTACTTGAGGATTTCACAGAATCATTGAGGTTGGAAGGTACCTCTTGAGATCTGGTAGTCCAATCTTCTTGCTCAATGCAGGGTAAGCTACAGCAGGTTGACCAGGACTGTGTCCAGCTGGCTTTTTAATCTCTCCAAGGATGGAGACTCCACAACCTCTCTAGGAAACCTGTGCCACTGCTTAGTCTCCCTCACAGCAAGAAAGTGTTTTCTTGTGTTCAGATTGAATTTCTTTTTTTCATTTTGTACCCATTCCCTCTTGTTTTCTCAGTGGGCACCACTGGGAAGAGTCTGTCTCCATCATCTTCGTTCCCTCCCTCCCTCACATCAAGTATTTATGCACATTGATTCCCCTGGAGCCTTCTCTTCTCCAGGCTGAACAGCCTCAGCTCTCTCAGCTTCTCTTCATATGAGAGATGATCTGGTCCTGTAACCATCTGAGTGGCCCTGAGCTGGACTTACTTCAGTATGTCCACCTCCCTCTTGTACTGGGGGGCCCAGAACTGCACACAGCACTCCAGATGTGGCCTCACCAGGGCCAAGTAGAGGGGAAGGGTCACTCCCTTGACCTGCTGGTGATGGTTTTCCTAATGAAGTCTGGATGGCTGTTGGTCTCCTTATCCCTGAGGGTGCATTAGATTTGTTGCTTCATACTTGAAAAGAAGCACCAGCCTGAGCACAGGAAGACCTGCCCAGCAGTCAGTCCCTTGACCAGCTGTTGAGAAAGCTGTTCCATGGAGTTGAAAGCATATTCTGCAAAAGGAGCTGACTTCCAAATGCAGTAGGGCTTACGCTCATTCATCTTGCTGTCAGGACACTCCACATGGCACAGAAAGCAGCTCAGCAAGCAGAATATAAGCCCCAGGTGGCAAAGCCTGAGAAATGAGTTAAATACAACTCTATGAAATAGCTCTAATGGCCATGGCAAATAGGACTCACGTTAGCCTGAGAGATGATTATATTTGGGCTTTTTTCTCCTTTTTAAATGACTGTCTATGAGACAAAATATATATTCTTCATTTTTAAATGTGAAGAAAGAGAACTATACACGTGGAAGCCAATTGCTTTTCCTGGCAATTAATAAACTCAGAATTCTCCTTCTCTGCAACTCAGCTGTGCACACACTGACTAAGTATTGTCATTACTTATTTGAGCATCTTTCCATCATCTATAGTAAATACAGAAGTGTTGTTGTATGAATGCCTCAATCCTGACAGACTTCCCTGCTCCCTGGGATCAGAAGTATAAGTCTTCTAACATTGCTACTTATCTGGGGAAAGAAGGAAATAGCAGAGTAAAACACACTAGCCTTTTCTGATCTTAAAAATTTTGGCACCCTTTTAAGAGACAACAGATCTTTACATCCTGAAGATGACTATTTGGGACTCTTTGCAACAGAATTAGTGGAGTGTGGGCCTTCTGAAATTTCAGGGCACCACTGCCAATTTCAGCTTTAGAGAAACTTCACTTGCCTGTGTAATACTTTTGCTTCTGTTCATTTTTTTCAAGTTAATATAATATATATGGTGTTTCCTCACTACCATGAAAAGATCCCAGCAAGATTTTTGGAGGCTTGTGGAGTAAAAGCTGACCTGACACTTTTACAAAATGAACAAACATTTCATTTTTTTTTTTAGATAACCTGGAGCTGCAGCCACTATAACTCAAGATATAACTAATCCCTTCTCTGTGTCTAGCTGTGGTCTCCACTAGTAATTATAATACATACAGGAACTAAAAAATTTCTCAAATCTTAAGTTAAAGTTAGATTACTGTGTAGCAGGAAGGGTGTAGTATAATTTTTAAGTTGCGCTTTGACACAAATAATATTTAAGAGAAAAAAGAATAGAAAAAAATGAGAAAAAAATATTTAAGGGAAAAAGATAACTTGTAGGAGAAAAAAAATGTAATGACTGTTATAACAGAGGACCTGAAAAACAAATTATAAATAATTTTGCTGGTGAGATTATGATTGTTTAAGAACTTGATTTGTCCTAATGTTGTCCAGACTTCTCTGAGCAGCTAAAAGCATGATGCAGTCATACAGAAATGTGGCTAAATACAGAGCCTCTTTTCAAAGGCTTAGTTTGTGTTAAAGCATTATAAAAACAGTTGAGATTTTCTGAGTGAACTGACAGAGTAGTCTTAAAATGTCATCCTTATAACTCAGTTCTCAGACCAGAGGGACTGATTTATGATGAGGTATGGATCTGTGCTTGGAAGATATGAAGAGCCCCCCATGGAAAAAGCTTTACAGAGCACCAGGCAGGGAAAAGGTAAACAAGACAACACCAGGATTTCAAGTCAGCTGTCAGCTTACTGATGAGAAGAGCCTTCAGCATATGGGAAATTGTTTTATATTAATAACATATAGTTGAAATACAACCTTCAGCGAAGTCTGGTCTGTTCTTAGTTCCAGAGTTTAAGTGGTGAGAACATTGGTTGTCTATAGGCAAATAACAGCTGGTTTAGACTTTAAAACTGAGAAGAATTTTCTGCTTAGATTGCCGCTACTGAATTAAAGGACCTTGGAATCTCAATTCTAAGGTAAAGGGTGATTCCTTATTACCTGTATGTTTACATTTGAGTAGTAACCCCAGACACTCCATGCCATAGCTGTTGTTCCTTGTCTGTGAGCTATATAAATGAGTACCACATTGCTTCTAACTTTGGTTTTCTTCAACATCAAGGAGAGATGAACTGATGTAAGTGGGAAAAGGGAATTGATTACAAATTTTATGAATGGACTGATTTGGGAGATCACAGCCTGGATATAAAAGTGATGAAGAGTAAATAGTGCCCCTGAAGATAAGAACCATTTTTTGGAAGCTCCATATTACTGAATATTACCAATTTTGTCTAGATTGAGAGTGTTATGTATTTATATTTTAGTTAGATTAGCCAGAGGACACAACAAGCATTTATGCTTCCTTTATGCCAATTTTATGCTGGCTTTGAGGAAATATAAGATGCCTATTGGCATGGAGCACATTGGTACAAAATACCTTGAATAAATATAAAATAGGAGAATGGATTACAAGGGTGCAGTATTTTTAATTCAGTATTAACAGCCTGAAAGTTGGATTTACAGTGTTGTAAAACTCTGATCTGAGAACAGAGGCAGATTGGCATGTGGAGCTGAGGGACAGGGGACACATGCTGCGATACTTGGCAGCTTAAGCCCAGTGATAGCTAGTTGTCCAGAAGAAGGAAATTTTAAGTATGTGATATGGAAGGTGGAAAGGTAGCCATAGAGTCATATTGATAGTGCTACCTCCCAATGTTAAATGGTGGGGTAACTAGAAATATTAATGGAGATAGCCATTGCACATTGGGTCTAGGTGTCTGAACAGTCTGAAGAACGCTGTGTGGTGGCAGCTGAGTCCCCCCTCCAAGTTGTTAGCTCACTCCCCCACAGTGGAATGGGGGAGACAATCAGAAAGGCAAAAGTGATAAAACTTGAGGGTCAAGATAAAGACCAACCTAGTAAGTGAAGGGAGAAAAAACCCAAATGTGATGCAAAGGCAATCACACCAGGCTGATGCCCAACCAGTCTGTGAGCAACAGCTGCCTTGGAAAAACTGCCACCAGATTCATTGTTGAGCATGACATTACATGGTACGGAATATCTTTGGTCAGTTTGGGCCAGCTGTCCCGGCTGTGCATCCTCGCAGGCTCCTTTCCACCTCTGACCTACTCACAGTGGGAGCAGAGTGAGAAACAGAGAAGGCCTTGATGCTGTGCAAGCACTGGTCCAGCAATAGCCAAAATATTATTGTGTTATCAATACTCTTTTGGTTACAAATCTAAAGTACACCACAATATGGACTGCTATGAAGAAAATTAACTCCAACTCAACCAGACACAGTACACTCTGTTAAACAGATTATCAGTTGAAACCGGTACATAGGATGGAAGAAAGAGCTGGTCATGCTGAAACAGCATGGCCGGAAGGAAATTCTATGCATTGTGACACACACCTGGCTGTGCCAAAATACTTAAATTCTCTTGTAAATTCATTTAGAACAGCATTTTTTACACTACTTCATTGAAGGTGGGTTTCATGCTTGCATAACAGCTTATGGAACACAGTCCTTAGCCTTTCTCTGCATTTTTCATTAACATTTGGGTCCACAAAAATTGTATTTTCAAAAACTCTTTACTGGTAGAAGAACTGCTCCACTGGTAAACGCAAAAGTTACTGCTCTTCATCATGTTGAATGTAGGTTTAAGTACAGTAAGGTACCCGCTGTAGCCTGATCAGATTTTGGTTTTCTTGTACATCTAATAAGAAGTTCAGTTAATCGCCCATTCCATATTCACAGCTGGCAAGTCCACTTTTGTGCAGGGTCAATGTTTGGTCAATGATTTGCACTGGTTTTGATGGATGCTTGAATATCAGCTTGATGGTGAAGTCTTTATATTGATGTAAAGTGCTGGAGCAAAAGATCAAAGAGGATTTTTAAGTACTGAAAGAGGATGAGTTGGACAGGTGGGTGGACACATATGTATGTCATTGGATTTCAGGTGTGCACAGCCTTTACTCATGGCAGCTCAGAGAGAAGGCAGAGTAAATGTAGGGCAGTTGGTACCTGCCTGTATAGATCTCTCTCCTAACATAAAGCTCAGCATTGCTTTTTCCAAGCCAAAGCGGATCCTAGAAATCTTTGATAACATGCAAAATTTCCAAAATGTCCACTTGTCTTCTTCAATGACACTTTTGCAACTGGAAATTCCTGCCTACCTCCATCCTCAGTGCTTGTAAGGCATTGATACAGGTTGGTCACAGGGACAGGCAGAACCTCTCCTCATCCCATCCTCAGAGGCCCTGAAACACTTCCCTCCACTGGCAGTTGGGTAAGTGCTACGGAGGGCATGGGATCCCAATGGAGGCAATACTTGGGGAGCAACAGTAAGTTCTCCTGGTGACCAGACAGGTGGTGCAGTTTAAGAGCAAGAAGCAGCAGAGACCATCCAGAAAAAAACAGATTATTTCAATACAGAAGCAACCTCTGCCGCTCTTGGGTGGGAACAAACTGGGACAATGTTTCTGCCTGAAGGAGTTGGCAATACAAGGCCTGAGACTCTCTTGGGAACTGTGGATATGGTGTTTTGGTTTTTCTTTAGGAGGGAGGATATGGTCAGAGCAAAAGAACAGCTGATCAGCTAATGAAACAGAAGGCTGGACAACTGATTGTATTAACAATCAGTATTTGTCACTTTCCTAAAACGACTGGTTGATAAGAATTGAAATCTCACAAAAATATGAAACTCAAAACCCACCAAGACAACTTTCTTGAAGTCAGCTGTCCCTCCGTAGTTTTAGGTGCAGAGACTGATACTTCTGCATAGAATTAACCATTGGAGGGATACTTTTACACAGAACTAATATTGATTGTTACTTCTTCTCCTTGCACAACTGTCTGTTTAATATCCTGGTTTATATGTGCACATGCTATAGTTTGAAAATAACTATTTGTTCCCTTACATTCGTAATAACTGAGAATATTCATTATCGCTATTTTAAAAAGCCTAATTTGAGATACCTCAGAATGTAACAATTACACTTCCTTTCAGTGTTGGAGTTTGACAGTTTTGCATTTGGATTCCAGAGAGAAATTTCTAAGATGAGTGAAGTCCAAGGTCTCTGCCATACTTCTCCTATGCATGATTTTTCTGACAAGTATTCATTGTGTAGCCTTGGCAACAATAGCAGTGAATTAATTCCATTCTAATGTAGAGAAAAAAGTAAAGTGGGGCTCATACCAACAAAGTATTCTAGAAGAAAATGGATAAAATAGAATGAAAACTTCTTATTTCATTAAACTGAATAACCCATCTATGGGTGATGAAAGTGTGCTCTTATCTTACACAAGAAGAAAAATATATGGCTGAAGGTAAATTGTAAGATACAAAAAGGTTGAATTTAGTTTAACATTTATCTTGTAGACCAAGGACTTTGGAAGTCAACAGATATCCCTCTGCTCTGCAGAGGAATTTAGATTTCCCTAGACCTCTATGTCCTCTGAATTCTGCAGTGATACAGATATATGTTTTATTTTGGCTGGCAGCCACAGTAAAACATGCCAGATAGATAGTTTAATAATTTATACAATGCTTTCAGCCACTCCACTTTATTATCAGAAAATAACCCCACCTTTAAATATATGAATTGGGAAATAGATGTTGTGTAGGAAATCATTGATTTTTGTCCTTTGATGACACAGGACCATGTATGTGTAAGTTGAAAAGCAAGCATGGCTCCTGCCTTTAAGGTGAACGGGGATGAATTTTTACCAAAATGTTTTCCTGGATTCTCTAGCTGCTTTTATTCTTACCAATCATGCCTTAAATCTTTTTATCTATGCTTCACTGTCGTAAGGCACCTGAATATAGTGCCATCAGCACAAGCTTTACTGACTTCTAAACAGTTAGCAGTACAAGCCTTTTCAAGTCCATACCAAAGATGTCATCTGCTAATCATTATAGACCTGCTTACAATGCTCCCTGGGTTGTAACTAGACAAGAATTCACTAGAAACAATGGAGACTGGGCTTCAAACATTTTCGGTAAAAAGGATCTATCTGCTAAACTAAAAAGAAAAATAATTTCTGGGAGGATACGCAAGAAGTGATATTTGTGTATTGACTCCTCTGAATGAGCAGACTCATTCTTTATGTCTCCTTTAACGACATTGTCCTGGTTTCAGCTGGGATAGAGTTAATTTTCTTCTTACATTACAGTGCATTTTCGATTTATAGTGTGAGAATAATGTTGATAATACACTGATGTTTTAGCTGCTGCTAAGTAGCACTTACCCTAAATTAAGGATTTTTCATTTTGCCATGGTCTGCCAGCAAGCAGGTGCACAAGAAGCTGGGAGGGAGCATGGCCAGGACAGCTGACCCGAACTAGCCAAAGGGATATTCCATACCATGGGGCGTCATGCTCAGTATATAAACTGGGGGGAGTTGGCCAGGAGGGGTGGATCGCTGCTCCGGCATCGGTCAGCAGGTGGTGAGCAATTGCATTATGCATCACTTGTTTTTATTTTTTTTTATTATATTCCTTTTCATTACAATATTTTATTGTTATTATTGTTAGTATTACACTTTATTTTACTTTAGTTATTAAACCATTCTTATCTTAACCCACAAGTTTTACTTTTTTCCCCAATTCTCCTCCCCATCCCTCTGGTAGTGGGGGAGTGAGTGAGTGGTTGTGTGGTGCCTAGCTGCTGGCTGGGCTTAAACCATGACAGACATAAACCTAAAACAGTCATTAACATGCTTGGAAGTTTTGTTTAAGTTTTCCTTTTCATCCTACTCTACCAGCTTTTCCTTGGCTCTAACACAAGATTTATTTTACTTTGTTTTGCTATTTTTTTGCCTGCCAATGTATACCTTTTATATTTTGTTTCCCATACCATTATAATAAATGAAGTACTTCCCTCTTTCATGCTTTTAAAACACAGATTATTTCAGTACCATTATTATCAATGCTTCAGTGATATGTGCTTAACTCTGGTGAATTACTTTTCCTTGAAGTGAGTTTTTGTTTGCTGTTATAACAAGGCTTTCTTAATGGAAATAGGAATAAATAAAGCAAATGTTCTGATACCATAAACACTCATTCACTTTCCATGGGATATTAAGGGAAGCTACCTACCTGAACAGTTAGATCTTTTGGTTAGTTACTAAAATCCCTAATGGAAATGCAGGTAGAATTGTTCCATTTCACAGGACTCACCTGTTTCCACTGAGCCTTTTATTTATTTCTTTTTTATCCATTAATAAAAAGATATTTAAAGCAATCTTTTGAAACCGTGTTGTGCGCATAGCAATGAAAAATGGGATAAGAGTATTAGGTACCACACTTTGAAATAAGTTTAGTTTAACATGAACTCTTTTTCCCTCTCTGAAATCCTACTTATCCTGAGTACAGAAGCAAGGCAGAAAACCCCAAAGAAAATTATGTAATAAAAAGAAAGTAAGTCAAATTATTTTGAAGAGCAGATCTTGTTACTATCTTTCTCTTTCCTCTCTCAAATTCTCCATGACTTAACCTCATTTCTCAACTTCTGATTTGTCTGATACTTGCCTGACATTACAGTGGAGTGGACAGAGAGTACATTAAATACCAACGTTAACTTCAGCTGTACTCTACATGTGAAAGGTTCTTCCTGCAGTAGCTCTACAGAAGTTTCGCAGGAGCTCAGACACCATATCCACATCTCCCAAGAGAGGCTCAAGCCTTGTATCGCCAGGTCTTTGAGGCAGAAACATTGTCCCAGTTTGTGTCCCCCCCAAGAAGCAGAGCCTGCTTCTGCACTGGAAGCAATTTGAGATTGCCTCTAGGAATATTAGTCTATGTCAAAGACTTTATAACAAGTTGGCCTTTCTGGACATGTAATAAACTTTTTGTCATCCATATGAGTATTTCCATTCTATGTTTAATGCCATGTACCTGCCCATATGTGGGCACAGAACTGAGGGGACTGTATTTAAGCCATAGCATTCTGCAGTAATTTCAGTATATGGGCCTGTATCTTCAGCTTGTTTCTCCCTTGTCCTGGTGTCCTTATGACAACAAAAAAAAATCCATATTTTACAGAAAAAGCAAGACCTAAAATCCTTTAATTTTTAGAGAATGCCCCCTTAGTCTCTTACTGAATTGCAAAATGAAGCAAAGAAGAATCCAAATTAAAATTAACTGAGTTACTGAAAAATCTGCATTATTTTTGATTGCATTGTTTTTCCTTAACTTTTCCCTCAAGCTACAAATCATTGTGCAATTCAGACAGCTCCGGTCAGTACTGAGTCTGCTCCCTTTCTAACAAGTAGCCAGGCAGTTCGCTCAAGGATGACACTGCAGAAAGAAGCTACAAGCTTCACAAACGTGAAAAGGACAAGGAGCTGGTGACAGTGTATTACAGGACAGAGGAGAGAAGCTGAGTATGACAGGCAATGATCAACATGGGGTGAAGTTTGAAAGGAAAGGACCCACCAGTGGGTAGCAGTCTCGGAAGGATTTAGGAACTTTCAGCAGATTCTGTGCAGATAGCATTAAATGAATTAATGCTTAATGGCCTGTATAATTTAACTGTTTATAGTTTAGCAATTATAAAACATTTAATCAGTTGTTTGTTACATCATTAGACCTCACCTTAAATCACCAAGTACATAAATAAAGCATTCTATTAGGTTCATTTTACACTTCTGACACATAAGTAGAAATGGTGTCACTCTACAAAGAATATGACCCCTGTGCAATAACCATATGTCCTTCAAAAAATGGTTTGACATCTCAAAACCTTTGTCAGAGTTCTTCAGGAGAATAAAGAGAAGTTTTAAAAGTAGGTACAAAACTAATTAAGAGTTTGCAAATGCAGTGGGGAGTAAAAGGTCAATTTTGTCTTTCCAAAAGCTTAATAGCAGGACACCATGTGGCTGTGTACTCAGACTATTATTTTTTGTGTCTATAGATCATATTAGTGAGAGAAGGGAAGTTAAAGGAATCCTAGTAGACACAGTAAATATGGATGTAGATTGGAACTGTTGAACAATTATCTAGCTTGTAATGAAGTTAAAGGAATTTCAATAGAAGTAGACATAGCCCAAGGGGATGAGAAATTATGTTTAACGTTTACATTGTTGAAGCTAACTAAAGCAAGAGATAGTTCCTGATAAGAATCAGGGACCGACCCCCAGGAACCAGCCAAGACCAGCCTTGTAGTTTGGGTGAGTGCCAAGGAGGGACTGAGTCTGCCCAAGAACAGAAGGTTAAAAGTTCACCGTGAAGAAGACATACAGCCTTCATCTCGACGACCCCCGACGACCACCACAAGGAAGCACTGCGCAGGCGCAGTTGGGAGAAACTTAGGGAAATGACTTCTTGGAACTAATTTTAATATGAAGCAGGGATAGATCATGCATATGTATAGGCGTATTGGGAAATCTTATGTATATGTAACAATTGATTGTTTAAATTTGAAGCAAGTTGCCTCTACGGGCGTGCACAACTTTGGTGGGACTACCCCCTGTGCTGCCCAGCGCTGAATAAACATACCTACTTTACAATCCCACGGATTGTGGAGTCTGTTTCCACACATCATTAGTAACCTCAGTCAGTCTGAAGATTACAGCATGGGGGTTAGTGTGGCCAAGTGCCAAGTTCTGAGGAATTACCTCCCTCTCTGTACACAAGCCAGCATCCCATATGTGTGACGCAGTGAACAGAAACGTCCCTCAGGTCTGGGCAAATGCCATAGAGTCAGAAGGTGAAAACTGCTACTTAGGAAGCTTTGCAATGGCTGGGGCAGGAAAAGAGAACGCTAAAGCGGGGTCACTGGTGTGAACCAGCCACATTTTTGGAAATCCGTTCTAAAATAAATGGAAGCATTCACTGTGGGCATGAAATAAGTAATGGTGCAAAGATAAAATGCAATAGAAGATGCAAAACAAGACCTATGTTTGTTAAGCCTTGGTACTTTTAAAGGTGACTCTGAATTCCGTTTCGAAGGAAGGCAGCTTTTCGCAGCTCTGTTTTCCACATGGCTTTTGCATAAGAAGTGTCTAAGCTTTACTTTAGTCATATTTAGCAAAAAGAATCTTCACTGCTTACCTGTCTTTTTTTAAAATGAGCGAATTATGCTTATGTTTTCATAAAACAGTCTCTTATACAAGATTGTGTAATACAAGATATTAGATTAACATTAACCACAATTTAAGGTAAAATTTTTGAAGTCTTCATTCGAATTTTTATTTACTTCTTGTTCAGGCAGTCTTCCTGAATAACGAAGTATTGAAAAGAAGAGATATCAGGAAAGTAGTCCCCTCCAAAGCTTTATCTCTGTTTTTGCAAAAGTATTGAATAGGTTCTGCAAAAGCCCTGTCAAGTTCTCAGTATCGTGCCACTCAGGCAAAGAGAAAGAAATACCAGTAAGTTCAGTGCAGTAAGTCTACGGCACTTCTGCTTCCATCACACTGAAGAAATTGAAAAACATCTGTCTTTTCTTTGCAAAGAAAAACATTATTCTAAAAGACATTTAGACAGTGTTTAAAAATTCCAAGGAAAGCCCCATTCATTAGAAAGCCTATTATATAGTTAACTATATAGGGTTAACAACACATCAGTCAGACATGAAGGGCTGACAGTCAAACTGAGCTTTGCATTACTTGTTAACTTTGATTTGGGTTCCTTTGTCAAATCCTCAGTGATTAATTTAATTTCACATTTGCATCAAATCAGTAGAAGATCCAGCACTGTTTCTACCTTTTCTTTGCTTGCACTTTTTCGAAATACAAAATATTTTTAATCTTGAGTACTCTTAAATTTGGGGGGGGGTTTTTTAGTCTTATTGACAGCTGGTAAGTCGGCTGTGAAAAGTGTCCAAGAAAGTGTTTAACAAATGAAAGAGGAACTAGTCAGGCTGCAATGAACTTCTCAGTTGCCTGCTTCCATTCAAAAAGGGGGGAAAAAACCCTCTCAGATTATCACTGTCAAAACAACTGGGTTTTTTTGAAAGATCACTGAAAAATAACTGTTCCTATGTGTACTATATATACCAGTGCATTTTTCTCTTGCTTTTCTGTGTGTGAATGCCTCACTGTGACACCTGCCCTCGGCATCACTAACGATGTCAGCAGTACCACTATGGGGAACAGTCAGTAATTTCCCACAAAGCCTGAATGGTCACACTGGGTTCATAAAGGTGAGCTTTTGGGCAGCTCAGACATTTTCTCTCTGTCTAGAATGCATTTCAAAACCTAAAAATCAAGTGCAGTGGTGGTGGCTCTGAACAAACACTTCAGGGATGTCAGGCAGACATTATAGGCAGACAACTTCGTAATTTGCCTCCGAGAGAATTTAACTTAAACTGCCCAACAATGTCCTTTACCATGTCCTTTGCCTTTCCATCTTTTTGAATGTTACAGTTTGCACACCAAAGCAAACCTGGTGGGGAGTAAAAAAGAGCATGCTTACACAGTGTATTTGCTGCTCCGTCAATGGCTAGACCTGTCAAAACCAATTGTTCACCCACTGAATAACCTCTGTCTGCAGCTTCTGGTTCTGCTTTGTGGGGTCATAAGTGTCTTGGTGATGGTAACCTTTGAGGGCTGGGCACACCTGAGCCTTAAGGAGTTTTTCTGTGGTGCCAGATGCATAGCTTGTGCAGCTTAATCTGTTGTTAAATTCATCAAAGCACCTGAAAATGGCCTGCATTTGCATATGGCTATTTTAAAACAGGAGTCTATTGCTTGAGCTCTGGCCTTTCAGTAGTTTGGACGCTACACAAACCACAGTTTTCGCCATCCAGTATAGTGCTTGAAAACAGAAATGTACATTAAATATATAACTATAGAATGTGTAAATCTGTACCAAATATAAAAATAGTAGCAAGGACTTGAATCCTGAGCAGAAACCCATCCTGATTACTATTTGGTCACTGGTAAACAAAAGATGTCATTTCTCTTTGACCATACATTCAAGCATTTGTGTGTAGCACCCTGCCTGTTTCCATATGCCTGTCTCCATACCTCTAGGTTTCTGTCAGTGCTCATAGGGGTTGTGGCATTCCCAAATCCTCCCATTCCAAGAGTTTGCTCTGTTCCTTTTCCATCTCCAGCTATTCTTCCCCTGCTGTCTTGTGGTGGGGCATTTGCCCTCCTGGGCTGCTCTACAGCCTCAGGAACTCTTGTTAGGCCTTAGTATTTGTGTAATGAGTTGGGCAGTTGAGTGTCCCTTGACCGTACCAGAAGTTCTTGCATGGCTAAGGCAGGGAGCAGCACTGACTGTACCAAGGACTCCTGTCACCTAGCAGAGGTGGAGATAGGGAAGTAGGAATATTAGTCATCTCCTGACGGCCTTAGAGCATCCCTTATCTGGTTTTTGTTGTTCCCTGACATCCCTGGAGCCTTCATTATCCAAATCTTATATCATTCCCTGACGGCCTTAGAGTCTTCCCTCATTTGAATTGTAGCTCATGTGAAAATGGTACCAGTGCTACTGGAATTCCAGTAATTTGCTGATGCCTAAAGGCAATCATCTCAAGAACCTACAAAGAGCACTCCTAAATGAGGCCATTTGAGCTCTTCTGGACCACAGCAGGCTGCGACCAGCATCTCCCTCTGAGTGGGACGCCTCTCAGAGCTCGCAAACTCTCCATTTTGTGAAAATCAGAGGACTGTCACTGAGAGCTGACAATGGGACCTGGGCTGATACCCTTTGCTCCTTGAGGCTCAACCCTTTTCCCATTGAGAAAAATGCTGAGACATTTGATGTGAATATTTTCACTGAACTTGAGGGGGATTTTTAACAGCTATACCTATCTTTGCTTTGCTTGTGTATATATATATATATATAAGTGTCTGTGTGCATGTGTGTGTGAATTCACCTGGGTATGCTATAGCAAGTATAGTGTAAGTATTGCCATTTCTATATCTTATGATTCACCTCAAACTGTGAATGAACCTCAGGCGACTGTTACAAACATAATTCCTTTAGACATAAACCATTGACCAAGTCTAAGACTAGGAGTAGATCCAGGCGCACCTAAGCTCCATCAGGAGTTCAGAAAACAAGGGGGTCTTCTCTGAACCTTGTGACTCAATAGGAGGGTTGCCCCTACCTTTTTACATCCCTGATTTCTATGCAAATCATGAGGAGTTAATTCAAACTCGATTTTTCCCTGTACGTTTCTTGCCCCTTTGCATCTTCTGTCTCTGTATAAATAGTTCTAGTTTGATTCTATTTGATTTCCTTTGTATGTTTCACCATGTATTAAGTAATAGAGTGAACCTTGCCATCGAGTTCTGTGAAGTCATGCTTTTATAAATTCCTATTTAATCATTTTTGCTAATACCCTTGACACTGATTCTTTAAGCGGTCCAAACCACTCCATTCACAATGTGTCTTCAGACCCTGTAAGCCCTCCCTGTGACATCATAACCCACAGCAGCCCCCAGGCAGGTGCTCAGTGCTACAAAGGTGAGTTTGGTAATTTCAGCATGGCTAGGTCATCCAACCATGTCCTCAAGCAGAACCACCACTGCTGTTAAATAACAGTCCTTGCTGTTCAGTAAGGGTCTCTGAGATATCATGTGTAAGAATATTTCCCGGCTGAGCACCTTCTGGTGACTTAAGATGTATTGTATAATCATAGCTAAATAATTCTAAAAGTGTACTTTTGGGGAGATGTTTCATGAAAAGTAGAAAATAGTACTAGATGAAGCATGAGAGACATATACAATGTCAATTTAAAATAAAAGAGAGACTTTTTTCTGGCTGATTTATTATCCAGGACTTTTGTCTAGACTTTTTTACAGCAGAAGTTTAAAACACTTATGAATTTAAATAGTAAAAAGTCTTGGCTTATTACATTAATGATTTCCAGGCAAATTAAATATTAAAAGCAAAGTTTGAGACATGTAGCTTAAAATATCTGAAAGTAAGATTCAAAAAGAGATGTCTAAGTTGTGAGGGGGGTGGGTGTGTGTTTGCGTGCACCTGCTAGCACAAATGATTCAGTCTCATTTAAGAATGGGTAAAATAATAAGAACAAAGAAAGGGCTGGGGAATGATTTGTCAGTGATGATAAAATCAGTGGGATGTGTCTTCCTTTATCTTTCATGAAAGGAAATAATTAAAAATGGGAAGAACTGACCTCCAGCTTTTTGTCCAAACCTAGAGAATCAGTCTCAAAATTTCAGCACAAGGAAATGTAATTATAAAGAGCCTCAGCAGATGCTACAGAGCCTTTTGCAGAATTCTGCATGCTCCCCAGGCAGAGAAAAAATTCACATCAGAAGAAACTGAGATGAGAGATGGAGAGAAAGTAAGTGCGTGTCTCACAAAATGGGTCCCTGTAGGCTGCTGTGCATATGTAAGGCAGTAGATAAAAACCATAGTAATTTTAATCTCTCCTCTTTTTGGAATAATTTATTTGTTTACTGAATTTAATTTTTGGCTCCTAATTCATGTGAAATTTCAGTAGCAGTACTGGTTTTAAAATCTTTATAGAAGAAGCCTTGAAAAGCCTTTGTGCAGAAGTTCTTGCCTCAAAGCAATGTACAGCAGTCCTCAAATGAGGTGTGTTGCCAGCAGAGTTGTTGTCATACAGCAGAATAGTAACATAATAAATATTCATTGGTAGACTGTTGCAGATCTGAGAATAAAGTGTGAATAAGTTTTACTCGTGTTTAAAATACCAAATTCTTCGCATTATTAAAAAATTTAGTTTCCCTTAGGTGTGTTTTTCTGTACATCGTTTGGTTCTTAGGACAACGATGTCAAAGAAGAGGCCTAACCTAGGGGTTAAGAGACCTGCAGTGCTCTGTGTTACTTTACTGTATATCCCTGAGTAAGTCACCTACGACTGAACTCTAGGATATACCTGCCAAAAGGTTGGGACAGAGATCCCATTTTGGAAAAGCAGTAATGCAGAAACAGGATATTTGCTTTCATGCAGGCAAGTCTCAGAATGGCATCCTCAAATGGCACCTAGCTTTGGGTAGCTATTTAAAAATCAAAAAAACCCTTGGTCCTAATTCTGCTGAGGGCAAGCTGTGCTCACCTGTGTTCTGCCTAGTACTTTGCTATCGAGAGATGAAGTCTAAGTGCTCTGTGGTACCATGCTGTTAGCAAGGGAGATTTCCTCCCAGTTGATTGCAGTAGTTTTACATGCCCATTTCTTGGCCACAGCAACACTGCAGCATGCCTTTGTGGCAGTATGTGCCGCAGGATGTGGCTCAGAGATGGCAGGAGCTCCTTTGGACAGTTCACTGAGCTTAGGAAATCTGTGAAGGTGTTTTCATGAGCAGTTTGAAACGATAGGCATAGTAAGCTGTACGACTGAAACATTAACTCCAGTAGGATTAAGATAAACTGAGCTGAGAAGATGGGTATTCTTAACCTTCTCAGTATTTGTTTCAAGAGCAGGAGCCTTTTAGGATCTGTGTGATATGGCTTACATACATAGTTCCTTCTCCTTAGCATTGCTGCATATCCATCCATGCTGCTCCTAATCTTGTCATTATTCAGCACCTTGCTATGCACCAGTACGAGTGCAGGACATGATGCAAAGTCCACTGGAATTTATCCCAAATACCAGTCAGAGATCTCATGAATCAAAGCCTCAGTTCATTGCTTCCTAAAGCAGAAGAAGTCCCTCCAACCTACAAAAATAACCATAGAACTACAGCCTTTCTACAAGCTACATTCAAACTGAAATGAAAGATCTTTCAGATGTGATGGTGCCTGTTTTAGAAGCTGGACCCACGTGCCAGA
The DNA here is from genome assembly GCA_025311575.1 of Elanoides forficatus. Classification (NCBI taxonomy): domain Eukaryota; kingdom Metazoa; phylum Chordata; class Aves; order Accipitriformes; family Accipitridae; genus Elanoides; species Elanoides forficatus. Next base: position 35,296,217 of record JAOBAS010000072.1, read on the forward strand.
CAGATATGAAGGATGCAGAGGAGGACCATAGCACCACAACAAATCTGCCATGTACTATGGGATCTCCTATTTTCTCTGTAGCATACAACTGTGGTACAGCTTCTCACTGTCCACCATTAACCTCTCAGGGTGGCTGCCAGCAGGGGAAAACACACAAAACTTGTTTCTGGTTTTGCATTTTCTTGTTTTGCCCTTTTTCCTATGCCAGTGATCATGCCTGAGTAAGCAACAAAGAAATATTCAGAGTCCCGAGGCTGTCTTTGTTCTTTCCTCACTCAGGTTTGCTAACTCAGCAGCTGGTCTATTTTGGCCTTCCTAACATAAGGAATAAAAAAAGTCTCTTATTTCCTTTTCCTATTTCCACAGCTCTGCTTCACGGTCTTACTTTAGGCTTTCTTCATCACCTGTAGTCTCAACATTTCAAGGAAAATAATTGATGCCACCAGTCAGAAATGCAAAGTTCCTCTTCTCACTCTTTTCTGACTTCATATTTTCTCTGTTTCTCCTATATTGTTCAAAGGGTGGGGGCAGAAACAGGTTCAGGGTTGATTCTGCTGTTTCCTAGCTGTCTGAGCCAACACAATAGACTTGGTCCTCTGAGGTCTTCAGCAACACCAGTATTTAGATATGTAAGAAGGGCTTTCATATGAGTGAATGCCTTTATAAAGAAACATGTGGCAAATCCCTGCCCTTCAAGAAAGACCTCTGCCACCCAGCATCTCTTTCATTTTCAGAAGGAAAATATAGAATGAAAACCCCATTGTAAGCTGGCCATTTCCCTTCCTTTTGGGAAAAGTCAGCTGTTTAATTGTATGAAACGCGTATTTGATGTACACTGGAGACTTCTGGATTGCTTCACATCTCATTGTGAGACAGAGCTTGTGTCTCAGCCTTCTTCCCATTTTTTTCACGCCTTCCTGAAGCATTAGAAAACAGGATTTAAAAAAAATAATTCGCTATTACTAGTTTTTTTAAGTGTTGTTGCAAGTAAACAAAGTAATAAACTGTAGCAAGTGGGAGAGCAAACAGTAAAAGAAATACAAAGCAGAATATAAACATACTATATATCATTAAATAGTAAACATAACCCTAAACATACACTAAATAACAAAGTAAAATAATAAGTGATTTGTGGTCTGGTGGATTTTGTGGTCCTGTGGTATTGTTCAGCATTTAAGTCAGAAGATAATTCAACTGATGAAATGCAGCATAAAGATTAAACATTACTTATTAGGTGGAATTTCACAAAAACAAGTAAAACATAATCTGCATTTTAAGATTACAGTTTAGAACTAGAAATATTCAAGTATGGATGCAGAGAAAAAAGTACCACTTCAGCTAATTTTACTTACAGCCATGTTGCTTTCTCAGAATTGTTATTTAAACACTGCTCTAAGATCTGCAATGCTAAGCTAAAAGTCCAAATGTTTAACTAGTCATGTTATAATGAGTTTTCACAGAAATGCTGAGATTATCTGTAGGTTTTCAAACTGTTGGGTTAATATACTAGTCAGATATTTTTAAAGAAACAGCCATATCAACCATTCTTTTCTGTACAGAAAATAACATACCTATACTTAGTATAGACAATATTGCCACTGCATTGAGATAAGACACAAAAAAATAATGTTATAGTGAGAATTAGGGAGAATACACAGGGAAAAGAGGTAGTAATGCCTCATTAGAAAAGAAAGATGGTGGAATTATTATTTGTGCTTCTCTATTTATTCTGTTGCATACCGTCTTGCTCAGATAAACCTAATTCCATTGCTAACAGTGCTAGTAGTCGTAATATTTGTCTTGTGTCACAGCTTCTGCACATTTATAGACCTGGAAGTCCTTTTTGCTCAGTTGAGGGACTGAGGTGGCATGGGAGGTGTTTTCATGCTGCTTGGGGGTATGTAGTCATTATTTTCAGCCTCTCTGGTGTGATACAGTGCCTTTTAGAAACACTGAAGAATCTACTCAAAGGAACCATAGCAATAATGAGCACAGGGAGAATTCAGGCTGAAATGTGTTAGTTGCTATGTGGGGACTCAAAGTAAAGCACATTAGCAAGCACTTAGTACTAAACATGTGCCCAGAGCCTGCAAACCTTCAAATTTAAGATGAAAATGATTCTCTGGAGTGCCTTCCCATTTTATCAGGGCAGATTTAGTCCCCATCAGAGGGCACCCTGAACCTCCGGGGTTGGCAACAAGCAAGACTTGGGTGAAGTGCTTCCTTTGCTTCTGTAGGAAATATGGTGGCTGACTGCATGCCTTGCCATCACTGGGAGAAAACATGAGGTTATTCATCCTCTGATGTGGTGGATATCTTCAGGTATTGGAAATCAGAGGTCCTAGCCATGGTTGAGAGGTGGTTTGCATGATGAAGCAGATGTCATCTACTGTGAGAACACCTCGAATAGGAAAGTTCTTATACACTCAGTCAGTCCTTGGGCTTAATCCAGTTTTAAAGAGAGACAAGGAGAAGCTTTTCAATGGCTGCACTGGGAGCAAGATCAGCCCTCTGATGTTTCCAGACCTTTCAACTTTTGCTTTTTCCTGCCAGCCCTTTTTTCCACCTTTGCTTTACTCTAAGTTGCATATAAAAAGCAAAGTTGGGGATACTTCAGTGAAGAAATCTTACAGCCACACAAAGCAAAGCTGACTCTAGTGTTCATTTATCCCTAGACATGAAAAGCGCCAATTATAATCAGCAAGCAATCTGCATGCGTGAGGAATTTCAGGAGCTGAGGATTACAATGGTAGTGGGGGGACTTTTCCTTTCAAGTCTGCTGCATTGTTTTTCTAATAAATTGTTTGGCCTTTAATTGATTGACTTTTGATTTAATTGACATTGACTGTGATCCTTTTGTTCTTTGCTCTTTTGCAGCTGCAACTAACACACATCTGATTGTATGTAGAGCGGGGCCAACTGTGTTTCCCAGGGAAGCAGTCTTATCCAAAGCCCTTACGTTCTCTTTGTCTTCTTTCATTGAGTATTTTACTGGAGTTCGGAACACAGGGCCATTAGTTTCATGGCCAGCAGATCATTTGTTTCATTTAAAAAATAGTAAACATCTGCCATTAGTGCTGCTGCAACTGCTAGCTCAGGGCATGAGAATATTTCATATTTAAATTAGTTGCAAAAATAAGACTAATTAATTTTAAGTATTAATCTATGGCTAATACCTCAAAAGTCTCAATGAAGAGAAAATGTGCCATTCTGCTGTTCTGTGGATTAAGAGAGTAAGGTAAAGCTCACCATTGTGTGCTGTTTTGAGTTAAAAATATTGTAATTAATTTTATCCTGACTTGGAAAATACTTGAAGCAGCATTTGGCTATACCAAGAGAGTGTGCTCATGCCTTAGCATTAAAACCCTTCTGACAAATATCTAAGCCTCTTGCACAGCATATTGAGGTTCTGCTGTTTGAGTCATACTTTGAGCTTATTGTCCAGCATCTGCGGCTTTCAAAACTGCTAAAGCTGAAAGTTGATAATAGTAATACTGAGCTCTTGTACTTTTCATCAAAACCATCTCTTCAGTTCATTGATAAAGAACATGAACCACTGAGAGAGAACCACTATGCTAAATGACTTATCTACCCAGTATGACATGAGAAGTCACTGGCAGAGCCAGAGAGAAAAGAAGCTCAAGTAATCTTTTCTAACCACAAGACTGCACTTACTCCTTACCACTGTAATGATCCATCGCTATGTCCAATTTGTATCAGTATGGTAAAGAATCTTTGAAAATAAGTGTTCAAAAACTGTGTTGGGAATTAATTCTGTGGCTTTGCTGTACTTTTTTCCCACACTTTTCATTTTTGTTAGTGAGGTCAAAGATTATTTGCACGAAATAAATATTGTTTCTCTGGACTTTTTTCCCAGCTGTTTTGTTCCTCTTGTGCAAGATACCTTGTGCGAGAAGTCTCTGCTTTTGACTCCAAACTTTTCCACGAGAACCAGTTAAGGAGTTGTCACCTTCCTTGCCTGACAGGATAAAATAGCAAATTATGTTCCCCAGTATGGTACCCCATTCAAAATTCTATCCTGGGGACATTTCCTTTCTGTCAAGTTTAAATGAGAGTATAATTCATCTTGATTTCGAGTTTTACAACAGAAAGTATTGGAGATTATGGCTATACCTTCTTTCCAGCTTCTTTTCTTTCCCCCTACTTTCTTCTCCTCTCCTAACTTGACATTCTTCCCTCTGAGAGCCTTGATCTCAGTATTTATCTCTGTGTGGGGAGGCTTTCCATGACGACATTTTAGTACAGCTCTTGTATTTAACCAGCTGGTGTTATTGCTCCATGTTCTTGTGAGCAATACATCATTAATACATTGGAGTATTTGCTATCGGTCCTGCTACTCCTGTGGCAGAGTCTTCAAGGAAGCTGGCAGCTGTGCATCTTCTCCTGAGAGGGCAATAGTGACCAGGTTTAAAAACAGACAGGATTTTCAAGGGGCTTGCATGTCCACTGACTCTGAGGCTTCCATAAAACTCACTGCCAGCTTTTGTACAAGAGCTTTCTTAATACAGGGGAGATTTACGTATGGAGTTACATGATCGGTATACCCAGGCATTTCACTGACATGTATGTGCTGTACGTGTGTATTTTGAGTCATCCAACAAGGAGATGCCACAGTGCTGCCCTGGTGCCAGGTAGACCATGTCATCTACCAGAGCATCCTGCAAGGTAGCACATCTCCTTGACTTTGCCAGAACACTTGTGCTCCCTGCTGAAATGGATGTCACATAGGGCTATGCCAGCAATATACATGGTGGGGATGCAGGTTCCAAATAGAAACACTGGAAAAAGGAAAACCTTTTAGGTACACTCAAACTGAATATCTTGAAAGAAAAAAAAAAATCAAAGTGATGACGATTCATTTATTTATCTTGTAACGTATCAACAGAATGCAAGCAAAGCGTTCATTTTCTTGTACTCTGTAACAATAACAAAATGTAGTTTAACTTCTAAATGACATATTATTTTGAAAATGGGAAACTTTTTTTAATGTGGTTAAATAATGGAAGGATTCTAGATTCTTTTTCTTTCCTCATTGAAAGATTTTTTTGTGTTTGACCCCAAATCACAGAGTACTCCAGTTGTCCTGAACTTCTATTTTTTATTTATATATATTTTTTTATATTTGTATATATTTACATATTTACTGTTCAGTGTACTTCTAAAGTGAAGAATGTTTGGGGTATGACAGGAAATCAGAGCATGAAAGGAATTGAAGTTCTTGGTGTTCCTTTTCTTTTTTTTTTAAGGAATTCTTTCCCAAAATACACTGCCTCGTGTTCAGCAGAGGTTTCATTGTGTTTTGGCAAAAATCTCACTTTTCCAATTATACTGCACTCTCTGGCAAAGCCCCATCTTTAAAACAGTTCTATGTGTCTGTAAATAGCACAAAAAGATAGTTAATACTGACCTTTTTGTACCTCTTTATCCCTTCACTTTGGAGCAGAGTCTGTGATTTTGAAGTTTTTACCATTGAAACTATGTAAGTTAGATGCAGTCAGCATATCTACCCTCAATTTTCTAAGAAGTTTCTTTAGCTGGATGTGTGTGTTTCTGTTTCTCTCTCAGATCCTTCCTTTCTTTGTTTCAATGAAGGAGGAAAGCAGAGAATTGAGATTAGAAATAAAAAGGAAAAAAAAAAGAAAAAAGTGGGGGTTTACTAGGTAGAAAGTAATTTTATCATGTGCATAAGAACTGCTATTGAGCAAAGCATAGGTAAGTGGAACTGGGGAAGAAGCAGAGTTGGGATGATAGAATAGGCTTCAGTGAAGAAACAGAAATAATGATTTGGAAAAACTTTCTTCTCATTATTCTTATGCCTCTTCTTGTCATTCTTCTCTCCCACAGGTTGTTGACATAGTCCTGAGGAGCTGATAAGCTGTTAAGAGTGCTTACTTTTTTTTTCATGAAAATGTATCTCAGTAAAGATGGAGAGAACAGTAATACTAAAAATATGATGGGTAAGCAAAATTCTGAATAGAATGAACTTTAAAGTCTTTCTCCAAAACACTGATAAATGAGTTCCTTAAATGCTGTATTGTGAGAGATAGGGTAGTACATTCTTCATTTTACTGCACATCTAGCATGGAGTAAGATCTGCTTCATTTGCTATTTTGCCCAAAGAGTCACTGATAAAAATGAATTTTGTATCCAATCTTTCATTGTAAAATATTCAAACAATTTTCCCTGCCAGCAGTCACAGAACAGCTGAATGGAGTGTCCCTTTCTGCTGCCCTTAGTTTATTCCTGACTTAAGAGGTCCACTAGTATGGAAATTGCACTTAATTTTCATTTTTTGAATGAATATTGGTTTTTAAGTGGCTCTTGGAGTTTGTTTTGGATGAAGCCTCCTAGGTTGTGTTTAGGTAATACACTAACTCAGATGTAATATACCAAAGTATGCCAGTACACCAAAACAGAGATACTCACAGGAGTAAAGTTAGGCATGTGGTTCATTACTTTGGTGAGTGGGAGACATGACATCAGTGAAGGTAAATGCAACTGCAAGGAAGATTAGGTCTTTACCGGCAGTAATCTGTGCTGACTATGAGTATTTCCTGTCATCTGAAGACGAAGCAAAGTTCTGCAAAGGTGAAGAGAATAATTAAAAGAGGAAGACAAATCCCAAGAACAGACTGAAAAGTAGGTTTTTCTTTTCCTTTTTATTTTTTTCCCAGAGCTTTATTCTTCTATTGTAGAGGAACAACAAGAAGGGAACACTCAAATGTTTGAACTCTCTCTGGTAATAACAATGTTAAACATCACAAGCACATTTTATGTCTACCTACTGAAGAGAGAAGGTAAATGTGTTTTGGAATTTCATACCCTACTTTGCTGCTCCAGTTATTTTGTGTTCTGGTCCCTCTGCTACCCAACAGTCTATTGTAATTTGTTTTATTATTCATTGGCTTTTGTTGTGTAGCTTGAAATGATATATAGTATTGGAAAAGAAATACATTAAACATGCAGTGTTCAGTTAGCAAGCTCTCGTTTCTCTTACATCTTTGTTACGATGTATAGCAGACTTTTCCCTCTACTATTCAGAATGCTACAGAAATGAAATATTGATGGAAAGGAGATATCAAATGCCAGCAGTAGTTAGTGAGGGTTTAAATTCTTATGTCCAATCCAAATCCTAATGTAACCTTTACATTCCAGAATAAAATGTTGAAGCTGTTAGGAGATACTACGCTCAACACCTCCCTGGGTTTGGCCCTCTGGCAAGCACCATTGTGTTTCTAAAGAGCTCCCTCTTGTTCTACTCAGATTTTCCCAGTTTTTCCACCCTTCTACGGTTATCTCCCATCGCTTTTCCTTTAAATTAAACAAGTATTTCACAAGAAAACAGCTACTGAAGATTTTATTTAGAAGTGTTTTTTTAAACACTCGTTCCTACGAGCTGGGTCTGCCTCTGCACTATGCCAGCCAACCCACTTGCTGCCCCATTGAGTCCTTCTCAGAGAGGTCCTGGGGCAGATCAGTGCTGTGCATGAGCCCCAAGGATCCTTGCCCCAAGACAGGCATCTGGATCAAGTCTTTTCTCAATTCACCAGACACAGCCCAAAGGAATGTATCGGGGTGACCTCACTCTGGCCTCATGCAGTAGCTGCCTATGGTTTTTCTGAATTAGTCCTCAGCCCTGGCCAACATCAGTCAGCTCCCAATTGCTTCCCCCAGATGCTGATGAGGTATCTTTGTTGCCTGGAGTTACTGTGGTGGAGGAAAGAGAAGCAGTGGATGAGGCTTCTGTGCATTTCCTTCTTCACCATCAAATACCATAATTGAGACTCTCTATACTTATGGTTTCAACCCAGTAGACTTAAACACATAATGGACAACAGCTTCTTTGTCAAGTTAAAAGTCCAGCAGCTGGAAGGGCTCACTTGAAGGTGCTGCTACTCCTCCTGTGGTCTGCATGGTCTATCTGCCACCATCCAGAATGTGGGCAAAGGTGGATTTTTCTCCCAGAATTTAATTATTGGAAATATCTACCCTGTCTTCAAACCAACAGAATTACAAAAATAACATTGCAAATGTACTTCTTTTTTCCCCATGGAAATTAGTTTTCATAATTTTAGACAAATATCCAAACCAAGCAGGAGCTGGCATGCTCCATCACTAAAAATAAAGCAAATGAGCAAGGGAGAAGTCAGTGTAGGATGCACACAGTTAATCTGATTTCATTAAATGGATGATCTTTAACGAAAGTAAAAAAACAGCAAGTCTGTGTAGAGGTACTCATTTGATTTTAAGAGCTGCCAATTGATTTAATTTTAGCTTAATTGACTGCCTGAGGATAAAGATGGTCTGAGCACCAAAAATGGGCAGAAATGAGAAAAACTATGAATTATGGTAAATACAGCTACCTTGGTGTGAATCTGTGTGTGGACCCATTTGCTTCCTGGTCAAAGTGTATAAAATCAATTTATTGAAAGTCAATAGCAAACTATCAGGAAGAATGTTTTTCATTCTTACCTTACGTCTTGAAGGCTTATGCAACCTATTACTCTGTTCGTTCTGACATTCCATCTGGAATAAGCCTTCTCTGTTTAGCACCTTAAAAAGCATTATTTTTTATTTTATTTTTATGTTTCAAAATAAATTGCACGAAGTGGCATTGCAAATAGAACGGTAAAAGTCGTTTTAGTTCTTCACTGGCTCAGCAGTCTGCAAAAAGTATGTTTGACTTTGTCTGGAGGGCTGTACAATTTGATGTTGCTATTGAACCTCTGCATCTCCAAACTGAATTTTTTTTTAATTCTTTGATGTAAAGCAGTGCTCTACAGACCTGAACTCTGTAGTTAAATGCTGATTCATTGGGCTTACATATTTCTACATAAATAAGGCTATTTGACTGCAGACTTCAAAACAGTTATTGCTATATCGTTGTATACAGTAGACAGATTACAGTGTGGGCTGTTATTTTGTATTTGAGGTTAAACTTTGGATTTGTATCTTCTAATTGTCAATTCCTATTCTTGAATTTAATCAACAAATTTTATGTGCATTCAAGTGTAATTATAATTTAATCTTCTCCACTGCTTTCCTGTTCTCAGAGAGAACAATTTGCTAATTTGATACATTTATTTCTTGAATTCAGTTGTGTTGCCAGATGCTCTGCCACACCCCTTGAAGTTGCAAAGTAAACAAGTAAATAAAAAGGCAAATTCTTAACCCCCCACCCTCCCACCCCCAATTCTATGCTTTACAAAGAGATGGAACTACTTCCTTCAGTGAGCCATATCTTGTTCATATTTTCAGACCATCACTGCTGGGAAAAAATGGAGTATATTGAAATTTGGAATGGAGATTACACACATGATGGAGAAAGAGTTCAGATAGCAAAGCTATTTCCTGAGTTTATGCACAAGTCTATGTAGTATTTCTAGAAGACTTACTATCTATAACTAACCATCAGATAACTCAAAAGAAGTTAAATAACTGTGGAGGAGAGTTTTTTAATTATTTTTTTTTTTAAATTCAGGTACCATCTCCTTCACCTCATCTGCTCAAATATAAAAGATGTATCTTTCTTTAAAACCCTTTTCCTGCCCATTACTTAACCCTGTCAATTTGTCCAGTCTGTTTTGGTGGTTTTATTTTCTTTTGACCAGGTGAGGGTACTTCTGTGGCTGCATTGATGTTGTTTCTTGTGTGACAGCTAACTTTTGCTGACAGAGCTTATGCTGCAGCAAACCAATTCCTTCTCTCTCTTCCAACTGAACAGTCATATCCTAAAGTACATGTCACTGACATAAACTGATAATCTGCTATGGTTCGTTAAATACTTCCATTTTGTAATTATGCCAAGAGCGATAAGTAAGATATCTTCCATGAGAGAAGTTGCCTGAAACACAGTTTCTGGCTCTTCTGCTGGAGATTTCAACAACACTCTGAACCACTTCTGATTAAGCACTTGGTTAGCTGTGCCCAACAAAGAAATGGATATACAAACACATGTCACAAACAACTATTTTCCTAGTTGAATTACATACCCATCACAGGGTGCTTATGCACTTTTCAAAATCACAGTCTTATCTCCAAATCTGGGGGAGGGGTGGTGGTAGTAACAATGTGCTATAGTTTTTCTTTAAAAGACTTGTCTGTCAATAAAGATTTTTTGCCATACATTTACTGGTGGAGGACTTCAGTAGCTGTGCAGGTAGGCATGTGGGTGAAAGCAAGAAGGTGAATATATGCATTGTGGTATTGTATATATAATTGAAGCAAGTGTCTCAGCTGCGACTATGCTGACAAGAGATGGATGTGACAATACCAAAAGATTCCAAGAATTCATCTGGTTTTACTGAATTGTTTTTGCCAACTTTTTAAGTGAAAAATAAAGTCTTTAAATCAAAACAATGTAATTTTTCTAAAAAAATTCCTTGACTGCATTTTAAAAAAACCATTTAATATCTTCCAGATGAAAGATGACATGAATTTAAATTTTGAAATGTATAAAGTGCTTTATTTGACTTGCTATATTTTCCTCAATTTTTTGATTGACAGAAAACTGAAAAAGATCAGTTTTTCACATGTTTTATGTTAAGGTTGCAAATGTATTTTTTTTATGTCTGCCCATGCTGTAATGGATACACGTTTCAGCTGAGATGCTCGTGCATGTTAAGTGCAGGAGTTCTGGAAGTTAAGGACCTTAAATGCATTACTAGTCAGTGCTTCTAAGCTTATCTTCAGGTTTCTTGGGGGTGGGAGGGGGTTATATGAATTAGAAACAGGAAATGAACACATTTTCTGAGTCCACTGTGAGATCTGTGATTTCTGCTATCACCAAAACATTGCAGGAGTAAATTTCCTTGTAATTCCCTACAGTTTTATCTATAATTCATACGCATTGGTCTGATCTCACCCAGTCTCATTCGTCCTTCCTAGTGTCCTTTTAAGAGTTGAACACTACTTTAACTTAAATGACTGATGCATATGCAAAATAAGCTCACCTGCACTGGAGGAACGAAGGAGAAAAGAGGATTGGGTTTAGGGGTTAGATTTCCCAGTTGTTTCAATACAAAGCCCTAGGCTGATCTCAGTAGCTGCTCTATCCAAGATCAACAAGGCAGACCACCACAAACAGCACAGTGACTGAGCTACAGCAGTGAGGCTGGAGATAAGTGGAATAGAAATATTCCAAAAACGCAAGTACAGTGGCAATTGGTTCTGTTTCCAAAGTGGCCTTCACTCCACCATGCCCTGCTTAGACAGGTGTTCTTTCCTTAGTAATCCCCACTGCCTCCTTTCAGTTTAGCTTTGTAAGAAAAGCAAGGAGACACAACATGGTAAAAAGTCAGGTGCCTGCTCCCGGCTGGGCTGGGCGCTGCAGGAGGCTGGTGACGGGCTGCCATCCCTGCGCCTGGTCCTGAGGCATGGGCTGGGCTTTAAGGTCCTTCAGACTGTGTTTCCTTTAGCTTTGCCCTGCAAAATGTGTGTCCAGATGTTACAGACCAAACCCAAAGCAATGAAGTCAAGTAGTAATTCAAAGCTGATTTGAATTCACTAGGAATTTTTCCAGTCTCTCCTTTTTTTTTTTTTTTTCCCCTTATTGATTTTAATGACTTTTCAGTTAAGGCCATAAGGCCTTTGATTCATGGATGGCAAAGTTGTGATACTGCAGTATGCACCAACTATTGCTTAATCCTGCCAGACCTTGCAAACCATCTAAACTTAGAGCTCAAAATCAGCCCTCCAGTAATAGCAGTAATGATCTTTGGATTTATTGTCTCCTGTTAATGTGCTGTTCAGCACTGGTCGTAGTATTTCCACAACCAGTCACACGGCAAATATACAGCTGAACTGATGTTGAGTCTTGCCAGGTATGGGAAAAATAACCTGATCAATATATACTCATGGCTGTTTTGGGCTGTTCAGAGTGTAAGGGTGCCTGTCCTTGGCCCATGATCAGATTGTCACAGTGAAGCTACTATGCGCTAGTGCTGTTGCTACAGTTGTCTAACTGCATTTCTTTCCTTGTTCCATTTTGTTCCATTCATCTAGGATCCATCTCCCCCCTTCTGTTTTTTGTGCATCTTGCTGTCACTTTGGTGCATTTTGTTTATATTTTTGTCTTGGTACAAATTAAAATGGCTCTGCTGCTGTCTTCAAGCTGACCTACATGATTATTTGTTTTAGATCTCAGCAAATATCTCTCTATCTAAATAACCTTATGAAGAATCTCTCCATGATTTGGTATCTAGGCAAAAAGATAAGAAGTATTATTAACTTTGTACTGCCCATTGTCCTGCCTGACCACTTGCATTGATTATATCCAAAAGCTTGTTGTATCCTTGGTAGTTTTCATAGTCAAGACTCAGCTGACAAGGTTGGAAGCATTCCAGGATGGGTTACTTGTTTAGAGATACTTTAGCACTGGATTGTGTTTTGTTGCGTCAATATGAATGGGCTTGCTCTGAAGTAATTTTGGGCAATCCATTCACTTTATGCGATTTGCAGAGGTATATGGGGAGATGAAGCATTCTCCAAAGTGACATCCATGCAGTCCCATTACTTTCAATACGTCTGTACAGTTGTGACTAAGGCTTCTGGAGTAAACTATTGTGACGTGATTTTGTATCCCTGATGTTGCAAAAGTCCAATATTTTCTTTTCTTTTGCCACCACTCAGTAGTTAAACTGCAGGTGAGGAGTGGTAATGACCTGATATGAATGCACTTTGGCATGAGCCACATGAACTTTGAGATGGAGCAAGGAATGCTGCAAGTTAATCTGTGCTTCTGAAAGGCAGATTCATTCCCAGAGCTAATGCTAGCATCACTAAAATATTTTTAAAGGGTCTGCAAACATTTAATGTATCTCTTCAGTATACAAAATGCTATCAATGGATTATGATGAACAGTTGTTTTGTCAAGAGAGTTCTTACCTCCACAGATATGGAGCCTTTTATTTGCTTTTGAGTATGTTACTTCAAATCCCTGAACATTAAAACTTCAGATTTCTAGTTCAGAATAATAAGAAAAGAGATTTTTTGACATTTTAGATTTCATTTAATAACATAGTCCATTGACTTTAGCAAAGTCAAAGCATTGATCTTTGATATAGGACTATTCAGACAGTGAAATTTTCCAAAACAGAACAAAATTAACAAAATTGGCCTTACAGTGAATAGCAAGGGTCATCAATTCCTGAAGAATGCTTCTGACTCTATCTCTTGCTCTGTCCAGGATTAGATTTTGGCTTGGTTAATCCTCTCCTTGACAAATATCTCCTAACTATGTTGCAGACAAGTCAGTCATCTAATTTGATAGATAATTCTCCAGTACAGGTTACACAGTTTTCATGAGTAACTTCAGAGGCTTTCTTCCAAACACATTTGCCTTTTTTGTGCCAACCATCTAACGCTTGCCCCTTCACGTTAATAATAATGCCCATTTTAATCTCAGTAGGGCAGAAGCCTGCACAACCTTTAACAAAACAAAACCTCGCTGACTTAGTGCAGGGTGTACTTATGTCTGACCCAATGTACATTACAGGGAGATTAGATAGTTTGACAACTTCCATGCATATAACATTTGATTCCTAGTAAACTCCTTTGCTATTTATTAACCCTCATTGCCAATATACCATCTACAATCTGAGTGAATAATTCATCCAAACTGCAATTTTCTTCCGATGCCAGAACTCCATCTGATGGGAATGACCATAGCCCATGGGGCCATGCCAATTTATAGCCATAGGCTGCTTTTTGGACAAAGTATGCTCTAAAAGAGGAGCCACAAGCAAAACTGGGAAAAGAACATAGTTTTTTCTAGGAAAAAAACAAAACCTCCTAGTGGGAGAGGCCTTCTATCTTATCTATCTTCTCTGAAAAACAGCCCTCAGCCTTATGCCAGGGACTATGTCTAGTCTGTAGTACCCACATGTCTGATGGTGTCTCTGTAGTCACAGCTCTTTGAGGAATTCGAATTTGGCGGGACAATTACGAGACAGACATCTGAGTGTGATGGACATGAGTGACGTCCAGAGGAAAAGCAAGCTTGTTTCACATCTGGAACAGGTCGCTTGCTTTCCCATCCCTTTGTCAAGGCTTCCACCCCCGCCCAACCCAACATACACTGCTTGCTCCCTCTGCTGTGCTCTCACATTCCTCATCAATTTAGGGCCCTCTTTTCTCATCTTTGGTATGTATCTTTTATCAGTGGCAGCAATTTTGTTATACTTTTAGTTCCAGCTTTGGGGTTGATGAGGGAGAACTGCAAGGGGGGAGGAAGGTGTCTATGGATACAGAAGGCAGAAATGTGAAAGTATGATAAAAAATAAGTAACATTGCAACGTTTTCTTTTCTGAACTGGAAAGTCAGAAAGTCCCAGACATCTTAGGGCTGGATTACCCTGTGTATTGACTTATGGATATGTGGGTCATTATCTGTAATATTATGGGCTTCCTTGTTTTATGATATAATCCTTGAAGATTTTTTTAAATGTCAGAAATAAAGGTTTGATGTACTCCAGGGATTACTGCTCCACATCTTTCTGCCTGCAGGCAAAAGAAAGCAAAATTATTCTTTTTAATGAAATAACTGAAGCTGTTGTATTTGCCTTCCATGGTTCATTAATAGGAACTTGTTTGGTCTCAGTGATTTTCTCCTGACACTGTGCAGCAAAACACACACAGCTTCACTATGGATGAAAGGATTCTCTAGAAAGTAAAAGAAAGCTCAAACAGGAAGTTCAGTTTGACATTTCAGAAGCCGGCATATGTCTGTTCTTTCCACATCGCTTTATTAAAGAACTGAATGTACTGTGTGGGAACGATAGAAAGAGACACATTTTATAAAATACAGCAATGCATCTTTCAGCTTCACTCCACATGACTATCTGGTGCTTGATGTGCAACCCAATTGCTACCGTATAACTAAAGGACATTAGAAATACTTGAAATAAAGGACAAAGCTACTGCATTTTTACACTGTTTTACTTGTAGAGTAATCTGTAAAATTCTGTTAGTTAAGACATTTGCAGAGGAAGTGCTCCTGGCCTAGATTCTGGTAGGGTTTATGCCAGAAATAATGTGTGCTGCTGAAAGAACTTCTCTGATGCTCTGTGAACTAGTATAAAATAATGACTTGGTATTTTATAGGTGCTTCAGTGTATTTTTCCATGTGTGTTAATACCACTTGTTAGCATTTAGTTCAATCGCATTACCTGAATTAATTTATATCTATATCTTCTGCAAAGTACTAAATGAAACTGAATCACTGAAGATCTTGCTGAGACTTGTTTTTAAGATGCTTAGGTAAAAAAATTCTTGGGTGCCAGGTGGGTCCTTGTTTTGGGACTGGATGATCACAAGAATCTGTATTAACCTAGTTACCTATTTTAATTCTTTTTAACTCATCAGTGACCACAGTTTCTGTCTGATTCATGTGGTGGCCCATATGAAATCTTTTGACAGTCTCAATCAATTCACCGGCAGACAGCAATTTACATTACAGAAACCAAGACAAAATTACCAGATGTTAATGGGTCTCATTTTTGGCAGACTGCAGAAGAATCTATTACAAAATCTGACTCATTTTTCTAGGTCCTGGAGGGACCTGGCAGCTGATGGGTGAAGCATATTGGTAAAATGAGGAGCTCAAATTGCTGCTTCATAAACTGTTGCTGCTGTGTGGAAATGTGGAGAATGCTATCTTTGGGACAGATAGTCTTTATCAGGAACTAAAAATATGCTTAAATTAAAGGAAAAGAAACATATTGCTAAGCAGAAATGCTTTACACAGTTCATCTGTGCTCTGTGTTGGGATGTCCTCATCATCAGAAAGCAAGCTAACCCTATATCATCTATGGATTTTTAAAAAGTTCATTCTAATTTAAATTGTTGACCATGCAAACTTCACTGAAGCATAAGAGAGGTAACAATTTAGTAGCATAATGGTTGTGTATGTTCATTGTACTTCCAGATAATCCATATTATAACACTTTGACAATCATAACCATGGTTGCCATGGATTT
>JAOBAS010000072.1:35312313-35328518 GCA_025311575.1 Elanoides forficatus
GGGCAGACAAGGATTTATATCTGTTAGACAATGATCAAACAAATTCTGACATGTTTAAGTAAGTATATTTTACAACTATTCCAACTGTTTGGTATTCATTGAATGACAAAACATTAGGACAAGTAGTGCAAACAAATTAAGTTGAAATTGCTAGATGAAAATTGAAGCTTGCTAGGTGTTTACCTGGGAAGGAAAGTATGATGTGAAGTAGTGACTGCAGTACTACTGATCAATGCTGGCCTTGTTGCAGTTAACAGTAACTTTTCTAGAGAATTTAGTGGGAGGGAGATAAAGCAGAAATCACTTGCCTCTGAGTTGACCTTGTTCTGCTGCCCAAAGACCATCAGTCTTTCCTTCAAAACGGAGAAGACTAAGGTCAATGTTCAGTAATCACTGTGGTGTATTATGGACAGCGATTGCCACAGCATTTTGCAGGACCATAGTTTTTTGGAAAGACCAAGGCAACAGCCAAGAGAACTAGAAGTATGGGGGGAAAGATTAAATACTTACCTGAAGTATTTATAGAGAGAGAAAGGAATTATTAGGAGGCAGTAGAAACCTTCCGGGACAGACAGTATCTTTTTATTCTACGCTGTATGGTGCATAGCACATGGTTTAGCACTTCCGAGCACCATTGCAATGTAAGATTTCTTTTGCTAAGACATACAGGTACCTTCATAGATACTGGATGGGAAGATAATGTAGTATCTTTCTAAAAGAGTCAGCCACTGACTAAAACTTGGAGAATTTTTCTTGCTGTAAGGAGTCTTGTCTATGTTTCCATTAATCTAAAAGCACAAAGATAAGCATTCTCTGCCATCTCAATTTCTTTGCATACCTTTGTTTATTTAGAAATACCCTACCGAGATAAAACTCCCAATTTACAGCTTTGGGCACTGCAGAAGACTTAGAGAGGTAATAATAATAATAATAATAATAGACAATTAAAAAATCAGTTTTAAAAGGGGAAAAATATAGAAACAATGAAAGAAAAAGAGACAATCCACAGACATAGAGGCTCTAGCTGGACTTCCTGGCATCTTGTCAAAATCAAATCTTGTTCTTGCCTTTTAAAAGAGCACCTTTCATTGGAATTTATCAGTAACAAGGCACAGGAGACACCTGTGGCTGTGACATGCCTCAAGTCTCTCTGTACAGGTCTGGAAGCAAAGACATGGGTAGATGGATAAGCCCCCAAACTTCCGGTGCAATGAAATCAGGTGCTGGTCTGATTGGACGAACATTTTGTGCAGTTTGGTTTCTCTAGGATCCAGGATCCAGATGAAATGTATAGGCTCGGAAATGTTAGGAACTTCTCTTCCTTGTCTGTGGAATGCACAATCATGTTTAATGGAGGAAACTTATGGCTGTGAAACCAGAGAAATTACTTTAGAATTTGAATGTCTTTATTTTAATTTGTCAGATAACATCCTTGCCCTATCCCACTCAGGTGCCCAGGCACATCAGGGGAAGGGAGCTAAGCATTTTATTCCCACACCTTTCAGTAGAATTGATTGAATTAAAGAGGATCGATTTGATTAAAGTCTTGAGTGTGACTGATCACCAAGTGTGACACGGCAGGAAGGTTAGAATGTGGCCATTATTGCTGTGGGTCAATGAATCAAATTTATGGATCCTAATGTCACCAAACTCAGATGTGTTTGGAGGTGGATCCAGTTCTTCTATTTGTACCTTCTCTAATGCTGTTTCTCCTGTAACTTTTGCACCAATAGCCAGTGTACGAGTACTGAGTCTTCACCATAGAGAAAGAAACTCTTGGGCAGATTTTAACAGCTTTTATAGAATCTAGTGCTGGTTGATGTCATCCTTAAATCATCAGATGAAAGCCAATCTAATTAACTAGTCAGCAACTGTCCTGACCCGGACTTTGTGTCAGTGCTTACTGAGTGTCAGGAAATCGGATCTGGGCTTCGACAGGGACAGATGAACTGTTGCTGTGTAAACTTCCTCAGACCACTACTAGTTATAGGGTTTAGTTGTCCACTGTGATTACCTCTATGGCACTTATGGTGAAGGCCATGAGTATTCTCAATGTGGTTTGTAAGAAAGTCAAAAGGGATGAAAAATCTCGAAATGTTTCTGAAACTTTCCTGGCTGCTTCTTGAACAATCCCCCCAAAACTGTATGGGTTCCTCCCACCCACCAAACATATTTACCAAGGCATCGCTAACTGCAGATGCCCAGAGTGAGTTCAAGGCCTGCCAGTAGACTAGGCAAAATGGATTTTGCTGTTTCTGTTGCTAGCCTTCCCCTCTTATGCAACAAACTCAGTTTTGCAGAATGGCCTTCCCCGTTCTCCTTTTACTACGCATAAAGTGGTGATGCAAGCAGATGGAGGTGCATGCAGTGAAGCTCTTTCATTACGTCCTGGCATGTCTGCCACTGAAAAGACTCGCTAAAGGAATAGCACTGAAGACAGAAGTCCTGGCTTTTTCATGGTGAGAGGAAATTCATACCTGTCTTTGTTTGCCTTGTCTCTGCACCTGTGAAGACACCTTCGTGGGGTATCTACACGATCCCCTTCAGCAAGGGGCCAGCCTGAGAACAGAAGGATAGGGCAGTGTATCTCTGGGGCAGGAGCAGAGTGTATGTCTCTAACATGCAGTTATTGCCCCCACTCCTAAGGTGGCACCACTGCCACCCTCACAGCTGCTGTCATTTGCACCTTTCACTGCATTACCCTACAAGGAGGCACTGAGGGGTTAGCCCAGGGCACTGTTTGTGGCTCCTTGAAATGTGGGAGCCTCGCCTCTTTCCATGCTTCATTCCCTTCATACTGCCCTGCCATCTGCTGTTGTTGAATTAGGGGCGTGAAAAGGTTACATCCCTGTGTGTTTCCTGTAGCACTTATTTATGGACCTGCTGTACAGGGCCACGACTGATCCATTTGTGAACCTGCTGGTACTGTCTGTACTCCAGATGCAATTTTCAGAAGATGTCAAAAAAACCCCAAATCTCCTTGAAGCCGTGGCTGCCAGGTTGGAGAGTCCAGCTCCTCTCTCCCACGTGTTTTCTATCTTTGGAGTAGAGAGGCCCCATAAGCAGTAAAACTTCTTCGTTCCTTTTTCCCCAGCCTTTCCAAGGAGGGGAAAGAAAAATGCTACACTGAGCAGGCACAGAGAAGGAGTGAGAGCTGGGGTGTCTTTTACTTGGAGGCTATTTGTCTATCCAAGTCAGCTTTGCTTGTGCTTTAAGGCTGACATTACAAGCTTTTATTATTTGGGGCAGTTAATATTTACAGTCACTTCTTGGAGGAATCTGTTTTTAAAACTGCAAGATCCATTTAGCAGGTGTTGGTATGGAAAAATAATTGCACTCCTACATGAGCCACATTACCTTACTTGAGTAGGCAAGTCAGACCCTTCTCTGTGTAGCACATTACTTACTCTGTGCTGCATGCAAGAGATTCCTACTTTACTGCTATCGCTGGAAAAGTTCTTTGCAAGGTCAAAGGCAAAAGTATATCTAGCACAGGCATGGCTAGTCATTTGTCATTTCCTACTTCAGTAATCAGGAATGTGCTGTTAGGAATCTGCAGAACTGACAGTTTTGGAATGAAACGTTTTTTTCAAAGTAAGTCTCTCATTTGACTATTGAAATTTACTTTTTTTTCCTCCAGTAAAATTGTCTGAGATAAAAGAAGTGCATATTAAAAAAAGTACATGCCTGTGCAGAAATCCAAACAACAGCCAAATACACTTAAAGGAAAGAGTAACTCCTTCACACTACAGGAGCTATTTACTACTTTACTAAACTGGCATTGCATATCTCAAGCAGTTTCCTCTTCAGTGACTCTTTCTTGCGCCTGCTAAATTTAATGGAAAAATACCCACTGAAATCAATGAGAACAGGATCATGCACACAGTGTGCAAAGAACTATGTAAATAAACAAACCTGCCATCTCCATTCAGTCCTAGGCTTGGTGCAGCCAGTGCTAGGAGACACATAGTTTTGCTTAGGGCAGTATGAGGAGCCTAACAACTTTGAATCTCTTTTTCACTTGAATCTGTGATAACATTTGCCAGCACTGAGGAATTGGTACAATGAAGCAAATTATGTGCTCTTTTGTTTTTTAAATATGTATTTTCTAGTAGAAGTGTGTATGTCCCAGACAGTGCAGCTGGACAGCGTCCGGCTCTGAGCCAGCTCAAGGCTTCCTTGGGGTGGAGACAGAGCTGAGAACCCACCAGGGGCTGGACTGCACCTCTGCAGCCACTCACTGCAGATGTGCTGGGATGGACAAGCAGAGGAACAGCTCTGCAAAATGAGTCTGCTGTTCTCAGGAGATGGAAACATGCTCCCCATTCCAGCACTAGCCGCTATCCTCCACCCCTTGGCAGCAAAGTAGGTGGTGGGTCCATTTCATGCCCCTCAGTAATTTGCTCCTCTGAGGTAAACTGCTTGCCTTGCTGGAGCCTAGATTTGGCCCTGGTCATCTCAGAGGGCTGGTTTTGTGAGAAAGTAATATAATTCATATTTCGTTTTACTTAATTTGCCAAAATATCTCTTTCTGGGGCTGCAGCAAAAGAAGTTTTCATCATAAGGCTCCTAAAAGGGAAGAGTGTGATCTTATATGTACCATTAAAAGAAAAAGATAACTGTGCACAGTCAAACATGACATTTTAAGAATAAGAACATCATGTCAAGCTTCTAGGTCATCTGAAGTTCATCACATTCTCAGTTAGTATCAAATGCTTATCTCATGTACTTGCTGATGTCTGAGGCATTATGGAAGTTCAGCTATAATGGGATTACAGACATGTACATTAAGGAACATCAGGATCGCAGAGCACTGAGTGGGTGTGCTGTAGAAAATATTAGGGTTTGTTTAGAAACCTGATTCTTCAGAGTGGTTTTTGTTGAAAAAACTGTAATAAAATGTAAGCAACTAACAAAGTAGGGTCCGCACTGTATAGCTGAAAGTGTGAGAAATTTGGACTTGGGTCTTGATGCTTCAGAAAGCTCTGTGTGGACACATCTCATAACGTCCTATCAATTATGCCATATGCAAAGTGTGAATAACTTCCCAACCATAAATTGTACTGTAAGTCTCTTTTTCTCATGAACATGGCTTCAGCTATTTCTTCACAAGCACTGTACTGCACTGGTGCTTTCTGCAGTACTATATGTTCTCCGGACACATTGGCACAGGGAGGAAAGTGCTTTAAATTGTAGGACTATTTGTCAGCTTTTAACTCTGTGCCAAAACTGAAGGGCATTGTAGGCTCAATCTTGTCTTGATGCTAAATGTAAGAGGGCATTTTGGATCAAATTCTTACTTTATACGAAGTGTAGCCTTTGGCCCTGTTCATGCAGCCTGTTGCTTGATTTTCCTGCTAGGACTCATCTGCCACTCTGTGTCTGCAAGGGGATGCATGGGCTGACAAGCAGCAATAAAACCTTACTTCCAAGTACAGCAGCTTTGAAAGATCTGTTTATCATAGCAAAAATAAATTATTTGGACAGGCACATATGGATTGATAGGTTGTTGGATATCTACTGTGTTAAATAACTCTTCTGCTAGGTACTATGAAGTAGTAAAAAATGTCAAATTCAAGGTTTTGATTTCAAAAAACCTCCCAAACCTCAGTTTTATTGAAAAATTCTTGACTAGTTGTATCAGAGACCAAGCCTGGGTCCCTAATTCTCAGCCTCAGTGCTCCCTAAAGCAAGTAACAAATGGTCCTCAAAGGGACCTGTGTTAATGGAGTATCATGAATGCTTCTTCCTTGTTTCTTGAGGTCTCTGATGTCCCTTACAACAGGATGGAAGCAGACAGCAGTGTAGGGCTTTGGTGTCATTCAGATATTTGCCTCTGACAGGGAAACGCTCTGTTGGGAATCTTTGCATGTAACTGGATTGTAAACTATTTGCATTATTGCAGAAGCCACATATTTTAACCCATAATCTTGGTCATTACAGCTCTGCTGGCGAAAGTTACATGCAGAATGAAAAACTGGTCTTCAGACCAATGAAAAGACAGTTATAAAACTCAGAAAGCCCTGAATTTTCCAGATATACACAAATGTGCACACTAAATGGCTATTGGTGTAGTGGGAGGGAGACCCTGTGAATCTTTCTTCATCAAATTGCCTGACTGAATTAAAGACCAAACCCTGCTTATCTACAGTTCATTCCTTCTCTGGAAAAATGCTGGTATTGCACTGGCTTTTTTTTCTTTCTTTTTTTTCTTTTTTTCTTTTTTTTCTTTTTTTCTTTTTTTTCTTTTTTTTTTCTTCAGATAGATAAAATAGAAAATGAAAAACCTCTTGAGGGCTTCTTCGGTTTACTATATATAGAAACCTTAAATATATTGCAACTAAGGAGTTAACTTCTCTTTGCCCCTAGCAAATAAGAGGGACCCTGGAAGAGAGACAGCATGTAGCTGTGTTGTTCTGTGCTGTTGCTAGACTTAACTGGACTGCCACATAGTATTTTATTTTGGTGCAAGGCAGGTATAGGATACCACCTGAACTGTGGTGTTTTCCACCCATTTAGCACTATTTGAGGCCTGCAAGAAATGCAGGCAAAAATGGAGAATGAAAACATGTCCTAGTGCAAGGACTAAATACACCTGTGTGTGCAGCCTTGTGCCTGTGCAAACAATTGCAATGAGACCTGGAAGGATAGGAAGCAAGAAGGCTGCTTGTCTCACCAGTGCAGAAAACTGGCCAGCACTCAGAGCGAGAGTGTGGGGCATCTGTGTGGCATGGGGTGTACGAGCATCCCTCCGCTTTCCTTAGTCAAGTGCCTCCCACGGTGCTCTCTGTATGAGCCGAAAGGGTAAACATCTTGTGTGTGTCTGTGTCTCTGTGTGCATATCTATGGCCATAGAGAGATATTAGCTCTTCAGGTGTAAAACTGGTCTTCCTTGCGTAACTTGTTTTAGAACAAATCATTCATTTTTAGGCTTGTCCTGCAAAGCTTTGATGATTGGCTATGACTATATCACTGCATTCAGCATAAGGTATACTTCTCCTGTTTGAAGACATGGATGAAACTTTGCAGCGTGAGGGTTACTGCATACTTTAAAAAGCAAAACAGTTCACATTGTGTCTTCATGTCCCTTCCCATTACAAAAGCCAACACACTGCAGCCAAGTGTCCCTATGAGTCACTGTCCAGTAATTAATCTCTGCTATGCCAAAGGCATTCAAAACCACATAATAGAATCACTCAAGGGAATACTGTATTAGCTGGAAATTAAAAGGTTCTAGCTCTTGTTTCTCTTGTGGCTCCTACTTTAAATATATTTCTACATGGAAAATGGAAACTTGCTATTATGGGGAGGAGGGGAAAAGGGGGATTGACTATTCCTCTGTACTCTTAAAATGCTTGTTTGACAATGACAAAGTCAGGAACAATCACGGGACACTAATGCATAAAGTGTCTCTAGAAAATAAGCAGCTCATTAAGTAAAGAAAAATTGTTATTCCTGCCTAATTATTAGGAACTTGTTCGAACAGGGGGTAATACTAGCTGAGTAGTTTTATCTCATTGATGGCTTTCTTAATGATTTTTTTTTTAAAGCAGTAGACCTGAAAACTCTTTGACCTATTAATGCTCAAAGCAAGATGGTCTATCTGATTTTCAGTTTTATGCTGTGATTCCCTTGGACATATTTCACCAAGGGTATAAAACTGTCTTGTCTGCAGGCCCTCTCTGCCAGGCAAAAGAGGTCCTGTTTTGTCACACTCCTGTTCCTTGTCCCTAAATGATGGAGTACCTTGACAGCACATCTAAGTTATGCCCTGAGTTTACTGCCCTTGACATAACCTCTGCTGTTTGTGAGTATGAGCAGAGCTGCAACATAAACGCTTTTGTGAGAACTGAGGGGGGTCTGCAGAGATGGTCTGAATCTCCTGGGAAATCTAGGTCCATCCCTATGAATATATCCTCTGTCTCATGCCTTATCTGGGAAAATCCCCCCTTGTCTTCTAGAGAGAGGAGTCTTTGGGGCTTTCTTTGCTGTAAGAATCTTCAGGCAGGTAGATGCTGTGGCCAAGGTGAGCTCTGTGCAGTTCAGCAATCACCCGGAGCCAAAGAGGTTTTCATTCAGCATACGCATTTCAGCTGGATGGCTCTGTGTAACACAGTCCCTCTTATGCTCAACACCGATCCTGGCAACACCTGATTCGTGTGGCATCTTCTGAAAGGGGCAGCTCCATGCCTACTCCTTTCCCAGCAAACTAATAATAGTAATGAACATTTATATTATGCACAGTTTGAAAAGCATATTAACAGCTAACTGACTACCAGTGTATGTCCAGAGTGTGCTAGAACAGATTGCATTTTACCTGGCTATAATTTTTTTTAATGCACATACTTAATTTCACAATGGTTGGCTCTGGCTTTCACTGAATGTAACAGCTATTTCTGTAGCTCTTCTTTAGTACTAATATCAGTATTTCTGGCACCACATCTGTGCATTTTCTTGCAGTCAGGTGGAAATGCCAGAATCTTTATTCGCTTGCAGGCTGCTAGAAAAGTTCCTGTGACCTCATGGTGAGTCTGCTGCCATCATCTTTGTCCATGTGGTGCTGTTGCATACTCTTACAAAGTGCTGTAATCCATTACAGTTGTACTACTTTACAAACGTTGGGCATTTCCTTGGCCCATGCTATTTGCCAGGGCATGCGTAGCCCCACATGATATGTTTATATTTTTTGTTCTCCCACATTCTTTTCTGCCTGAGGGTTTGGTTTGGTTTTGTTTTAGTGGACATTATTAAAAGAGAATTCCTAAATTACAGCAACATGATTTTATCGGTCCTCCCACTGTACGTCTTGGGGCACAGTTTGTGAGATGCCAGCCTCCATAGCAAAGTCAGTTTAGAGTTTTGTGATATAAATATTGGGACATTTCAAGAAAGAAAGACATTATTCCTTACATTAATTCTTTCACTGATGCAGTCCTAGTGCATGCTCTTCCTCCGCTCAGAATGCTTTTAATATGTTTTGCCTAGAACCTTGTCCTGGTCAGAAACAGCTCAGAGCCTAGGACTTTGACACCAGTATGCTTCATCCTTTGTCTGAGCTCAGGCTTCTGAGCACTGTTCCTCAGCTCAGCACAACCACTTCCAACTGGCTTCTGTGAGAAACATTTCAAGGTACAGTTCAATGAAGTTGTGGCCAAGTCTTCAGAGAAAAGGAGCGGAAACTTCCTGTGCCAGCTTTATTCTTTAAGCCAGCAATTCAGGACATAATGTCTTCTGTCTGGACTGGGCAATGTCTATTGTTTAGCAAATCTTTTTACTTTGTCAAAGACTAGTCCCCTTTCAGGAGCCTTTGTTGTCCTGGAGTTCTTCAGAGTTCTTCACAGTCTTTTCTCCTCCCAATCCAAACTGGGCTTACACAAGAGACCCTGTTAGCACTTGCAACGCTAACCTACCTCTTCAACCCTGGATCATTCAGCACAAGCTCTTCTGAGCTTTTACTCTTTTCCTGTCCTCCCCATCTGAAGAAAATTTTACAATTTTTTTTTCTTTCTTTTTTTTTCTTTCTCATTATATTGACAGTTAGCCCTCCTCTGGCGCTGCCTGGTGTTTCACAATCAACTGGTTTCAAATGCTTGGTTTTCAGCTGCTGTTGTTGCACACATCACTTGGAGACTTCATGAAATGCTGGTGTCTTCTCCAGAGTGTGCTTTCAGTGATGCTATTCTTCTGTTCAGTAGGTTGTTAATGAGTTTTGCCTCACACTATGTCCTGTTCAGAGATACTTGGAGGCAGAGTTTGACATTGTTCTGCTTCCTCTTCTTTGTTCTTTCTCCCTGTCCAAATGCTAAGTCAGCACAGCAACCAGTTCCAGCTAGCTGCTCCAAGAACTTCAGATACAGTTCCCTGCAGATAGCAAAAAGTAATTTCTTGAAGGCTGATGAGACCTTCATAAGAAATTCTTGTCTTGATTGTCACTTCCTGATATGAAATTTGCAAAATACTTCCTCCTCAACTCTCTCTCCCAGCCAAAGATGTAAGTGAACAAAATTTACTTCTTGGCTGTGGATGCTCATATCCCTGTGGGAATATGAAGTGTGGGTGCTTTCTCCCTGTGCTGTAAAAATGTCACTTGGCTCTACCTGTGATGATGTTATTTGGCCCAGGGGCTTTTCACAGAAACAAAAATATTCTCTGATGCAGAAGGTTGGCTGCTCTAAGTTATTGGCATAGGTCAATGCCTTAAAGTAAACCTGAGAGATAGTAAGGCCCTGAGTTAAGGCTTAGGATTTGGCTCCCTAGTAATAGTTGAACACAATAAAAATACTGTCTTGGGGGTGGTCTCTGCTGTTCAGAACAAATGGAAAGCAGAATCTAGGCTTTGTTATAAGTACGATGTGAATCCTCCTGTGGCAGATTTCCTCTGATAATAGAGATGAACATGCTAAACCTTTGACAGAGACATCTGCTAACCTATAAAGGCTTAAGCTGCCAGGTCTGGTTCAGCCCTTGCCTTGGGTTTCTATTTCTCTGTTTAGCAATTGCCTCCCAGAGCACACATGAGTAGAAGCGCATGAAAATACGAACTGCATGGCAAATCAAGGAAAAGACTTCTTCTTGTTTCCTGTGCTTTCTTTGTTGTATTTGTTTGCCTTTCATTTCCCTGGGGAAGTGAGCCCCTATATTTAGAAATGAATAAGAATAAGTGGCTAAGAAAGCTCTCCTGCCTCTCTCTGTCCCTTCCTACCAGGAGCAGGATGGAATCTGTGCTGTGGCCTGGACCCAGTCCATGGTAACAAAGCAAAGCCTTGGGTGGCAAGCCAACAGAGGCTGTGAGAGGAGCAACATGGTGGAGTGAAAAAACATGTCCTCTCATGGCTGTCTTTGCATCCATTGTTGATGCACAGTTGTGATACTGTAGTGTGAGTGCTTTTACAGTCCCTGTGTTTATGAAAAGGAACCTGACAGAAGACAGGGTGTAGTTTGGCTCCCAGGGTAAACTTGCCTTGTGGGGGGGATGGGGATAGGGATGGGGTGCAGGGAGCTGCTGGCAGAGGCAATGGCTCAAACCCTGGAGTTCCAGGGCTGCGCACTCCCACTGTCAGCACTGACAAGCTGCTCTCCAATGCCCCGACTGACATGGATGCCTGGTTGTAGTTCCTCTTCCTCCTAGCACTCACCACTTCATCTTGTCTCCTCTTGCCCACACCTGGGGAGGAAGCACCACTCACTTGTGGATGGAGTAAGCACATCCTGACTCTCAGCTGGGTGCGAGGCTCCTATGGGAGCTCAGCTGGAAGAAGTCTGGGCACTGCATTTCTGCCTGCTGTTTGATGTAAATAGAAAGCTGCTGTAGGCTTGCTGAGGCTTCAAGTCAGGCTGTGAAAGCACAGGGGCCTTTGGAATTGTTAAGGGATTCTCACTGTCTTAAATATACAACAGTTCATTACTGGTTTTGGTTTTGGGATGGGGTTTTGGGGGGGTTTTTTAGTGTTCTTTGCTGAAATTAAGCCACAAGAGAAAGCCAGGTCTTGTGGGTGAAATTTCATTAGTGCTGCATTCTCTCAGTTAGCTTGTAGCCCATTCATCTTTCCTACCCTTCTTTAAGTCATTTCCATGGCTGTCACATTTCTGCAGCTCTTTTCTCTTGGATTGTGTCTTCACTTTGGCTAATACCTTATGCTATTGTCTTCCTTGAGTGTGTCCAGAAAACTTGGAACTGAAGTAAATATTTTTGAGCTCTCTTTCTGGAACATCATCCAAGTACATGGGCTTATTAGGAGCTTCTTCGTCTGCATAGCGGACCTTGGGACCTTCCCCATGGAAGTGCAGTAATTCCTTAGGCCTATCCTGGATCTCTTGCCAATTTCTTCTATTATGTGAGAGATGCATTTTGCTTGCAGTGAGCAGTTATGAATCGATCAGCTTTTTCCCTCCTGCATGCTACACCCTTTCTGTCCCCAGGGGCAGGCAGAGTGTCCTTACATGATTCAGTTGTACAACAGCTAAGGAGCAGATCACTCACCCTGGTCCCTTTCCAGCAGGACTTCAGTGATTCAGACATTAGTAGGATCCTCATGACAAAGAGACTTGGCAGACTGGGCATCTTACACCTGCTTTAGTCAAGTGAGTTTTAGCCCTATACCCTTATGCGGTAACATCAGCATTTCCTACTGCAGCACCCAGCACAGAAATTTGTCAGCTAATTCCTCTCTCTCAGAGTTGCAGGAAGGGGAAGTTGCCCCTTGTTTTTTGCACAGCAGAACTACCCTATCACCCTGGATCATATTAATGAAATTTAGTTCTGGTTCTAATCAGTGTTTTGCTCGCAATAGCTTCCTTGTAATATTATATAATGTATTTCTTCAGTCATCCCAATCTAACTATAAGCATTGAGATAGAGGGCTTCTGGTGAGCTGAGTTTTCTATTAAAAACTGAAATGTCATTGACACCAATATGGGAGGATAATTGGATGTGGGAACAGTATACAGCCTGTGGGGTTACATGCTATGCAGGCAGCTAGGCACAAGAAAGAAGGGTAGAAGTGTCTTCTCTGACTCTGTACAGCTGACTGGCACAAAAGAATGAGGGAATATAAACTTTTCTCATGGCCTTTCTAATGGGACTCAAAACCAGAGTCCCGTAAGGCCCTCAGGTTAAATGCCACACCACCATTGTACTGTGGTGCTGTAGCATCTCTTTACTGTTGTTGTTTCTTTCAGGAGGGCAGAGAGGAATGGGTGAAACAAAAGACCTTCATATCAGTGCCAAGAATTGGTGTGCCAGGTTTTTCTTTCATTCATTTTTAACAGGAGCTGTTTTATTTTAGTGTTACACCTCTACTGCTTTCAGTATAGTGGAGAAACAGGCCGAGGCTTGCTGTAGTTTATGGCTGGCTGGCAGCTGCTGTCAAGTCTTCCATGCTGAGTTAAGCATCTAAACCAAGACATAAACCAGAAAAATTAGTGATTGACTCTCTGTCTGTTGGTATAGGAGTGTAAGAGAGGCTAAGAAGTTCAACAAGTGTCATCTGGCTAGGCAAATTCCATGGACTGGGAGCAATTGTACTGCCCCTGTTGCTGTCCCTCTTTTAGCCACACGTGATGGTCAGGAATAGCCCTTGGTGCTGTAGACAAAGGGGCTGAATCCCTGCTGGGGTAGCCCTTGCCTGTTCTCATGCTTTGCTGTCTGGCCACAAACTCCCAGCACTAGCTAAGAAAAGATATAATGAAATTAAACTTCACATACAATTATCTGGCTGTTTATATGCACCCCTTTAAGTTACCATTAAAATTCTTGAATTTGCATTGTCAATACCAGGTACAGAATCATCTGGGACTTGCTCACATGTACAGATGAGCTTATGCTTAGGTGTTAGCTGGCAGCAGTTGTGTTCAGGTTTGGTTTTAGCACATAGAACTGGCTCACAGTTAAAAACTGGTTTGACTGAGTAAATTCATGGGCTGTTGTAGCACATCTACATGACAAGCTCTGCCAGTGGACCAAGTTTTAAATTTGTCAGTGGAGCATGCAGTAGGAACATAGCTAAAGTTCTTCCCAAAACCTGCTTTTGGGTCTTCTTAGAGATTCCATGAGACCTAAAGCTAGAGGACTGAATTCTCACACACTGCAGCTTCTAATGTTCTTATGTATCCACTTTCCACTTCTAGTCAAAGATTGGCCAGTGTGTGAGACAACTCTCAAAAACACTGAACAGACAGCAAAGTATGGGGGTGGCCTCAGACATGTGAATACCAGTATCAAAATGGTGCCAGCCAGGTTACTTGATTTTTGTAGTAAAAATTTTTTAAGCTCTTTAAACTGCACATCTACTTAAAAAAAAAAAAGAAAGAAAAGTGTTTTCAATAACCCAGTTTTCTATCAGAGTCAAGATTCTGTATTCTGGTAGGCACATCAGCTAAGTTTGGCAGGTTGAGGTGTCTACTTACTCCTAATACACTGTTAATCACCATGCCATATTTCTTGTACTGCTGAGGCCTATAATGCTAATGATGTTTGCAGAGAATGTGAGATAGTTTATCTCTGGTGCCAGAATTTCTCATTGTACTGACTACTCCAGAGTCATGAGGTCTGCGTGGTTCTGTTTTGTTTTGCAGAAGGGACTGTCTTGGAAAAGATGAGTAAAAGACTTCTGTAATAAAAGGACTCAGGATAAAATAATTCTTAGTATTTTAAATCACCTGGAGCATTTTTTTTTACAGAAGGAAATTAAAATAACCAGTGACACAATAATGCTGCAATTCAATGGAATAAAACAACAACAAATACTGGAGTATTTAAAGATATTAAAGTGTTATGGCTTATCCAGATTAAAATTTGTATTTGCAAAATATTAAAACTTGTATGTAGTTGTACATCTTTCAATAATTTTAACTGAATAAAATACGAAATTTAGTTCAGATGCACAAATAACTCTGGAGATTAAATAATCCAATCAGGACCCAAGGCAATTACATTTAATCGGGTTAGAGTATATGTGACACACATCATAGAATCATAGAATTGTTTAGGTTGGAAAAGACATTTAAGATCATTGAGTCCAACCATCAACCCAACACCACCATGCCCACTAAACCATGTCCTGAAATGCCTTGTCTATGTGTTTTTTAATACCTCCAGAGATGATGACACCACCACTCCCCTGGGCAGCCTGTTCCAATGCCTGAAAACCCTCTCAGTAAAGAAATTTTTCTTAATATCTAACCTAAATCTCTCTTGCCTCAACTTGAGGCCATTTCCTCTTGTCCCATCAGTAGTTACTTGGTAGAAGAGACTGAGATCCACCTCGCTACAACCTCTTTTCAAGTAGTTGTACCGAGTGATAAGGTCTCCCCCGAGCCTCCTTTTCTCCAGACTGAACAACCCCAGTTCCCTCAGCCACTCCTCATAAGACTTGTGCTCCAGGCCCCTCACCAGCTTGGTTGCCCTTCTCTGGACACGCTCCAGCACCTCAATGTCTTTCCTGTAGTGAGGGGCCCAAAACTGAATGCAGTACTCGAGGTGCAGCCTCACCAGCACCGAGTACAGGGGAACAATCACCTCCCTGCTCCTGCTGGCCACACTATTTCTGATACAGGCCAGGATGCTGTTAATGTTCATTAAAGGACCTGCCTTTAATGAACCCATGCTGGCTGTGCCTGATCCCCTGGTTGTCCTGCACATGTCACGTGAGTGCACTCTAGATGAACTGCTCCATAATCTTTCCTGGTACCGAGGTCAGGCTGACAGGCGTGTAGTTCCCTGGGTCCTCCCTCCAACCCTTCTTGTAAATGGGCATCACTTTAGCCAGCCTCCAGTCATCTGAGACCTCCCCTGTTGACCAGGATTGCTAAGGATTCTTGGGCAGCCCTGCCCTGCTGCTTGGGAGCAGGAGGCTGGGAGAGTGCGAGGGACGCGTCGCCTGCCGCAGCACTTAGGTGGGATGAAATCGCGGTGCACCCCGAGAAACCCTCCTCCCCTTTGGCTTTCCCCCACTGCCCAGATGGCGTTGGAAAGCATTCCCTGCGGTGGGTTGCTCTTTGGTCGCGAAAAACACACAGGTCCTGGAGAAGATCACAGTGTTTATTGGAAGCGGAAGAGGCGGATGCAGAGGGGCTACAGCTACGACCTGCGGTTGCGTCGGCGCAGAGGAGCCGGGCGCTCGCCTGCCGTCGGCGGGGTTGGCTGCCGAGAAGTGCTGGGTGCAGGAGCCTGCTGGGAGGTGGTGTTGGAGGGCCCCGGCCTCTGTGCACCGTCAGTCCCCGCAGGCCTGCTTCTGCCAGCCGAGGGCTGGTTGGTGGTGGGCCGCGGGCGCAGGTTGTAGCGCCGCTGCGGGGACCGGCTGCGGGCCCGCTCCATCGCCATCCTCCTGCGCAGGCGGGCGGGCAAGCCGACCACGTACTCCTCGTAGTCGTCGTCCCCCCGCACGGAGTGCAGAAGCTGGTCCAAAGGCTGCCTGCAGAGTGGGCACTCAGCTACCCTGCTGGCCCACCGTCGGATGCAGGCGAAGCAGAAGCAGTGCAGGCAGAAGGCCACGTAGGCTGGCTTCTTGATGTCTCCCAGGCAGATGGGGCACCGGGAGACTGCCGGTTCTTCCGCCGGCGCTGCCTGGGGTGGCTGGCTCATGCCGCCGTCCCTTGCAGCAGAGCTGCTCTCCGCCATTTCTTCCTCGGCACCCGACGCTGTGTCCTGCCAAGAGAGACACGCAAAGCGCTGGAGCTTGTCTGGCAGGGGGGCACTCGGGCTTGCT
>JAOBAS010000072.1:35332174-35342630 GCA_025311575.1 Elanoides forficatus
AGTGTTTATATGCAACAGAATATTTAATTTTTTTTTGTAGTGCATCCACCTAACACATACTCTGCCAACATTGCAAAAGTGAGTGCTTCATTCAGATAGAGATGTTCTGGATGACAGGTGCAACACAGATACTCACAGGCAGGAAAAGAAAGACAAGCCTAGAAGAAGGTTGTTATGCTCCATTCTGGGCTAAATTCAAGCAGTCTAAACCACACCAACCTTCTCACAAGTTGCAGATGCTCCAGTTAACAGCAATAATTTAAGAACAGTCCCTGCAGGTCTTCTGTGAGGCAGCAGCAGAATCTCTGAGTTCTGAGAGCTTCAAATAATCTTCTAGTTTCTAGACTAAATATGATTTACCATATTTCTAACCTGCCTTGCCCTTCTTCTGTTTTGAATTCATATTTCTAAAATATTGGTTGTCAGAACTGTAAATCATACCAATAGGAGTCTCACCAGCATTTAATGCAACAGCTTTAATTTCTTTTTTTCTACCAAAACCCAATGATTTACACATACTAAGACCCACATTTTCCCCAACAGTCTTTCACAATCATCTGTTGAATGACTGTTACAGCAGAATTTTTCTTATTCCATCATTTCCAACAGATGAGCTCTTACCTAACAGAATTACTTGTTATTAGTTTCTGAGAACTTGCATCTTGTTAACTGAATGCTAAAAGCCTAAACCATATGTACCCAAATCTCACGTATTTAGGCCAACAACAGCATGCAAAGGGAAAGAGGCTCTTTTTAACTAATCCTTTGATTCTAGTCATGTACACATCTCAGTATTGACTGACTACATACTTTTAAATTATGCATCGAATTTTAACTATTCTTAAGTGCTTTTTGGAAATTATAACCATCATAAAATACCAACTCAAAAAAAACACAAGCAATGACCCATTTAAATTCTGGGACTTATGAAAACATACCTTCTATTAAATAGCTGAATCTTAATGTTTAGGCTTTGTGTTAAGGTCCCTATCAATAACAATGAACACTATATATCAATGTTCACATTAACATAGTGTTTACATTTGCCACCAAAATTTTTACCAGAGACAAGAGTCCAGCAAGACAGTACTGATTTTACTGAGGCAGCAAGGTTAGTGGGAACATAGTAACTCAATGAAAAACATGATAAGTTCTGACATATGCACCACGCATTTCACAAATGAGTCATCCAAACCAGCCAACTCTAAAGTAGGAATAGTCTAAAAAATAGAAAGAAAAGGGTGTAGCCAAATACAACAAGTAGACATACTTCTGCCAAATTACTACTGAAGTTCTCTGCCAATAAGCAAAAAAAATACTATTTTTAAAGATTTCCTTTTTTTTCATGGGACTGCGTGCTGAAATGCAGAGAGATATTTCCATTCCATGGCAGAAGCAGTTAGCATAATGAAGTGTGGGAAAGGCACTGTAAATCTCCATTTAAGTAAATCAAAGAAATAATGAGTAGGTGAATGTAAGATTGCAGGATATTACAATTATATGATATGATATATTTTTTAAATAAAACTTCCCTTATTATTTTTCTAGCTTTTACAATTATTTGTTTTTATTGAAGTCAAAAGTTTTCAGAAGGAAAAAAAAAAAAAACAAACCCAAACAAGAAAGTGTGGAAGAGCATGCCATCGATTCCCACTAGATTTTCACCTGTGCCTTAGAATTAACAGCAACTTATCTAGGAGAAACAAGTGGAGGTCATAAATTTATTGTTACTAGTCTAATCCAGAGTGGGGGGAAGAATCAGACAAGCTTATGGTCATGCAAACCAAACAACCTGTTTTCTGGTCTGTCTTCACACTGAAGGAATAGTTTGTGTGCCCCAAATCTTAGAAGTTTTAAAATAATTCTGTCCCTCCAAAGAAAATAAAAGAGAAAACTTCTCAGGGCAAACCCTTCCATTTACTATCTTTAAGAAAACCTGTCTATATAATACTTCTGTGGTATTAAATAACCTAATTTAAAATTGCAATGTGAGCATCAGGCTGTAGCTGAAATGAACACTGTTCCACATGAGGACATTTATGCAAAATATGAGACAAGAAACAGAAAAATTATTCTGACTGTGTTGTGGAAGTTACCCAGGTATTCCTACCCAGGTATACTTAATAAACTCAAGTGAACTTAAGGCTTATGAGCAAACTTGTGAATAGCAGAAATAGAAAGGACAATCACTTTAACACGTCATGTCATTACACTTTGTCTATGTAGCACAGTCTCAACTCCTGAGCACTTTCTTTTTTTAATATGACTGAGAACCTGCCCTGTTCTTTTCTGTCCATCATTGCTCATTCTGTCATGTTTTCTGAAATGCCACTGAGATATTTCTCCTGAGGCAAGGAGTATAAAAGCTGTACTTTTGACAGCAGAACTGCTGGGGTAACCCTACAACGTGTCACTAGGAAGTCATCCACTTCAAACTGAAAAAAGCAAATAGCTCCAGCTAAGCTTGTGTGGTAACATAACATAGTCCTGCTTCACCATCTAGAGAAAACATCACTACACTGACTTGCAGATAAATGCCACTTTGTACACTTGCTATGCTGACTCTGTTAGCAACACTGAACATCTTGGTGCCATAAAAAGAAACAAGTCTTTAAAGTGATAAAGAATGAATAAATTACTGAATTACTGGAAAAATAAACATATTGTATTAACAAAATGGTTCAACTATATTTAAACATAACATAATCAAATACTCTATATTATTTTATCCCATATGAAATTCTTTAGTTTCAGGTTTATTTTTGTTTGCTGTTGATTTTACATACTTTTCCAAGCTATATGTTGCCTTCAGGTTTGATAAGAATGAGAACACATTCCTTTTGCATACATTAGAAATCTGTCAAGAGGGCTCCCTTTTAGCTGGAATGAATAAAATCCTGTTCTTGTACACCAGGCTACATTTCTTCATCAAAAACCTTTCACTGAGTTGTGGAAGGGGGGAAATGGCTGGTGAAAGTGAACATATGATATCCTTTCTTCTTTTTATAGTAACTGCTGCTTTATTCTTTGCTGTTATACGGTATTAAGGTTGTGAAACAGGCATGTTTTATGTAGTAGCTACTCTGCAAGGAACAGCATTTCTACTGTTCTGCTTTATACTGGATGAAATACCAAGGAATGACATTTTAAGCAGCCCAAGTGGTGAAACAGCTACTGTCTTTAACTTCAGTGGTTGGGAAAACTTGTAATCATAGTGATACAAGATCTCCAGCTAACAAACTGTTTCCCATTAGATGAAAAAAAAAAAGACCTTTTTTACTAATTCTTAACCAGACTAAATAATTGCCTGAAATATCAGTTTTGTTGTATTCTGGATGTCTAACAAAGCCAGTGCCAGCTTCAGAAGATGTCCCATTTTTACTGTTTCACTTCATTATTAGTTCAGAATTAGGTTGCTGGTGTCCTTTTGCTAGAAGAGTCATCTAGATTTCAGAAGTTTTATAAGGATACATATTATAAAAAGGGAACACTGGGCTCAATGTTTTGGCATAATTTTCATTTACAAAATGACATCTTTTTCTGCTCTATTCAATTATGTCAGGTGACTGAGGGTTTTTTGCAGCTTAGCAACTATTTCATAAAAAGTGTTTCTACATAGTAAGCTTTTACAAAGAACTAAAGTAAGAAAACTCCATAATTGTGAAGTTAATGCATACCACTGAAATTAAAGGTTTCTACAAAGCTCTTTCTCCTCATGTTGAGGCAGTGCACAGTGTCCTGTCTTGAGGGGACACCCCACTTTCATTGCAAGACTCTCCCAGATCTTGGGGTAATGCCCCAGCTGGTGCTACCTGGAGCTTCCCATGGCACTGGCAGGAAAATTGCTGGCTGGACTCTGCTGCAAGACCTGCTCTTAAACCCCTCCTCCTAAACCTTGCCTGCCTCTACTTTTTTCCCCACTCTTTCCCCTCCCCTTTTGTAGAGCATGCATTCCCCCTGACCTGTGGCCATATGTTTAAAAAGTACTTCCTTGCAGTATCTAAGGCCCTGGTGCTCTGTACTTCAGAAAACAAGGAAAGGATATTTCTCTTCTCAGAGTGCTATTTATTAATTAAACTGGAAAAAAGTATTAAACTTCTTCCTCAGTTTCAAGAAAAAAGAAAAAAAAAAAAAGGCAAAATGTGAAAAGAAGAAAGTGGAAGAGGAAAACCAGAAATATCAATAAATACAAAAAGATTTATTTGGAAATATTTTGGATAGCAATTCACATAAATATCTTGTATAAAACCAATGAAAATTACCTAAAATAAAGTAAAAAGTTAATACTTTCTTTCCTTATGCTTCCCTCTGCTATCAAACTCTGTGGTACCTTGTTTCAGTATCAGTCTTCACAATTAATTACCCTTTACAAACATGAGTGAACTCAGAATATGTAGCAAATCTGCACACTCTTTTATAAAAGAACCATTAAAAATTGCATACTAGGAGATTCAAGCCTAGGAAAATTCATTAAAAATAAGTAAAACATCTCCTGTTGAGCAGATGCAAAGCTTTTAGAGCAGAATTATGAAAAATAATCATCCAGCCTAATTAATTTCAGTCTTATTTTTTGTATTTTTAAGGTGTTTCACAAGCTAATAGATCTTTCCAGCTGAAGCCTTCTAGCTATTTTCCTTCTTTATACTGCAAGATTAAAATACTACATAAATCTTAATGATTATTTTTTTGCTCTAGAAAGAACAGAGAGTGTAGACATATGGCATCCTCACAGAAATGCTAGCTTTGAGGTAGAGTACTTGTGGTTCTCTCATGCTACTTTTCATTTTAATTTGAGTAGCACTGATACTTCATAAGAAAAGCACCCTAAATGTGATAGTAATAGCAGGATTCAATATATAGTGCTGACAATTTTGCCTAGTTTATAGATAATGAGGACAAGGATAATTTTTCCATAAAATAGAATTTCTGGTGGTGTATTTTTGAGATAGACATGTTTGCTAACTGTTGGTAGCAATATACGTAGGTACAAAACTACCTTATGAAAGTAAAGAAATACCATGATCAAAACAATATGTACTTATAAGCTACCAGATACAGTTGATTTATAACTGAATATAGTTTAATTACATAGTATAGCAGTATAGCATTATAGTATTGAAATGTACTTTTTATTTCAATTTCTTTATGGTTTTAATAAAATTAAATTAAGACTATTGCCACTGGTCCTGGAATCCTTATTCTATTTGCATTTGGAGTTGGGCTAAGCTGCAACCGTTTTGCATCAAAGAGGAAAAAGGAATAGAAAAAAAATATTATCTTGTAGCATATTTTCATTTCAAGAGTGAATCATTTGATAACAAACTGTTCTGAAACAATTAGTTATGAATCACCACCCACTAGTACACTAGTGTACTCACTTCAACTCTTTGTCCATTTGTCATTGTAGAATAAGCTCAGAAATTATATCTGCATGTATCAGAAGATTTTTATCTGTGGATATTAAATTATATTTCTTAATTACAGTGGTCTGAATTGGGAACCCTTTAGAAGCTGGGCTTCCCATCAAGTCTGACTGTTCCTTGACATATCTTGTTTAGAAGTAACTGAAACACTTCAGAGGAATTTGTTGGGATTTTTTTTTTTTTTAAGCTTACTAATTAAATACCTCTGACTGAGATGGCTGAGCATTGGGGAAATACAAGCATTTCCACAAAATACAAGCTGCAGTTTTATCTGCAAATGCGATGCTTCTAACTTTCTAGATGTCTCCCTTCTGTCAAAGGAGTAAGTTTATGTCTGTCTGAATGTTTAGGAAAGGGACCTTTCCATGTAAGTGGGACTCCTGGCATTAAAAAAGCATTTGCATATGGTCAGGGCAGTATGTCATTCTGCAATGAGCTAACATGCCTGGCCCCAGGGGGCAGAGAGGGTGGATCAT
Source organism: Elanoides forficatus (assembly GCA_025311575.1). Classification (NCBI taxonomy): domain Eukaryota; kingdom Metazoa; phylum Chordata; class Aves; order Accipitriformes; family Accipitridae; genus Elanoides; species Elanoides forficatus. The sequence continues at coordinate 35,338,074 of JAOBAS010000072.1, forward strand.
GGTTGAACCCCTTAGAGCATCTGGCAAAGTAGTCTGAACAGGGGAAGATGGCAAAAATGCCTTCATCACACAAAACGCCTCTGTCCAGCCAGTCCAACAACTCTGATGGGTCATGAGCAGAGGGAGCATATCCAAGCACCGGACTATCACTGAATGGTTGGACTTACAGCCCAAAACCACACATTGGATTGAGTTTGATTGCAACCTAAAAGTTACCTTCAGTTTGGCTTTCTGGGCATATGGTTTCTTTGTCTGACTTATGGTGAAATCTCAGAACTCTTGAGACTTTGGATTCCCCCCAGAATTTACAATTGCCTAATTCATGTCTACCAGCCTAGGAACTACTTTATATGAAGCTCCCATACATATCACAGCCTATGCCTCAGTTCGTTCATCACTCTAAGAACTCTTTCAGATTTGGTCGTATTGGGTCCTCTAGGGATATCACGACCTCTCTTTTCTCCAAAACCTTCTGTCTTTCCAACAACTGCCTCTTAGAGACTTCAAGTTACCAAAATGCCTTCCCAGGTAAGCTGTGGCCAGGAGAAGAATCATCCTTGACAGCTTGGTGACTTCCTTTAAACATATGCTCATAGAGTCCCTTTCAGAGGGCAGTTGTGGAGAGAACAACCCTGACATGAACACAAGTACGGCATCCATGCTATATGCCCACCTGCTGGGCACAGTGTCCACTTTCCTGTTGTGTACTAGAAATGACTGCAAAAGTTGAAAGTGAATTGAAATTTCTAAGTTGTGACATTATTCAGAAAGAGAGAGAAAAAAAAAAAAGACTCATTGAGAGGATGCCATAGGCAATTAAGTAAGCTATTTTGCATGTAAGCAATGCCAATTTAAATCATTGCCTATTGGGCTAATTTCATAATGGTATTTTCAAAAGAGGTTTGAGGGTAGGCATGAAAATGCCAGGCATCTTGAAGGCAAATCCTCTCCCTGTGAATAAATGAGCTTTTTGTCCAGTGCACTAAATAAATCAGGCTGAAGGTGCTGTAAGGCATTACACATTTTTCCTAGTTATGCTTTGTGTTTTTCATTAAGGTATTTGGGTTGGTGGGATCAAAGAAACATTTCATTAGTTCTGCTTCAAAGAAACACTGTAAAGTGTAAAACACGAAATGTGAACAGGCTTTTTTGTCTCCTCTTCCCCCACAAATCCTCTCTTTTTGCATGGGAAGCAGTGCTCTGAAAGGAGACTGTTTCTCAAGCTTTTATATTTAGTGACAGTGTGTATACCCTTGTCATCTAACAGTTGTTAGAAGTCATAGGTGCTGCCTTCAGGTTGACACAGTTAATTAGGCTTTCTGAGTTAAATAGTGCTACTCTATCCCCCCAAACGGTTAAGATCCAAAAATACGATAAGAGATAAACCAGAACATAAAATTTGAAAAGGTCACATCAGAGAATAGTGGCACATAAAGTCACATTCTCAGCTACAAATTCAAGCAGGATTAATTTGTTGAAATCATGGCAGCCATACAGCAAAGTCATTATTGGAAGACTAGTTCTACTCAACTTTATCTTCTGTACAGATCAACTTTATGATTTTTTTTTTCTGAGTAAGTGCAACACAGCTCTGGTTAGGAAAATATCTTATAAAAGTCTGGTCATGCAGAGGAGTATGGGAATACAAAAGAGGCAACATTGGCCTTTTGCTGTATAAGGGAGGGTGAAGATTTCTCTTTAGCAAAAAAAAGAGGTCTGACTTTTCTTCCTCACTCAAGTTTTACATTGTCGTGGTTTAACCCCAGTCGGTAACTAAGCACCATGCATCCGCTCACTCACTGCTCCCCTACCCAGTGGGATGGGGGAGAGAATTGGGAAAAAGAAGTAAAACTCATGGGCTGTGATAAGAAGAGTTTAATAGAACAGAAAGGAATAAACTAATATAATAATAACAATAATGAAATTCCAATAATAATAGTAATAATAATAAAAGGATTGGAATATACAAGTGATGCACAATGCAATTGCTCATCATCTGCTAACCGACGCCACTACCCTATGACTCAGGTTCAAAATTAATCATATCTGAGATCTGAAAAAGTGTGGTGAACTTTTATTCCCTATTAATTTCAATTTTTTAAGCATCCCCAAATCTGGAATTTGGCCAGGCCCAGTAGGGAAATGCCGAAGTATCTCAATAGACTCTTCTCAAAACATCTCCAGAGTAAACAACTGGACAGACAAAAAAAAGCCTTTGCTTTTGTCTTACACGATACCCAGCTTTTATGGGTCTGTGTACCTCTGCTAAATCTGTGAGCTCATGAGAACTTCGAAGATGTGTCCTACCCCAGCTCTGAGTGCTGCTGCTTTACAATTAATTTGGGTAAAAGTCAGCACAAACATCCTTGCTTCTTCATTTGAAACTCATGACTGAGGTCAGCTTTACAGCTTGTGGCCAAAACTAATTGCCAGTGAATGACTGAACCTTCTCCTCTGCCCATGGTTTGAAACACAGGTCACATGTACCAGCAGTGTTTTCAAACACTGTGGAATGTCTTGTTAAAAAGTAACAAGGACTTCTGAATTCATAGCAAAATAGAAGCTCTTCACCATTAACTTTATTTCAACAAAAGCGCTCAGAGAACTCAGAAGTCCTAGTTGCCTGGACACCCCTTTATAGTTTTACAAGATGGTGGTTAGACAGATTTTGTCAGTGGTGTAAGATTTTGGCATATCTTGAAAGCACAACCAGCAACACCTTGAACACAGGGCTTACACTCAGTTAGTGGGAGTCTTTCCCAAGTCAATGAACCTAGATCTGGTCCTGTTGCAGAGAATAGACCTACAATATTCATTGGGTTGTGGCATTAGTATCTGCTAGGAGGCATAAAAAATTAATGCATAGACAGCGTGCTTCTGTTGCATGAAAACTCTGAAATTGGAGACTTGACAAATTTTAACTTCTAGTACATGTTAACATGAGAGGAAAAAAAGCAAGCTTTGCAAGGTGCTGTAAAACAACATCAGTAGCAATATATGTTTTTTAAAGAGTCTCTCTTTAAAAAAGTAGTAGTCAAGAAAGGAGACTGTTAGAAGTTTGTTCTTGTAATGAACTACAGTACAGGATCAGTTGACATTTCACTAAAGATGAATGAGTGAATGAAGCTCAGTTTATGTTTACACTTACTTATGCATACACAGAAACCAGTGTTTTCCCTAATATTCACAAGAGGTTTAAAAAGTCCAATCCTTTCTTCCAAGTATGTCTATTTCACCAATAGAATAAATAATATTTTTAATGCCAGCAACAATGTTGCTAAATTATTATAAATTAGACTAAATAGACAAGATTGTACCACTATCACTATTGTATCATTACTGTATTGTGCTGCTATGTCTAACTTAGTGTTTAACACATTTTGTAAGTAACGGTTAAATGTGCATAGACATTAATCTTTACAAAAATACAGATATTATTTTCAGATAATAGGAAATATCAATCTCTTCGGGAGAAGATGATCTTACTCTTTGAAAAAGTATTATTCAAAGATCTTCTTCCCTCCTAAGACACTATCCTCACAACTTTATAGATGTACCATTATTGCATGAGGAAGGGAAGCAGAATTAAATGATCAGACAGACTACAAAGTGTGCAGGTTGTTCATTCCCAAATGAAAAGACATAGCCATTTCTTTCATGTAATGTGTTGCCCTTTAGAAGATATTGATGTGCATGCAATTCAAACTGCTTCTAAAAGTTCACGTGCTCTGTGGAGGAGGAGATCATACAATCCTTCGCCATATTTTCACCACAAAGGTTGTCATCAAATTTCTGTAATGACAGGTAGGCTTTTCTTTCTCAGTCTGTCACAAAATCCTGCTATTTGAAAACGAAAGCCAGTTTTGCCATCGACTGATCTACTTGAGATCCAATCATGTATAAAACTTCAGCCATACATTAATTTGTTTATTCTTTTCTACTGAAGTAGAGGACTCTTTTTTTTTTGTTCTGTTTATCCTATATTTACTGAATTGATGGCTATAAGACAACCACAAAATGCAAATCAAGATTTTTCTTTTGCTAAGATTGTTTGCTGACTCATTAAAACAGTCACTAAAAGGATCAAATAATGACAAATATCATGAGACAAAATATGTGTCATGACAACAAAAGTTTTTAGTAAGTGGTGTACCTCACCATTTCTATTTGTGTCACTGTTGTTATATACTCTCAGAAACAAGATCAGTCAGACCAATTGAACCAAATCTCTTGCTAAATCCTCCCCCAGAAGGGTCATCTTCCTCTCATGATGTGTCAGATTTCACACTGGACACAGAATGAGATCTCAAAGGGTAACAGGGGGATTCAGAAGGTCACCTCTGATCCTATTGACTATTGCCATGTATCAGATCTGTCAGATCTGGTATGACTTCAATTCTGCTAGGACACCAGCAGCTTAGGACACCAGTAGCTCTGTAACTTGAGGATCACTGTTGCCAGACAAAAGAAGAAAGTGACCTTAAACTGGGTGTTTTACTGAAAGCTTCTGTTTCATCATTCCTGTTTAATTCCCCCCCCCACCCCGCATGTTTAAAT
>JAOBAS010000072.1:35342730-35354856 GCA_025311575.1 Elanoides forficatus
CCCCCACCCCGCATGATTAAATCTGCAGTGCCTCAGGATTAACTGATTAGTGAAGATCCATGCATGAAGGCATATCTGTGGCTCTGACCTTTCTTTAAATTTTGCATTGTGTATAAGAAAAACCAAAAACACAGACAAAAATCACTCAAACTTTAAACAAACTAGCATGACAGAGCACTTTACAAATTCTCTTTTCCATGCAAAAGACCATGACAAAGATTTCAGAGACATATGTGAACCTGTTTTTCTAGAAGAAAAAAAAGAAAGCTCCAGAAAGCTTAGGGTAGATACACACACACAGACATGTGTCTCTTTAAAGGAAACATATGGAAAAGAATCTTTTTCTTTTCCATGAAAACCTGTTTAATCTAGCCTGTGGTAAAAGCAGTAAGTATTCTAAATATATTATCTTTCAGTGACCTTTGAATGCAGTCATATGCTTGATCTCCTGCTTTAGGAGTATCAGGTCCAACTCAAGTTGTGGAAGCACAAGTGGCACAGTGTGTGTGACCTACAGCAGTACACCACCACTTCCATACATCATCCACTTCCATTATGCGATATAACCATGGCATTCTTGTCTGAGCCTAACGCTTGACAGTATTTGCTAAGCTCGTTTGTGATACTCTTTCTGTACTCCTACCTGAAACACAGAAGCTGTCTTTACTAAAATTTACAGTGAGATGAGTAAATGGAGTAATTTCCATTGAGGAGTTTTGTGTTGTTCATGTATGATTAATCATATATAAAAGTAATTTGGAAATACAGGAGTTTCCAATCTTCATTTGGAAACGGAATGCACACTCTTCACTACATACTTTGTCTATTATACATTCTCAGGACAAGAATATTTAATTAAAATATGCATAGTAGATAGAAACCCTATTCTCAGTGACATAAGATCTGCCCATATTTTTAAGGCTGTACACAAAAAAGTACTTGCATAAAATTAAGGTAGTTTATGTTGCTACCTTAATTTCACTTGCACTCAAACTAATTTTAACTGTATGTTCACAAACATCACATTTAAATCTCTGATAATCATTGCATTAAATGCGTCTACTAATATGAGTGATAAATTAAGTAAAGCTATATGATACATAAATAAATAATTCAACATGAAATGCTAGATGGTCTTTGAGTTTAATTAAAATAATGCATAAGAAAGATGTAAAATGACAGCATAAAGTACATTTTTAATTTTGCCTTTATTCCAAAATGACCTTCAGTGTAATATCTACTGATGCATGGCTGTTAAGGTATAAAGAACTAAAGGGAAATGAATAAACAATGTGTGCATTTCACATGTCACTAAGCAGCTTTCTGAGCCACTCTTTCTTCTGCCTAATCTTTGCCTCTTTGCTGCTAGGTGGTGTTCAGAGCCTCTTACAGGAAAATGAAGGAAAGGAAAAATGAAAGGAAAAAGATGTAGTACGTGGCGTAGAAAATGGAGTAAGTTGAGAAGGAAATGGTAGCATATGTAACCAGTAGGGAAGAGCTGAGCCAGTCCCTGAGAGAATTCTGGCACACTCTCATAAACCGAAGCAGTGAAATAAGGAATAGCTCAAGCCAAACACCTTTGGTGTCCCTGCTTTCCAATAACTGCTCAGCCTGCACACCTCATTGTTGACAGCAGACAGAGCTTTAAGGAAAGCACTGGACACTTCTTTCAGATCATGATGACTGTTCCTCCTGTCCCTCTCTGAAGCAAAACTATGGCTGAAACAATGGGCAGCCATGCCCATGCTGTCCTCACATATTAAGGATACAATACAAAGAGGAAAGAAGGGGTACCTCACACACTGCTAGTGACTATGGTAGTTGCAACTGAATTAGCTTTCCAGCAGGTCATAAGTCGAAGCAAACAGAGGTGGCACATATATGAATTCTATAAATAACTGACTACCGATGAAGGGATTTGCTCTGACTAGCTCACTTGACAACAAGCATGGCACATTAGCTTGGCAAATATTTCATTAGATGTTGCAGAGGAAACCCAGACTGAGAAGAGAAAGAGAATACCTGTTACTGTTGAAATAGTGTATACAGAGTAAAGCAGAAGAAAATAAGAACCCTGCAGACAGCACATTCTCCCTACACCCTATTATTTCTTATCACAGCATTTACTTCTGTGAAATAAGTAAATTAATTATACTTATAAAATAAAAAAAATATGTAAACTATATTCAATTAATTAAATTGAGTAAATTGATTAAAAAACCCCCAAACATACAAAACTGTGAAGCAAGTAAATGCAGCTCTAGCCCTGTCCTTTCATTCTGATTTCTACTGCATTACATGAAACCCTTCAACTTGCAATGCTATATCACATCCCTGAATATGTACCTCTGTCTCAAAAGACTTGAAGTGGACTTCAACCCATAATTACCAATAATTCAGAAAAATGTACAGAAGAAATGTCTACTGATAAGGCACCATATATGCTTTAGCATGATGAAGTCTTCCACAGCATCTAATCAATCTCTATATCAACTCAGAGAGTAAGGTTTCACTATTTTAGACCCATTTTATATGTTCAGGGAAAAAAAAAAAAAAAAAAAAGGCTTAAGACTCCACTAACATAAGAGTGCATAAGACAGTCCAGACCTGGATTTGAATTTCTGACTCTCCATGCTGTGCATTAGATAGATGGCAAGCATTCTGTCACATCTAGGAACTCCTTAAGTTATGTCTCTATTTAGTAAGGACTTTATCCTACGCATGCTGTTATGGTAAGAGATGGCAACTGAAACTTCTGTTCCTTAGTGCTTTCTGGACTTTTTTGGGGAGTGGCAGGTTTTCGCTTTCATGGTGCTGACTGCATTTTATGACATTTCTTATTGAGGAAATAAAAATGCAAGTGGAATTCGATATTCCTGAGGACTGTATGGAAAACGCAGAGATGAATTTTGAAACCTGATTTCATTTGGAATAGAAACAAGCATTTTTAACTTCTTCTAAGGTAAAAATTCTGCAAAAATGTAGCTGTGTCAGCTAAAACATTTCATTTCAATAAAATTTGATTTGACACTGTTGCACACTGTTGGGATCTTTCCACCTCCTTCTTAGGTACTATTATAGCAATATCGCAGCATTGTCCTTTCACAAAAGCTTTACATATCAGCAAAACTTGGTTGAAGAATAAATCGTCTGAAGCTTCTCAGACTGAGCTCCAACATTCTTCAGTCTACAGACTCAGGTTTTCTACCACCCTTTGTAATCAATTTCCTTTCACAGATGATACTGAAAGAGGACATGAACTCTACAGGAGAAAGATTATGGAAAGAAGTAGAAGGGGAAGGACTGATTGCAGCAGAACTGGAAGAAAATAGTTTGTGATAGCAAGCATGAATGTTGTGTGAAGGAAGGAACTGACTTAAGTAGAAATAGTTATGTGCAGAATTTTAAGTTTAAAATAAGTTTCTTGAAAAGAACATGCCCACATCTTTTCATGTTTGGAAAGACTTTTCAAGCACAAGCTTAGGTTATGTCAAAGCTCTGAAACTGAAAGTATAAGGAGAATACCCTTAGGTATTCCCATGGTTATTTCAACATAGGTGCTTTGACCAAACAGTAGCAGTGAAGACAAGATGCACAGAACTCAGCATAAGCTAGCTAACTATACATGTATTCAGGGCCTGTTGCAGGGTGAAGGCTTTCACCACTATGCTGCCCAACCTAGCTAAATTAAATCTAACATGTACACTTGTCTGTTACAGTCATAACTTCAGTAGCAGCATAGACATGTCTTTAATCATCAAATATGCCTTTTTTTTTTTTTTTTACTAAGCAGGTAATGAAATACAATTACTTACTCTTAAATTATTTTTATATCAGATGTACCTGTATGCAGTTCACAAATCATTTAGGCATCCGTGGGAAGCAGAAGTTTGTGTCCAGTCACTTCTAAACACATAGCAAGGAAGAAGCTGGATCTTTCTGTTGAAGGAGCCCTAAACATATCCATCAACAATGAAGTGCAATTAAAATAATTAAAAATGCTACAAATGTTCTATATTTTAAGAATTAAATTTCAATTAATTTCTAATATAACTGAAGTAATACAATTTAATTAAAATTTAGACACATTTAAAATTTAAGAGTAAAAGTGCTTTAGATCTTGGACATACTGAGTGTTCTATTTGTACTTTTTTTTTAAGTTAGTAACTTTTATAGAGATAGTGTAAAGACCATGTTAAATTTAGTGAAAATACATTATAGGTATATGTTAGTCAGCAAGCATTTAATAAAAACTGATTAGCATGGGTGAAATATCTACCAGTATTAAAGAGAAATTTTGGTTCAAGAGTGGTTGCATGTTCACTATGTATCCACGTGCAACCTATTTAAACAAGGTAGGTCCCTCAGAAATGCAGTTTAACGATTCTCACATTCAGAACATATTCATGTAAAAAAAGAAAGAACTAATTCTTACATTGAATTTCTAATTTCCACCTTTACACTCAAAAGAATGTTTGAAAGTACAGCTACAGACCATAGCAACTTTATTTTTTGCATTTCAGCTGTACCTCTGAATTTGTGTGGCGTGCTGGTCCCTACTGTGCAGGCTCAGCATCCTTCTTCACAGTCTGTTTTGGTTGCTGTCTGTGATGAGATTTGACTAGAAACTTACTGGTTTCTCCCAGGTCAAAGTCAGACACTATGTGTCTGTAATTAATTTCAATCAGTTCATGTTTGAAAGAGGTGGAAGGAAGAAAAGTATTCTTTACCAAAGGCAGCTGAGTCAGAACATACTAGAGACTACAAGGATGCCTCTGGGAAAGGAAGATGGAAATGGCATCTATCAAAGGGTTGTAACTAAAGCAAGTAGCAGCTTCCATGTGAGAGGCTAGACAGAAGCTACTGAATTTTTGTCCTTGCTTTTATCTATACAGAAGAAGTAATGCCTCCCTGAGACCTCACAGGACTGGATGGTTAAGTCCTAGGATTACGCAGTTGTCTCCAGATCTGTTATTTGTGGTGGACTATACAGTAGCATCCTTGGAATCAACTTTTGAGCAATGTTATTTTCTTTTGTTAACATAAGCTGAAGTGCAGGCTTTATAACGTGGTCCCTCAGAAAAACATGTAAACAGATTCAGGCAGTAACGAAGTGGAAACCCTTCAGTGGTGCTAAATTTCTAACACAGAAGGTGAACCAATTAGCTGAATATAACCACTGAGCTGAACGCAGCTGTTTAGAAACACCTTCATTTTCTTCTATTTGTCCCTCTTCCTGAGGACATCACTTATATACTATGAAACTAGGTAGAAATGTAAGCTTTTCTTTGTAATACATAGCCACTACCTTCTGAAAGGTACAGTCTTTCACTTGAAAGGCTTTTTTGTCACCACTGGCAATATCTAATAGCCAGCATCCTGTATAGAGCACAACATCAGCTTCTTGAGGTTGCATATTCAAATCAATCCTTTTCAGTTTAAGCTCCCTCCATTGGCTGAATTCTTCTGAGTAAGCCTTAAATAATTGGATTCTGCAGGGATTATTCATTCTATTTGTCATTAAATTAAAAAGAGGAAGTAGATATATTTGTTGTGCTCCTTGGAAATATAGGCAAGGATATTATTGGTTGTGGAAAACAATGCCAAGCAAAATGTAAATAAGCCATTAACAAAACAAGATATAGTGTTAACCCAAGTGCAACCAAAAATCAGCATCTGTTCAATTTTATGAAATTTTTAAATCTGAGAACTCACTTTTTTTACACGCATACAGTGCTTAGTAAAATTGCTTTTGCCACTGCATCAACCTCTATAGTCCTTGCATTAATAAGTGACTAAATGAGGAGTATATGCCTTATTTTCTGTATATTCCTTATTCCTGTAGCTGAGATGTAGTAAGCAAGAAATGTGGTAATTGGGCTAGAGGCTAGCAATTTGTCCAGGATCACTCAGGAACTCAGAGCAAGGAACTGAACTTCTTCTAACTCTGCAGCCTCAGCCTAACTTTCAGACCACAAAACCATCCCACCTCTAAAATCATCCAATACACTGAAATGTATTACTTAGGTAACACCAACTAGAGTGAAAGGCATGAATTTCATGGGGAAAAAAACCACAAACAAACAAACCCATAGTCGTGTGACTTTTATCTCAGCTTGACAGTCCAGCACAATCAGCTTGCCTTCAGCTGTCAATATGCTGGTCTGTCAAAGTTTTTTTCTATTTTTCTTTTCCTTTTAAAGATGTGAGACCTCATTACCATAAAATATGGTTATGTTTTTAAAGTGATGCATTCTGAAATTCATACTTATGAAGAAAATAAGAAAGGATGTGTTTTATGTTTATTGTGTTTGTGTACTATAAATAGAATCATTTTTCTTTAAATGTACAATAATTTGAAACCACACCTATTAACATCCATTCTTACACCTTAAGTTTTTTGAAAGTAAGCACAAGAAGGGCTTTGCTGAAAAAATAAACAAAACAAACTGCTACACAAAGTTATTTTATAAATAGTACACTTAAAGAAAAATTAGTCTGCAGGAATATGGCACTAACATTATTACACCTGCAGAAACACTAAATGACATGTGCAATCTACTTTTCATATCCACATATTCTGTTTATTTTCTGCTGTTTTCAATCATGACATGCTTCTCATTCTTGGAAATCTCATAGGTCTTGCTGCTCAGAATTGAACAAAAGCTATTCTCAGCTGCTTGAATACAAATGAAAGAGACATTAGATAAGATGCTTAAATAACAAGTAGACCAGAGGCTGGAAATTAGGTCTCCTTTCTTCCGAGTCAGTCTCTCATCACTAGGCAAGATAATTATGTTCACTCCTATTTTTGCTCTCTGACTACAGGCTATTTAGCAGTTATATGCAACATGAAAAGGATACCAGTGCAAGAACAACCTCTAACTTGTTGATGCAGACACTTGCCCCTGGAGAGGAAGAAGATGCTCAAGTCCCCTCAGGCTGAAGGGTGAGCTGGCCTTCGGACTCCCACACCCTGGGTTAGCCTTCTAGTTACTGAATTTTTGAAGAAAAGAGGAACCAGGCATGGAAATTGTATGGAAGGAATAAGTATTGGCACCTTCTCCTGTCATGTTCAATGTAGTACTTGGTTTATGTCTGCTCCTCTGTTGTCACAGACAAATATCTTTGGACTTGATAAAGTTAAAAAACAAGGCAGGTGCTCAGTCATTCAGAAGTATGAGGATTGGGATGCTCTGGGCAGTCTCAGAACTTCGCTGTAAATAATAGAGAGATGTGGTTTAGTCCCTAGGAAGCTGAAGTCCTGTTTCTGACCATGCACAGAATGGTACCACATGGGTTTCCACGTTCCTTATTATATAGTGACTTTAGTGCTGGGAAGAATAGAGCAGTCATGGGAGAGGCACCTAGGGAAGAGGACAGTGACACTATTCGGTCTTAATTCAAGCTCTTTATATAGCAAGTGAATTCTCAAGAGAGTGATTCAGGTTATCCAAGTTGGCTGCTTACAGCAAGACATTGTGAATATCCACTATGAAGTGAGAAGTAGGCAGGAATTAGGTGTCTAATTATTTATAAGTTTATAATCTTCAGCTGCCATTGCAATAAAATAAGGTGTCTAAATAGCTGTATACTTCCTTCCTTGACCTTTTCAAGAAGAGGCCCGATATTGTGAAGGAAGAAATGAGCAATAATTGCACTTCACTTCTGTTTAAAACCTTACTATCAAATTGATGCTACAGAGTAACCTAAAAAAATGAACTCTTGCCAAAACTACTTCTCCTCAAATGCTTGTTGTTACAGTCTATTAGAACAGAGTTATTTCTCACTCAGCCTTTCCTAGGATAGCTCATAGCTGAAATACAGAATAGATTTCTGTAGAAAATTGCAAGACTGCTTTCATGATATTTGAAGAAAAGTTGAAGCAGTTTGAACTCCAAAACATCACTGAAGGATTTACTATTATGAACAATGTACTAGGCTTTCTTCAACTAAGTGAAAATCATCTATTAATGCCAGGGATTCTTATGTCAGAGGAAGCTAGTATCATTTCTTCAGAAAGCATTCCACCTATATGGAACAGTGTATTGGATAATTTTTATCATCTTTACTAAGGTAAAATCAATTTTTTAAAGGCTATTAAGAAAAAAAAAAACCAACAACCACCACCACCCCAAACCTTATATTCATTTATGACTGACGCAGAATGGAAGTTTGTACAATAAAGGGAATATATCCAGATCATGGCTACATTTACCTCTCCAGAACTTTTGCTTAGTTCTAGTTTAAAAAGGCAGATTGAACAGTTCTGTATCAATTATAATGATAATTTCCCGGTAAAGTTCATGCACAAGTTCAGTACAAGTAGAAAGTTAGTATGGATATCTAGTAATTTAAGCCAAAATTTAAGACTCAGTTGACTAGGATGCAGTTTGGCATTTAAATAACTGACCTAATTTTGAAATTAGCTGTATGCATGCAATATGCATAAAGTTTAGTGTTTTTATAAATAAGCCTTCTGTAAAGAATGTTTATTGTTATTAAGCATGCTTAAATTCTTTCTCAACTGGATTCAGTACACTAGACTAAGCATAAAAATATTATGGAGAAACAAAAAAGTCAACTTCAGAAAAATGGGCAGCTCTGGAAAGTGGCATCAGGCCAACACCAGGAGACCACTTGGGCCACTAAGGAGAAAATTTGGTGTCTAGGTCCTCTCAGTTTTCAGCAGTTGCATTAAAGTTTGAAATCCAGCTCCCTGCCTGTATCCCTTCTGATTTATCACACATCATCCAGGCTAGTTTCAGCCTAATAAAACCCTGCTGAAGTGTAATACCCATTTCCTTAAAAAAAAGAGACGATAGCCAGCTGGCCAGGACTATAAAGGTATAGCAACTTACAACTTTTTTCCTAGCTGTGCACAAATGTCTATCAGAAGCCAACATGTAAATCATACAGGTCTCTGTCCATAGGCCTTAAGACTGATGACATTATGTTAGAAACTCCAGTTTCCAGAACGAGCACAGATCTATGTCCTGTGATTGCAGACATAACCATGCAAACATTATTTTAAGTTCCAAGTGCTACAACGAGGCCACCTAAGTCTCAACACAGCTTGTAAATACCTCTATTTTTGAGATAAATTTTCTGCCCTCACACGCCATTATCTTCAGTGCTGCAGACAGGGATATTGCACTGTGGGAAAAACAATGCGGACTGGAATTACCCCAGTCACAGACTCACACATATACAAGAAATGTAGACTATTGAGTGTTTAGGGACCTTCTGCATGCTTAGGCAGGGAGGAAAATGGAGTATCTGTTGCAACTCCTAAAGTCCCTCTGAGGAGGAGGATCCCTTTCTCTTTGTCCTGGGTAACAAAAGGATTGTAAAACCTTTCATCCCATTCTTGTCCTGAAAAATGCCTTCTCAGAAGCATAGACCCACAGAAAGTTAAATAAGAAGTCCAACTAAGATCACCTCAGAAAGTGGTGTATACAGACTCCTACTTATTTAATATGAACAACTTCAAGAACCACTTCTTTCCAGGTATGGTATTAAATACAAAGGGAAAGTAAGGAAATTGCCAACAATAAGGAGGACCACAGTCTTTCCTCAATTGTTTTTCAGAGAAATCTGCTTCTGGGAAAAAGAACTATCTATCCTAAGTTGTTTTATATATCACCTTTGCTGGACTGTTGCTTATCTGCAATTCAGTCTACTGGCTACCTGGCACTTTTTTTGAGGTTTCCTACAAACATCCAGAATGATATTGGCAATATTTGAAGTGATATAAAATCCATAACATGGTATATTCAATGACCTGCCCATATGACCCCCAGCACCATGAGGTAGGACCAGCACAGTGAGAGTCATATGGGCAGCTAACACTCTTTACAGTTCTGGGGGTACCAATTTCCCAGAGACCTGCTATTGCTCCTGATGAAATCTTGATAAAAAGGCTCTCTTAGATTTAATCTGAGTGGAATCAGGGTCCTGACCATTTCCCACTCCATTGCTGGGCTGACAATTGGCAGTGTTTCTGGAGGATGACAAAGCTGTGATGTAATAACTCGTCTGAAGCAATGTGTCCAGAAAAATTGAAGGAAAAAAAGAAAGTGTCATAGAGAATGTGCTGTGAAATTAAATCATTAAATTGCATCCAGGAAAATAAAAGGGAAAGAAGAGGAAAAGGAATATCAGTTAGTCTGGATTTTCAGAAGAAATACACTTCTGCCGCCTTCAGCCTGTGGAAGAGAACACTGCATAAATGTCTTTATAAAATTATTTCATATCAGAACATCACATCTATTCAAGTGCTACAGGCTGTTGTTTTACACCTGCTGGTTATAAGTCTGTGGGCCAACACAGCATTTTTGGACATTGTTTTGCTACAATAGTGTACTGGTAGCTATACTGCTATCTGGATAGAAAAGCTGTGCATAGATTACACGTACGTCCATGCATACAAATGGGAGCAAGCGCTGATCTGTAGAGATGCAAAGCTAGTTTGTGGAAAGAAAATTCTCACCTCTGTGACTGCTCCCCCCTCCCTGCATCCAAGAAGAAAAAAGTGTTTTCCGAGCTAGTCACAATGAATTTAGTTTAATCTATGCATATAGTAAATAACCATAATGACCTTGTGCTCCACATGTGGGTGTTTTAAAGCAGTCAAATGACAGCACCAACAGCATTAATCCCTCTGGTAATTACAGTGATCAAAGAAACAGAGAAAAATTGCAGGTTTCAATAGGGGAAACTGTTGGTTAATGTGTTTACTCCCTGGGATGTATTGAGGGACTAATTAGCTAAGTCATGGTGGTTTTTAAAGGTCTTTGTGTTTCCTAGAAAATAATTAGTTGTTTCATTAAAAAAAAAAAAAATGAGGCACTAGGTAGATGGATGTGTAACATCAGAAATGTATGGAGATGTTGATTTCAGGCTCTTAGTTTACTTATTAATTTATTTTTAAATGATGTGACTTCCTGCATGTACATTCACATCATGATCATGAACAACAGAGTGAAGGGAAGTCTGCAGCACTGCTCACTTTTCACTTGCTATCGCCCACTGCAACCCATTTTTTATCCAAAGGGTGCCAATACATTTGGAATTGCATTGACTTCTGCTTACGCACTACTGCTGGTCTCTTCTCAAAGACCAGTTTGCTCCCAGGTAATATCAGTATCCAAATCATGTGGCCCTTTCCCACTGCTAATTCTTGAACCACACGAGGCAGTTGTTTTGGAAAATTTCAGAGGGCACAAGCCAAAAGCACACCAGTGTCACTGCAATGATTTATGGCCATAAGCAAGTTCACCGTCCAAGTTCAGTGTCCAGAAGTATGTTCAGAGAACTGGTCAGTTTGCTAATATTGATATAATTTAGGAGTTAGGTGCATTGAGTTCCTTCTATAGTTCATAGATAGGGTTCTGTACCACCTACTAAGTCTCTGGCTACTGGAAGGTTTCATTACTGGTTAATGTTGTTGTTATTAGCATTTTTACATTTTGCATTTAGAGATGATCAGTGTTTTAGAAAACAGGAAAACAAATTTCAGTGAAGTGCTGTTAAAGATGTAATCTGTGGAGATTAACCTGTAGCTGGTGGACCTCTGCTCTCACAGAGGTATGCTCAGTCCTGGTGAGGAGTGTAAAAATAGCTGCAAGGAACACACATGACATACATAAATAAAATATCAACACATGATTGATATGAACAGTGTTAACCATAAATGAAAAGTGGTCCATGAGGTGAACGGGGTGGAGAAAGCTAACATCTGGCTAGCCAAAAGAATGAAAAGGCATAATAAGTTTCATTACAGAGTGTGACTCAAACCCAGGACATAAAATACAGTCATTAACACGTCTCAAAGATTAAAGAAAACTTGTATGGATCCCTGAAGAAGGCACAAATAGACTGATGCTAACAGTGAGAATAATTTTTCTCCTGTAGCTGTTTGCATTTGGATTTGTTTCTTACTGAAAATGGTTTCTGACTAGGCAGTTGTTAAAGATAACTATGCTTCTTCACTATGTGTGTAATGTTTGCTAGATATGCAAAAAGAAGTTTTGTGAAAAGGATCCACTGATATAGAGAACAAACTGCTTATTGCTTAATGATTGTCTCTCTGTAACTTTACATACCAAGGACTGGTGTTTGTCA
>JAOBAS010000072.1:35379438-35392625 GCA_025311575.1 Elanoides forficatus
CCAGGGGCCAGCCTCCCCCCCACCCAGTAGTCTTTGAAACTGTAGAGTTCATTTCTCTTCTATATTAGTCTCACACATGTTCTATAAATAAATGGTGTGAAAGTATAAGATTATACATTGAAACTAGATGTAACTATTTGCATTTGAGGAGCTAAATTTC
Source organism: Elanoides forficatus (assembly GCA_025311575.1). Lineage (NCBI taxonomy): Eukaryota > Metazoa > Chordata > Aves > Accipitriformes > Accipitridae > Elanoides > Elanoides forficatus. The sequence continues at coordinate 35,379,599 of JAOBAS010000072.1, forward strand.
CTTGAGGTACAGGCCATTACAACTTCACAAATGACTAACTCCAGAAAGCAGTGTGAAATTGTGTGTGGAGGGATTCTATAATCAGTGGTGTATAAAAACAATCACTGAGCAAGGTCCCCAAATTACACGTTACCATGCTTGTAAGTCAAAATTTTCTCACTAACTGGATAAGGAAAAGATAGTGGACTACAATACATACACATTATAAAATGAGACATCTTTGTAAAAATCCCAAGGCCCATGTAAATTCTGCTAATATGAAGGACACCTAATGTCATACTTTTTTCTTCCAAATCAGAAATTTTCCAGTTAAGTCTTGACTAAGTTCAACAAAGCTCAGACAGAACATTACACTTTTCTGGACAAACTCTGTCCTATTATAACCTGGTATCTCTAAGATTTTTGATAGATTGTAAAACTCTTCTACTAAATAAGCTATCTTTTGTTAATGTCTGTTTTTTTTGTGGAATTGCATGAATCTTTCTTCTTCAGCAAGTCCTCCACTAGCATGGATGAGTGCCCATGATTAGGTAGGATGTCTAGTTTGGAGCAGATTTAATAAAATTTGACTTAAGTTCAATCCGGAACCTGAAAGTCATGGAAAATAAGGAAATAACTGTATGTGAGGTACATGCTGGTAACTCAAACATGTGAATCAACTTTTGCTTAAATACATTTACATGCAAGCAGCTCTTGTTCTAAAGAAATATTTGTCATGAAAACTTTTCATTTACTTTACAACCCAATGACTTAGGCCTTGTGGAGTGGTGTTAACTTAAAAAGCATCTTAGGGAGATATTTGCAGTTTTCGTTACAGTTTTCCAGTCCGGTAGTGTATTATTATTTATTTTTTTTAAGAAACAAAAAGATTTTTCTGATGTTGGATTTTAACAGAGAAATTATGAATGTGCCACTTCATGTTTTTCATTGGCATTGGAAAAAAAAAAAAAAAAAAAAATTAAAACATCATGTTCGACAGAATCAGTATCAGCATGCTATGAGTCTGCTCTCTGGTTCCTTGTTAGAATCAGAAAGTACTTTAGCATGTTTAAGGACCTTCTTTCCCATAAGTGTCATCAAACATTAAATGCATTCTGCTACACTGTATATGTAATTAAATTAGATTAACTTGGAACACCTGAATTTATTTTTGAGTATCAAAACAGGAACTTCAGCGATACTGATGCAATGTTCAGATGTTTGAATACTATTCTAATGCATGGCTGGATGCCTGCATTGAAAGAAACTTTTACAAAAGAGAAGACAGGTTGTATTGCCACGTACAGGTATCTGTTCTTGGAAGCTGCTGAGGGAACGTACTGAACAAAACAATTCTCTGTTCTGCTGGTATATAGTGTTTACATCATCCTAGAAATACAGAGCACTGCTTTTGAGGCAGTAACATAGAGGTATGCTTCTTTCACCCAGCTTTTTATACCACCCTCATCAATCTGTGGCTATGTGTCCGAGCAGTAAACGTGGTACTTCTGCTCAAAACAGACAAAACATTCACAGTATTCTTCACTGAAAAATCAGTCTTAACTCCTAATCTCAGTTTAGCTTACAGCAATAAAAAGCAATGAATTCTATAAAGTACAATTAAGAATTATCCAAATCAGATTGTTATTTTCAAACAGTGAGGCAGTGTTGATTAAAAATTACTTACATGAATTCTTTGATCACAGCAATTAGTAAAAGCAAAAGTGGCACTAATTATTTCACTTAACATATCAATGGTTTTCCAAGGTGACCTTAAAAGAAAACTACTGAAGATATTTGAGGATTTAGCACTGTGCCATTTGGCATTTTTAAAAGCAATACTTGATAGGATTATGTATATATCTTTGCTTTAAACTCACTCACTGCCTCTGTAAGATCAAAATCAGTTGCTCTATTATAATCCCCAGAGTGTTAGAAACACATATTCTGGACTGCCTGTAATAGTCTCTTAAGTACATAAAAAAAAAAAAAAAAAAATGCTTACTCACTGTTTTAATTCTGCATCGGTAAATAGGTTGCAGATGTTATATGTTGTTTTCACACTTTTCAAAAAGCAAACTCAAAATGCAAGGTTGCTTATTCAGTTAAGTGCCCATATTAAAAATACTATTAAAAACCTAGTCTTCCAGTTTTGCACATATGTATTGTAAAGTTTTAATAACTGTGAACACACAAAATGACTGAGACAAAACTGTTTGCATGATATATGGTCATTCTTTACTGTCCTGATGATACAGAACAATAATAACACCCCACCTAACCAGCCTATGAACTGGCTTTATTGCTGCTTTTCAGGCTTGAGACAGTGAAAGTTTACCAAAGCTAACCATACAACTAGATGCATTGTAAAGAGTTGGGGTTTTTTTCTGGTTACAGTTCCACAAAACTTGCCTATGAAGACAGTGATTTCAGTGGGTCTATCTATACAAGGGCAGCCTGGAGAAGTGAAGTCTCCTGTTGACACTCATTTGTTCAGGTCCTGTTTTCCTCTAAAGAGAGGTGCTTCTGCATGAACTTTATGGGCAAATAATTGAAAGTAACTAAGTTACCACAGCTTAATGACATGCCACTTGTCAGCAGAGCCAAAATAGCTCACCATGTCTATATCCCTACCTACCTGCAAGTAAGAAATAATGCATGTTTGCTCACACAGTCATTTTCTTCATTAGCCTAATCCATCATCAGTGTCTGGCAGGGTCGTTTCATAGTCACAGACATGGCTTTTTTATAAGTGATAATCTGGGTTCAAAATTTCATAGAAAGAATTCTTGATTTAAAAACAAAGAAGCATCTGTATCCATTTAATTTCATATACTGGTTCCTAATACTTGTGTGTGGGTTATGGATATCTTGGGACAGTATGTTTTTCCCCATTCTCACAGGTGCTAAAAAAACTTGGCTGTGCATTCAACAACACCATCTGTTGAGGGAAGACATGTTATGAGATGTAATGAATATATAAAAGACTCTTAGAAAAGGAGAATATACTAACGTTAAAATTTGTAGAAGAGTCTGTAAAAATAAATTATATTTTATTTACAATGTGTGAAAAGAATATATCTGTGCTGGAGAATGTATTCCTTAACAGTTTAAAAGCAGTAGTTTCACTTTTCAGTCATCTGCTTTATTTCAATCCACCTAATAAGTTAGAATCAGTATCCTCTTAATAACAACAATAACAACAACAACATATAAGAACCCAAGGAATATAGCAGAATATTGCACAGTTCTATCAACAGAACAGAAGCAATGTTTTTGTAGAACTGGATAAAAGTTTATAAGCCCCAGAACCTGTTTGTCTTTTTTTGTCCAAGTGTATCATTGGCTTAATGCAAGTTATTAACTCTCTGCAAATGTTTTGCAATGAAAAGAGATCTACAAGACTCAGTCCTCTACCATGAAAATCCATAACTAATGATGGATATTGGAATTTGCAGTACTATTTTTGAGGTATGAGTCAGTGACTCACTAGATCCTACTTAACCTCACAAAGTTATTATATTAGTCTTTCATTGTTATAAAGAAGGAACAGCTCAGGCAGGGATTAGTGCTATGCTATACAAAAAAAAGAAAAGACAGGACGTGGTCCAAAGAGCTATTAATTTGGAAGTTTGTCTAGTGGAAAATGATCCTCAAAAATGTCACTCAGCTCTTGGGCAAGATGGGGAACCAGGAAGAAAAGAAGACATAGCAGTCTGCCTGAAGTAGAAGAGATAATACAGCCACTTTATAAAGATCAGATGCTGACAACAGTGTTGTGGCTATTTCACTCTTTTTTATCGTAGTGCTAAATGGTCCCACGTATTCCCGTGAGTAAACTGCGTCTAGTGAATCCCCACTTGATAAGCATAACAGAAATGTCAACACAATTGCATCTTTCATCTTTCTGCTGTTTGAGATTTGTCAGTCTGGGTGTACTTTGTGAGACTATAAGCCTTCATGGCTTGAGGCATCATAGACAGGAATAAAGACAAGTAACACTTTAATTCCAGCTGCCGCAAAAAAACCCCAGTGTATTGGCTCTGCTCTCTACATCCGGTTTGAGTTAAGAGCACTAGCAGAGAAATACTGACTTGGGTTTTTTTTCAGTCCATCAACAATGTCACAGTGAGTACTGCTGTCTGAAGACAAGGAGGCTTGGTCACTATAGCGGACAAAAGCACGACTGCCCCTTGTGCAATTATATGCTAGCTAACTTTCAGCAGCAGTGGTATCAAATTCACTGTGGGCGGTAAGACCTGGTCAGATATTTGTCCATACGGACAGCCTACCCCACGCTACATGTAATTCCAACTATGTGCTTATTGGCATCTGAGCTAGCTGGCTTGAAGCTGCAGTCACACCTTTCACTACAGAGTAGACATCCTCAGTTAGATGTGGAGGTTTACTGGTTCAGTGGTGGTTTCTGTATGTTTGTAACACCAAGCTTATCACCATGGAGGAGAAAGATGAATGCATGGTGCCAGACACTTGATGAACTGCAGTGGAATTGTCCCAGATTTCAGGAAGGCTGATCTTAGCCAAACCAGTCAAGCCCCATGCAGGCAAAGGCTCAGCTGTGGAAAGAACCAACTACAATGACTTGTTACTGCTCTTCAGATGTTCTACTAACAGACTAAAGACAACAAGAAATTCTGAATAAACTGGATATTTGCTGAAAAGGAGCTATCACAGTAGCTGATTCAAGAGCTCTACTCCACCCCCCACCCCCTCAAATACAGTGTAGGTACAGTAAATGAAAATGAGAAATCATTCACACAGAGTAACTAACCAGTGAAGACAAAACAGATTAGTTCTCAGGTAGTAAAATGCTATTCAAAATTAGATTTTGCGTAAACCTAGAGGATGACCTTGGTCATCTCTTTTGCAAGCTGAGAATAATCAATACACACAACACAAGAGCATTCTCACCTTTGGCACAGTATAGCCTATATTAACTGCTCTGAGAAAGTATTGAAGAGGTACTGTATATTTACTTAGAGTTCAGTTCAGCTACATGCATTTGAACAGGTTCACTATGTTTAATTATTTTGCTGAATCAGTGTGATGAATTTTTTTTTAAATATTAATTATCTCCTTAAATTATTTTTCAATTACATAAGGGCAATTAAGAAAATGGAAGAAAGTATTACACATAGATTGCTCATCTTCATGTGACAATCCAGTAAAAAAAATCAAGTCACTAATGTGCCTAAGAAGCATCACTGTTATTTTCATATGCATTTAAGCAAACCATTTTTAAAATGACAGTTTTAAAATCGAAATTGCTAATGAACCATGAATTTTAATAATTCATAACTAGTATGGTTTTAACTTTCATTCTTGGTGGAAGCCAAATTAAAACAACAATACATTTCTAGGTTTAGGGCTTTTTAAATTAAAAGGTTAACAATAATATCTGTAGCATTTTTTAACTACAAAAATGCAAAGAAAACAGCAGAAACATAAACACAATCCCGTGTTTGACCTTTACTTGAAAGACAAGATTGCCAGAACACAAAGCAGTATTAAAACTACTGCCTGATCATACAGCAGTAAAAAAACTTTTCGCCAAATGCCATCTGTATCTCTCCAAAGCATTCATCAAGCAGAGTAAAAAGAAACATTTCTTGCTGATCTTCCCTATCTTCCATGCCATTCATTAATTTCAGTCCACAGAAGAAATCTAAAGCAAAACAAAATTCTCCTCTGCTGCTCTACTGTATCATTTACAACAGCTGTAATTGCACAACTTTTCTCCTTTGCTTTTTACCAGATCAATGTACTGAAAGTAATTGCTTAGGAATTTGTGAGTAAACAACATAAACAACAGATAGCAACTCTTGCAGGAATAATAGATGCCAAACCGAAAGGAGGCCTTTGGGACATGCAAAGCTCACACTTAACTGTTGCCTTTGGCTCCTAGAGCTGAACAAGGGCAAGACTAACTTTCACTCTATTTATTTTTCAATAAATCAAACCCTACGACTGCACTGGAAGCATCTCACGCCTGGTACCTATTCAGATTCAGCCCTTGGTACCAAAAACCACAGCCACAAATGTTTCGAGGAGTCCCAGGATGACTTACAGGCAGCTGGAGGTGCCAACATGCCATGAGCTGCTGCCAAACTGTGTGGTGGTGGGTGCCCAGCATGGAGCCACCACCACTGTCACCACCACTGCCACCATGGAACCACCTCTACCACCACCACTGCCACCCTGCTGTGCTCAGGTGAGACCAGTTCAATGGACCCAGAGCCTGGCACAGGCAGCTGCTGCTCACAGGTGCGCATACAAACAAGCACTCAGCAAGCCACCCGTGTACCATGCTACAAAGGGTATATATTATATGATATATTATCTTTTGGTTTCTTCTTTCTGGAAGCAATAATAAAAATCCGGAAATAGGGCTAGTAATATAGGCCTACCTGTCATGCAGTAATTGTGCCTGGGAGCATGGGTTTGTGGTTGAGAGCGTTGTGCGGTGTACAGCGGTGCTGGTATCAAAGGCTAATATCAACTGCAAACACAGTTCTCCAAACAAGCTGACTGTAGTGGTGACTCCTTGATAATTTATATTTTTTTGCCAAAATTTTCAAAGTCTAGAAAACATATACAGTGTCTGACACAGGGTGGGAATGCATGTGATCCAGGGCATGAAGGTCAAGCGTTTTCTTCCTTTCTTTCTGCTGCAAAGTCTCTAATGCTAAGCTGGGCTCTGAATGCTCCAGCATCCAGATCCTGCAGAAACCTGATTAGACCAACAGAGAGGGCACTTCTCACTTTGATCACAGCCCAGAAATCACCCAACATATGAGAAAACTTCTAGCTTCAAAGATTATTGGATCATGCCCTCACACTGATATTTAAAACATTAATTTAAGACTGTTGACTTCAGCTGGACAAAGTGTACACATGAGGAAAAGTAAGCGTAAATTCTCTATATTCAGGTAAAACTGGAAGAGAAACTTCTGGGTGCACATCCAAAACACTAATAAAGATTTTGGACAAATGTAAAAGTGATTCTGTCTGTCAAATTCTGAGCTGAGATTAGGTTTTATGAGCTGTTATAGGAGGAAAGGAAAAAACAAATGGTGGTTTTCTGGTGCTGTTTTTTAGTAATTCGTTAATAAACTGATGAATTTGTGGCTGCTTAAATCTGTTCTGATCAAACTCCAGAAGTTAAGAATCTACACCTTTTTTTACATTGTACTTGTTCTCTTTGAGAGGCTTACATCTAAATCCCAGAATACATATAACGTCAAATGGACTAAAAAAAGGTTGTGCTACAGCACAACTTGCAAGATAATCGAGGTTATTCTGCTTGTGAAGTAAAATAGAATCAAATCCCTAGATGTGGCTTATTAGAGCTGTAGATAGTAGATTATTAACATGTCCTCCTACTGGTTCAGTGGGCAGCATGGCAAAACGTTAAAAAAAGACTGCAGCAGTTTTAGATTCAGCAGTTTAGAACAATATGCATTTTCCCAGTATTGCAGGTAAATCAGTAGCAATTTCAGACAGTAATCTCCATTCCCTCAAAACAGTTGTTTGCATCCAATATCTCTTCCAAAGCCTTCCACAGCTCTTCTATCCGTTACAGTTCCTCAGTCATCCACCCATCCCTTCCTTCCCCAAAATAATGCATGTTTTAAATAAAAAATCATGGTATTCCAGAAGAGTAGCGCTATTTCACATAAGCATCTGTTTGACTATTTTTCGCTTCCCTAGAACTGAGCAGTTTTCTAAGATCACTTGTGCAAAACTGCAAATACAAAATACCAAATAAAATACAAGGCTGCCCGCTCTTCATGCCCGAAGTTGTACAGAACTATGTCTATTATAGAGGACTGAAATCACAATCATATTAGTCCCTCTCTGGCCCACAACGCCTCACTATGCTTGTTTTCAAGGAAACAATAAAATTATAATTTAGAGCTGAACTGTTAATCCTTTCCAGAGCTTAGTCATCTGAATCAGGCTTGTACAAAGGCATCTCCATCCACTGCAGATCAATCATTTAGGATTAACGAAATAGGTGAAGCGTGTAGTGGAGTGTATTATTTTTTTTAACATTACAAAGGAATCTTTTAAAAGACTGAATGATGCATAGGCCTTTGAAAAAAAACAACTGCTGGTGATAGTACATGCCTCTTTCCCAACAAACTAACTGTAAAAGCAATCAGCTAGAAGACAGAAATTGTTCTTGGCCTCCTTAGTTTGAGGGGATGGGGATTTAAATCTATATCACACCCTCTCTACAATACTGTGACTTCCAGGGTTTGGGACAGTCAAAACCCATAGGGATGCCCACCCCTTCCTGTTGAATCTGTGGCATAGCACAAGACAGAAGTTAAATTCATGAGTCCAAAAGAAAAATAAGCAATAATGAGTAATACTGAAATCCGTCATTTGGGGTACTCAGCTGGGAATGGAAGTCCTGGGTTTTGAAACCTGCTTTCAAGTCTATGTATTATTTACAATAAATAAACAGTCAGAATATATTTAATTAATTATATGTGAAAAAAAACCCCAACCAAAAAACCCCTTTCCTTTCCAGCTTATCTCTTCCTCTAGCAACCATGCTTCTGAATGCAAATGAAAGTATTCATCAAAACAGAGCTGCAGCCATGCTGGGTCAGCCCACAGGTTGATGGATCTGATTGCTAAGATCCAAACCCCAGCATCAGCCAAATAGAGATGCCCAGGAAAGAGAAGAGCTGAGCCAGCAGAGACAATGCTTCTCTGCGTACTCTCCCAGTCTTCAACCATTCGCAGTCAGTGACAGGGTATGATTTGCATATCTTCATTAATCTTGAAAATAACTTCTAAAATTCACCCCTGTTATGTTTAGGTACCTAAATTCTTCTGTGGTTCTAGTCTTAGATACCCAGCTGGGTCTATCTATATTACCAAGTTAGTGTACAGGAGGGGCTGTTCTTTTTGGTGTGAATTTTCCTTATGTCTGTAGTTGAAGTCTTATGGGATGCCCTGGAGTGCTCCAGCGGTGAGCCCCAAGAGGTTTTGCTCTCGGTGGAAGCAGGCTGGAGCTGTGCATCCAGGATACTAACGAGAACATGCTACATGCAGTGTGGTTGCACTTAGCGCTCTGCACTTCCACAGCACACAGAGAAGACCGAGAAATGGCATCAGTATCATTGCTGGCAAAGATGGCATGGATGTGTCCTTCCAAACTGCATTTGGAGCAGTGCAGTCTCACCCGCTGAGAGTCTGGGTGGTCTAGTTATAATTACCTCTTTAAAAACACCACCTATAAAATTTATTGTGTCTCTGCAATCCCCACAGACAGTGACCTTCTAACAGAGGAAATACAGAAGGCTAGGAAAAAGAGGGAGAAGTGCAATGAATCATGATAAGAGCTATAATTGCAGAAAAGCCTAAGCAAGCAAAAAAAAGAATATAATTAATCAGAAGATTAGTTTCAATTAAAGTTTAAATATTAGACTACTGAGAGAGAAAGTGTTCTGAGAAAGGCATTTTTAGATATATGTAAAGACTAAATCATCTGCAGATTCAAACAATCCATGAATAACTTGAATTATCTTATTTTAGAAAAGGCTAAATGTAAGCTAAAAAAAAAAAAAAAGGAAAAGACTTCCAGTCTCTACGTGGATCAGGAAATATTAAGGGACTGTTCACTTTATGGTCCACACTGGTTAAATGCTGATCACTGTAAACAAGTGCTTTAGTTAGTGAGGGTAGAAATAAGCGTGTGATTGTGGGCTGAGTCATAAAAATGTATGTCAATGGGAACTTACTTTTCTTTCAGCTGAGCTGGGGTAACTCAATGAGCACCAATCCCATCATAAATTAAGCCCAGCTGTCTCAAACTGCCCTCAGGATAGTAAGATATGATATTCATAAACCACCACATTAGCAGCGTTCATCTTCTGATGTGCTTTCAAAAGAACCTGGTATAACTCAGTCCCAATTGTCCCTTGGAGTTTGCAATAGGTTATTTAATGGCATAAACGGAATTAACATTTCAATTCCCATACTGACATTTGTCCAGCAATTATTTAACATGTTCCAAAAACTTTTCTATTCCAGAGGCTTTTATAGTTTCACTCTCCAGTCTTAATACTCCAGTCAGGATGAATGCACTCCTTAAGAACAGTGCCTTCCCATCAGATACCAGATAAATGCTGTCCCTCAACAGTTCATATATTTAAGTCATAAGTAATGACCTTTGTCAGCCTAGTAGCCTGCACAACTTGTTCTCCAATATTTTTTACTTTCTTGACAGTTATTTTGAGGTCATAAGAACAATATGACAAAGCAATCAATTAAAGACACTAAAGAATCACCATTTAAGGAGCCATAATGACACTCCAATTTACCTGCAGGCTGTATTTAATAGAGTAAATCTCAGGGGGTAAGCAACAGAAAATCAACCAGGCAATCATAGGACTGGAGAAATAGTATATAAGTCAGCAAGTTAGAAAAGTAGGAGTAGTTAATTTTACACTTTGGAAAACAGAAAAAAAAAAAAAGCATATGTATTTACTTATCCATATACCCACATGCTTCTATTTTGAAATGGATACACAAAAAAGGCTCCAAGCCAATGATCTAGCAAGAGTTAGCTGTTCTGTAGGAAGTCTGCAGAATGCAATGTCTTTCGTTAACAAGCCTGTTAGAATAAAATAATTAAGTAACCTACTGTTAATACTTGAGAATTTTTATGTAACACTGTGAGCAAGTATTTTAAAAGGTATTTTCTTGAGTAATTAACAACGAAAAGGTGCATTGCTCTTGGTTCTCTTCCATGTTTAGTTTTGTTTTCCTTAGGCTTGAATTGCAGCAAAGGCTTTGTTTCTGTAGTTTGGAAAAACAGTGTAGTGCTGGGTGGTGAAGCTGCACTGTGTGTTGGTGAGCCTCTTGCCACTGAGCAGGAAGAGAGATGGATTCTGGAAGCAAATCCAGCCTTTCCCACATAGCACTACAAACCATAGAGCAAATGTCTTCAGGAGTTTCTTCTGTTGCTTCCTCACCTCTCACCTCCCCAGAGAGCTACAGGAAACCAGCACATCTCCTGAAATAAGCTAGCCAAAGACATTTACAGACTGTAGCCTTTTATGGTTTAAGGAGGGGTGTAGGTGTAAGGTATTACCCTGAGCTCTCAGCAACATCGTGGATTACATGTATATATAGTAATGAAAGCTATTAAATGGGCCCAGCCGGAGTCAGTGGGTGCTGAAAATGTTAACCCTAAGAGGGGCTCATCCTACATGCATACCTAGGCAAGTCCATTGCTGCCGGGATAAGAATATCCTATGCCACATTAACAGTTACATAGGAGTAAATCTACACAACCTTTATAGCTGGGCATAATAATTTGCTTTCATGCCTTTGTCTGACTGCCACAGCTCTCACAGTACCTTAAGAATGAAACTTCATGCACAGGTACAGGCAGCTGAAAATGCACAACAGGTCCCACGTCACCCAAATAGGCCAAGCAACGCTGCAGAAGTCCTGGTAGAGAGTCTATGTGCATATAAAAATCTAATTCTCCTTCTGCAAGTGACAGTGTCATTCCACCTACTCCAGCATGCATACTCCAGTCAACACTTGTCCAATAAATGTAGTCTGGCCTATGAGCTTAATTCATGACAGAGTACACTGACATGTCTGGTCCAGGGATCTCTTCACAAATTCACCTCCAGAATCGATGTTTCCAAGTTCAATCAGTCATACTTCAACAACATAGATTCACGATAGGTTGACAAGTATTTCTGTTTTCACATGCCTTTTAGGAGGTTAGTTTAAAAAGGCAGTGTTAAAACATCAATGTATTTTGAGATTTTAAAAGTCTGTGATGAAATTATATAAAGCCAGCAATATCCAGAAATCCATCAGTCCAGAGTCTGAGTTTGCTAGATGCTTTACTATGGTGTTTTCAGTAATGGATCTCTTTTTCCAGGTTAGCTGTGGCTGTACAATGAAATTTCCATCTGTGACTCTGAAAAGAAATGTTGAAGGGCACTACTTTGAATGCTGTACTGAAACAACTCCCACCTGTCTTGCAGTTATTAATTGCTCCCTGTTTACCTTTTCATGATAGGCAATCCACAAAACTGTTACCTAAAACTGTAGTCTAACCCACACCTGGTTTCCTTCAGCCATGAATTAAGCCTGTGCTTCTGGCTTGTTTCTGCCATGCTGATGCTAGGCAACCCAAATGAGCTACCTGACTACTAAGCCATCATCTCTGATAGTAAGCAATGTTCTAACGTATGAGACAATGATTCTATGTATTTACCTTTATGTATTCACCTCTCACTATAACCCTATTTTTTACTCTCATTGCATTCATAAACCCATGTAGAGGACGCAATTGCTTTTCCAGCGAATCAGCCAAGGCTTTCAGTTTGCTAGCTTCCCTTATCTTCTGAAACAGCCAATGGTCATTCAGACTAGGCTATATCTGGAAAACACATATCCAGTTACTTACAGACAGATGATTTATCTCCGTTTTAGGTCTTCAATTTATTACTGTTCTCCCATAGCTGCTTTCCTGCAAGTCGTTATCACTAGAGAAATTTTAGCTCTGAATTTATGTTCTAGTCCATGCAGTTCTTCAAGTCTACAGAAATAACTCAGGATAGGTCTGACTCCATGCTACTCCCCCCCACAATGGCTGTCCTGCACCTCAGTGGAATGGGAGGAAGAAGCAAGCCCCAGAGAATTCCCCCTGGATTGCTTGCGCCACACTAGGTTTTGTTGTTCTGTTGTCCTTTTCCAAGTCATTCAGCAGACATTCAGAGAAGAACTTTGATGGCTTTTTTTTTTATCCGGAGAAAATAAAAAGCGTATCTACATGCAGTGCAACACGTTTGTCTTTCTAAGACACATCAAACTCTCACTAGGGAAGAAAACCATCCAAATTCTAACTACCTCTAAAAGGTACAAGGGTTTTGAATGAATGAAGGAGTCATAAGAACAAGACTCTTAAAACTCAAAATACTTTTGCTACAAACTGTTCTGGACTGTAGAAAGACTTGCCTGTGAATATTTTCAAGCTCAT
>JAOBAS010000072.1:35392725-35404796 GCA_025311575.1 Elanoides forficatus
CTTAAAACTCAAAATACTTTTGCTACAAACTGTTCTGGACTGTAGAAAGACTTGCCTGTGAATATTTTCAAGCTCATAAATGATTCTGTGGATCTGCTAAATATTTTGCTGAAGAAAATCATCACAGAAGCACAAACCAGACTGGAAATGTATATGGGTTCTATGCACCGTACTCTTCTGCACAGAGAGGCACCTCTTCAGATGTGGCTTCAGCCAATCACAAAATTGAAACCTGAAAACGCATTTTTTCCCAAAGAGAATCCATTCAAAAAACCCTATAAATGCTTTCAATATGGAGTTTAGAGACAATGAAAGTAGAAAGCAAAAAGACTCTGAAATCCTATGTTGTTTTTAATTTTATAGCCAGTTCCCAATTTCACACCAAATTCAGATAGGAAAACATTCAAACTTAAGAAAGTCAGAATCCAGTTTTGGCTATAAGACTATAATACAGGCCAAGTAAAAATAAACTCCAAATATGAAACACTATGCAAGAGAGAGCATACAAGGAAGGGTCTGATTTACAATACAAACCACTGCAAGACAAATAAGAATATTTTTTTTTTAAAGATTGTTGTTCTATAATTACAATATACCTGCTAATGGACTCTCTGAATCACAAAACAGTCATCATAAATTAAAATTATTTTTGTTACTATTACTTTCTACTACTACTACTACTACTAACTTTCATTACTGGGATAGTTCTCCTTGCTATTAATTTCAGATTATAATAGTATTTCCATAAACAGTCTAAGTATTATTTGGGTGTATGGGCTAAAGACTTGTACAATCCATTTTTGTTACTCTGCTTTGAGGCTGGACCAACTCAAAAGCTACTTAACACAGAGAAAACCTGGACTTGTTCCACAAGCTATCAATGGAAATAAAGATTACAAACCATACAAATTAAGTTAACATAGTGCAAAGTTAATAATGGACTACAGTTAAGAGACATTTGTTACAGAAACTGAATTCGTGCAAAAGATGAAAGGCAAACACTAGGATAAATATTTATTCTTAAATGAATTCCAGAATACTTTTATCCCTAGAGGTTAATAGTGTTTGAGATATTTACTGAAATGTAATCCCTGTTATCACCAGATTACTGTACTCGGTTTCGTGAAAACCCGTCAGTATGTGCATGTTTAACTACAAAAGCATACTTTTTCATTCACTCTTTGCTGCTGTCAAAATATTCATGTAAATATATATATATATAACTTCTGTTTCGGTGGAGCTTAAACTATTTCTTTTCACATACAAAGAGATATAGTGACATGTCATTTTCTTATCTGCTGTATTATTGTGATAATTTGCTTACAGAGAGCATAAATATATATATATATATATAAAAGGGCTTTCTTAGGTTGAAAAAAAAAACATGAAACAAGTTAAAAAGCCTACTTTCAGTGCAAAGAGTGTGGATATTTTTCCCTTAAGCTTACTCCAAATTGTACAGTTTCCTGCAGAATTTTTAAATATGGCTGAAAAACAGTCACACTGGAAGCATACGTTTTGCAGCCACTGCTAAACATAGTGCCCTATTTTCACATACCGCCTCCATGCCACTGTCTTCTCAGACTGCATAAGCTGGAGTTGAAGGTGCAGCAGGTCAACCAGGCTGGCGCTGTGGTTAGTCTCCTGGTGACTACAGAGGTGTAGCTGTTGCCTCTCCCACCTTTTGTCCCTTTACTTGCCTACAGTAGCCCCACCTAGCTGCATCTACTCATTAGCTTAACATAGTCTCTGCTGTACAGCTCCCATCATTTTATTCCATAACATTTTGGGGGTCCAAATCTTCAATATTCATGATGTTGTCCGTCTGAGACAGCTATGCATTACAAAGCATCTTTCTTCCATCCTTCCACAGATACCTTTTTTCTTTACCTTGACGGGTTCTTCATGATTGACCAGCAACAGTACTTATGCCCTTATTTTCTCAGATAAGCTCATTTACTCTCCTGCTCCTCCATTTGCCCTTCTTTCCCCTCCCCCGCCTCTTTGAAAGGCTTTCACATTATTCTAACCACAGCTTAATTAAGCAAATGATACATGACTACCTTACACATCTCGTTTTATTGTTGCTTCAACTTCCCAAACCATTTCTCTCTGCACTTCTATTTAATCTGCCTGTTGTATCCCATGTGATTAGACCAGACCCATGTCCTTCTCTTCTGCCTACTGTCATCTTCCTGTAATTCAGTTCCTCCATTAAGCTTGCTTGCTTATCTGGCTCTCTTATTCTGAATATGAAAATGCCCCACTACCTCCAAATTTAAAACAAGTTCAATATAACCAAGCAGAAATGACTGACAATTAAAAATCCAGCTATGCCAGAACTATTTATTTGAAAATGTTCACTACTTTTGGAAATGTTGAAATCCTTCTTTCTCCAGTGTCTCAAAACATTTTTGAAAATATTTTGTAAATAGTTCTAAAATAAACACACACATCCAAAACAGCATGCATGAAAAAAATCTGGTTTCATTTGACAACAAAATTGAAAGATCAGCACAAAATAAATAAAATCAATATAAGCATAAAATCATTGACCATTACTTGTTTCAAATGACTGTTATTTCTAATGAAAAGAAATCACTGGAGTTAGAGGACTCTCTCCTTAACACCTCTGACCCATGTAGCCAACATCCCACTGCCTGTCTCCTTCACATGAAAAGTTGTGAGTAGTTTGATGGTCTGGCAGTGTTTTCCTCATTCTCAAGGATGTGTGTGTGAACTTCTCTGAGAAATTGTCTAATGACCAAGAAGCATTTTACTAATACAGACTGAAGCAGTATCTCGTGCTACTAGTGAAATAGTACCTTTCAGAGACATAGGATGGTCAGCTGTAACAGTCCAGCCTTTGTGGTGCAGGTGAGAGCACATTGTGTAATCTAGCACTAACTGCTCCCTGTACTGCAATTAGCTTTAACACATCCTTATACTGGGTTACCCTGCATGTATGTGTGTATTTACAAATTTTGTATATGTACTGTTAGTGAAAAATTATATCCTGCTGGATCCAAGAGCCTGGGAGAGGCGAGGCTGCTCAGCTCCACGTCCCCGGGACCACCCAGCAGGGAGGCTGGAGGTGCGTTCCCAGCAGGCAGACGCACGCGGAGCACATGTTACATACCACATAGGTACCTATACACGTGTCCCGACACACAGATCAGACGGACACCCGGAGCACTCGCACGGACACAGTCAGCACCAAGGGCCTCATCCTGCTGCCCTCTCCTTTCCTAAACATCCCATAATAAATCCTATACAATCCCAAAATTCCCCTGCATCCCGCAGTGTGTCCCCCAGCCCTGGGCAGCAACCCACCCTTCACTCTGAAAGAATATTTGGGGGCTACTCCCAGTGACAGGTGGTGGTGGGTTTCATGCTGAGGGGGGGTGTAGAGGCTCTCCTGGGACAGCTCTGGGAGGTGCCCACAGAAGGTGTGGGGGTCTGAAATTTGGATTCCCACCTGTTGTGGTCCAATGCTCCTCTGTGCTTGTGTGGATGGATTTGTAGGCTCCTGGGATGGGCCTGGGAGTAGCCTAGAAGAGTATTGTTCCAGTGCCCACCAGTGCCATTGTCTGTCTGTGCTCCTTGGTGGGTTTTCAGACCACACAGGTCACATAAGCTAACATACATGTATAGAAAAATAAATATACACACATACAGACACACACATGCATATATATATATACATTTGACTACATTATTTCTTATCCTTTTCATGCACTTTGGAGTTCACACACTGCAAATTCTATAATGCTGTTGGCCCACAAATGGGGTTCATTTATCTGGTGTGCAAGCCAATAACACACAGAATCGAGGTATTTTCAAATTAATTTCATTGATGCGCATGTGTCTGTCTCAAGACAGCACACCCTTCCCTCAAAAATCCTCATATTTATACACTTAACTAATACATATTCAGTGTTATTTTCCTTAATGATTGGTTCGTTCTTCTTCACCCCTCATGTATATTAGTGCGCAGACTCTGTCTTCTTCCTTCATTCTCTTCTTTTGGGTAGGTGGTCCCATTTGAGTAGGTTGTCAATGGGTGGGTGGTCACAGTCTTCCCCTGTAGGAATGACCTTTTTCTTACTTCTTCCCTAATCTTGGCAGTTCCAACCGGTTCTTCAAGGTTTATTGACCAGACTACAATCCATTACGTTTTCTGACATAAACATAAAGCTCCATTGTCCAATAGTTAGTTCTTAAACCCTAAATCATGTCTATTTATTGTTTCCCTATCTTAAACATTAATTGATGGGGGCTGTACACAGGACGTTAGCAGCTCCCTGTATTATATTGATATCATATCAATCATATTATGCATGTTAATTGATAACAATGACACACAATACTCATCACATTGCTCAGGCAGAGGTCGGTCCACCCTCCTTGCCACAGAGGCTGAGAGAAAACACAGGTTTAATGAGTCAGCACGCAAGTGTTCTGAACTCAGGCCAGTAGTGCCTCTTGGATAGATCACACAATTATTATCAAAGGACACATCAAAATGGATCACTCTGTTCCTTGATGTCTTAGTGCTTCCTTTTTCTGCTTGTGTATTTCTATACATCACAGAAAAATCTAGAGATCAAGAAGCCTGGAAGGTTTAAAGAGGGACAGAATATTTCCACTGATAGAAAGGCTATCCAGACCTAGGGCAAAAGTTTGAAACAAAAATAAACCATGATTCATAATGCATTATGTAAGTTAGAAAGATAAATTTGAGACATGAGGCTGACTAAACATGCAGATTGTCTCGTATCTAAATAATGGAATTTTGCACCTTCTCTCCCAGAATATCTAGCATTGGCATCTGTTTGGGGCAGAATACTGAATAGATGTCATGTTGCATGGCTAAGCATGTGTTAACTTGATGGAGCAGAAAAATACAATTTCACTTCTAGAATTTGGTAATGAGTTCATCAGTGAACCAAGTATAGGGAATTCTGTCTCTAAAATGGGACTTAGAATAAGCATGCTGTTTTTAAAAGTCACAATCTAGGGCAAAGTGCTACATTTAATTTAATTTAATTTAATTTCTTTTGTGTGTGTGTGCGTCACTGCCATTTGATTATATTCTCACAGGATTCTGAATCCCTGGCATCTTATTAAGTTCTCCATGTTTGCAAACAAATATGTACCCATACTGACGCAGAAATGCTGGCACAAGTCTGTATTGCCTCAGACTGTTTAGCTTGGTGTTGTTTCTCTCCATGTCATTACAAGTTTCCACCAGTTGTGTGTTTCAAGATTTGCACCTTGTAGTCCAAGTTGATGTGAAAAGTAAGCTTTAAAGATGTGCCTTTGAAGCAGAGTTTTTTCTTGTCATATTCCCTATCAACTCATATGCTGCCATATCGTTCAGAAAATAACAAGTCACCTCCTAGCTTGTTTACAGCCAGTAGCAGTCCCCTGTGGAACCAAGACAAAGGATTTATTTTTAATACTTCAAGAAAAGTATTTCAGAACAAAAGAAAATAATTTATGGTTAAACTCGTACTTGAAAAGCTTGTGGAGAAATCTTTTCTGACACCTGTTTCATGAGAAGCATAAGCAACCATTTAAAACCACCCACATTTTTGTACAAAAGATTGTTTTTGCAGCCAGTTTTCATGTGAATCATGATTAAAATTTTTCTCTGCTCTCCATATCATACACTATTTTGTAGCATGAACCTACATACAGCATTCTTAGAAAGAAGGGCCCGTGGAGAGGACACAGTTGTCATAGCAACATTTTTGTATTCTGAAATGCTATCATACTACATTTTTTTCATCTTAAGCTTTTGTAGAGTGCAAATGCTATCTTTTGTCATTCAAGCTGTCAGTTAATCTGTCAAGATTTGTTCAGGATCACTTTCATTTGGAATCCCTTAGCATTAAATTATGGGCTGCTCTACTGCTATTGTAACTCAAACAATGGTTGCAAGTGTCAGGCGCCCAGAAGTTGGCTTCAGGTTCATTATAAAGTCATTTGACTTCAAATATTGGTATTTTCTGTTGCTACTGACAAGGCTTCAGAAACATCTCTCCTGATTCTGAAATAGACTTCCAAATAAACTCTCTGAACTTTCCTATGCCAGCACATCTATAAAGTATGAACAGTGGAGGGGAGTCTTGAGAGATTCTAAAGCATTTTAGGAGGTTGCTATTTTAATTTTCACTTACTGTTCTGCTTTACCAATATAACTCTATTAAGTGATTATGTTGATCAATAAAATTATTTTCAGCAACTGTAATAAGCCTTGATTCTGTATTAAGTTGCCTTTCTGAGCTCCCTTTGCAGCAGGGGTAGTGAAGCCTCCATAGAATAACACAGGCTGCAGTAACATTTAGCATAAGCAAATCATCAGACACAGGGATGGTAGAAGTGAAGAGCAAGAGGAGAATAGCTGGGTAGAAGAGTATTAACAGAATGATTAAATAGTAGTCTGGATTAGGTCTGTGCTCTGAACAGGCTTTCTTTCATGACTGTTCTGTCTGAGGTCCAACAACTGCACAAAATCTTGTGCTCCATGACCTTTTCTGCTAGAATTTCATATTCTCCTGGCTCTGGCTTCTTCACCCGTTAGAGATGCAGCTGGCAGTTACCAGAGGGAGAAGAATATCTTTGGCTCAGTATGTCTGTGTGTAGGGAAACAACATACTGGCTGGTACTGTAGGCATGGGTTGGTATCTCTGAGGTCATTGAATACAGAAGCCAGGAGCTCGTGTTTTCTTCCAAACCAAATAAGGTAGAATGACATTACCATACCAGAGAGGCTGAGCTCAGACTGATACCTCAGGATCAGGCTGTCAGTCATGGGAATGATGGGAAGAACTCAGGATATAAATGGTGATCTAGCAGGAAGAACAAGCAGGGCAGATACTTGGAAATCATGCACAAATCTGCTTTCTACTCATGGAAGGTGATATGGGAAGCTGTCCGCAGCTGCAGGTTCAGACAGTGGCATGCACAGTGCGCTCCAGCCAGCTTAAGGTTGGTCCTGAGCTCAAGCTTTCAAGGCTTAAAGGTCGTTGCATTATCAATTCATGGGTGTGCATGCTCAAATTATTGTAGCTATGTTGGTCCAGCTCTGGCCCATAGAAATTTGTACCTGTTCATACTTCCTGATATATCCTGCAGGCTTGAGCAGTGCTTACTCTGGAGTAAGAACCCAGGTGTTTATAAGCTTGGCTAGGAAGTTTTTGATTCATTTGTTTCTCAGTTTACAGCTAATCAGTCCATTCAATAGTTCTTACTTTATCCAGCCAAAGTCTACTGAAGAACTCTCATCTAGACCTCTCTGGGAAATTGCACTTACTTACCCCAAACCCAGCAAAACAGTTCACAGAGGCCATTGCTTGCTGCATTATTCCAGAATGAGATTTCACAGGAAAAATCTTATGGTTTTGTGCAGCGGTTAGCCATTGCTGCCTTTTTTATGGCCTATGTTTCAAGTACTCATGTAGAATACTCCTGTGATAAGGAAGTCTTCATTTTTGGGGTCTCTTCCAAGCCTCACAGTTCTCACAACAGTTTACTATCACAAACACACTATATTGTATCTTTTTAGGTGATCATTATTATTTGTTTCCAAGGAATAACTACAAGTAAACCTGTACTATTTCTGCTGCCTAGGACCAACTTTTTTTTTTTTTTTTAACTGTAGTACAGTATTTTTTGTTTGTTTGAGCAATAAAAAAATAAAGGAAGAAGGTCTTACAGATGTTGTGGTTAAAGCAAAAAGGATTAAAAATCAGTGGTCTTCTAAATCAGCTCAGTGCTATACAGTTCAGTCAGTACATACATAAAAAATACAGAGCTCCCACAAAGGCATTTAATTTCACATGCAAGTGGCTTGCTGAAAGCTTAGCAGTTCTGAACTGCTGTCCAGTTGAGATCTTCAAATTTCTCCCCTACAGTACACATGCGCTATTAATCTGGAGTACACTTGTCACACCCCAGACTTTGTACCACCTACCCAGATTTTTAAATATGGGTTCTTTCCATTATTAATACTGCTCTGAAAGTCTAAGCCACAATACCTAGAATAACCAAAAAAGTAAATTGTGTTCTTTAAAAATTACATTAAGAATTAAATCAGATTTTAGTCTTCAAAGATCATTAAGAAAAGTGGGCAATACCAGAGAAATTACATACGCAATATTAGGGATTAGATTTTTAATAAATACTGGAGACAAAATTTCCTTTCTTTCTCTCTTCCTTAAATTCTGAGATATTCCCCAAGAAAAAACTTGATCCATCAGAAGTTTTTATTTTCTAGGGCTGGCTCTTGGATGCATCAACATGCCAAAAGGCCAGCAGTGTCCGGAAACGGACATCTCAAATTTCAGTCCCTCCGTCAACAGAAGCCCTTCGCCTAAGGCTTTAGGAATACCCCTTTTTTGTAAGTGCCTGTTAAAGAATGATTGAAGAGGCCCTACTTTTGGGGGTGTGAGAGAAGTTGAGAAAACTGGAGTAAAATCTCCGCTGTCCTCAAAACAGTTTTTTCTTGAAAGTTATTTCACTTGCTGAGATGAAAAGCAGTGAAAGTTGTTTTTGCTGATGCAGTCTTTTGATCATTTGCCACCCTTAAAACAGTAATAGCATCTTATGTCAGTATTAATGCAAGTAGAAGGGCTTGCAAGAACAGAGTCACATTTTACTGGTCATGCTGCTGTCTCATATGTATGTCAGCTGCTATGGAAATTCAGAGCAGTCATGAAAGTCTGAAAAAAAATTACTTTTATTTTACAAGGAATTTGCTCCAGAAAAAAATCTCACAGTTAAGACCTCTGTAAATAGCAGTCTTGAGGACCTGGCTTGCTACCTATTTATGTGAAGTCTTAATGGTTTTTTATGGCCCTCTTGTGTCAGCTTACGTTGACTTGAGAGAATCAACAATGAAGACTGCAGTTCAGATACAAACCAATTCTAGACAACTTTGTGTTAAATAGAAATTCATTCACATGCAGGCACAACCAACCAAAACCCTTCAGAGTTGTGCATTTGTTTGGAATATTTTCATATAAAATGTTACAACCATTTTCCTGACATGAATCAGAATGGAATCTTAAAGCATTAATTGGAAAGACAGAAAGAAACAAAGATATCTTTGGCTGTACACCTAAGAGATCACACAGATTTTTGCAAGCATCAGATGGAATTTAACTGAGGAATTGCAGTTTATTAGGTGTGTAGAAAAACTTACCATCTCACCTTTTTCTGAAAGCAAGCAAATAGGACATCTTTTCCACATTATTTTACTATCCATATGGAGAAGTTGTAAAGACATCAAGCAATACAAAATTCTCTCCAGCAACATGTTATGATTAAAATATTTAACTTCTAGCAAAACTAGAAAAATGTACACATCTCTACATTTTGAAAGATATTAAATGGAAAACCGAAAATGATTTACAGTTACAAATGAATCTTTGACTCATTTCCTGGTTTTCATCATACAGAAAGACCATGAGAACATGGCTTGACTGTGGTGAGATATATAAACATATATTTAAAAAAAAAAAAAAAAAAAAAGAAAGGAAAAAAATCATATAAGACAGGGCTGCTTACCTAAACTCATCTGACTTCCTAATGAATCCTGCCCAGAAATACAAATCACAGGTAGTAAGAGTAATGTGGAAAATCCTCAAAATAGTCCACATATAGGTTCTTTTGACTTTATTGATTTAGCTGAGGAACACTTCCATTAACACATCCCATACGTGCAAGAGAGTAAGACACTAACTACAATACAACTGTGATTTACAGAGAAGCATCAGAAGGATCTGTGTCTTCCAATAAAACAGAGGAAATTGAACAAGACAGTGAAAAATGGCACATCTTATTACTGCCCAGAGAGAGAATTTGTGGTTAACTGAAAAATAATGCAAGTCTTTGTTAACAAAGCAAGGAAAAATTGTGGTTTATACAACATTTACAATAGATTGATCAAAGAGATGTGCATACAGATGCTACAGGATATAATTGTACTGTAGTGACACATACATGATCTGCTGGACAAACCCATTAGTAAACAGTCCTCGGACTTTTTTAAATAGGCAATGCAAAATCAGGGTAGGGGAGAAAAGGATAAGATGATTTGTCTGCATTCACACATGATTATATGTATTTTTACTATTATTTATTTTTAATTACAAGGTTTAAACTTTTCTAATTTGTCATCTGAGCTTAGTTCATATTTTCAACTTTTCTGCCACCCATTAATATCCAGAACCAAAATTTTTAAATGACAGTTGATAGCCTGACTATTGCAAAATAAACCTTCCACTCTAAGTCTTTCTCACTCTATTGTGAAAGACCTGTTGGGAAGTTATGACTGGCAACCCCAGCAGTTATTTTCGCTGTTGTGACTTGACAGTTCAAGTAGGTAGCAGATGTTGTATGCAGGAGGGGCTCCTGAAAACTTGCAGTAATAGGAAAATTAAGTAGGATTAAATTAATATTCTTTTCAAGAAATCTCTCTACAATCTTATCACTGGAGTGTTTACCATTTAAAAAAAAATATTTTCCATACTGCTTCATAAATATATATCACATAAACCAACATGGAAGATACTCAGCAAATATATTAAATAGCTTTCTGACAGTAGAGAACAGACATTTCTCTGAACATATCAATGGCCAGAATAGACACAGCAATGGCTAGTAGTTGTCATCTAGGCTATTCAAAATGCAAAAAGCTCTAACTAGCAACTAGCAGCTGAAGGCAGAGCATAAATACAAAACACCTCGCAAAGGAGAAAAGATTATACCTCAGCTCGCACACCACGCACTCTACTGTATGTGAAGCAAATACCTTGACAACTTACTGCTAGTTCATAACAACACTGGACCCCATTGTTTCAGACTAGAATCTTCATTTAAATAATAAAATTACTTTCTAGGTTAATCTTAAATATGCTTTCCATGTAGCTTGCTTATTTGTTCCTACATAATCTACCATCAGGAAAGGCTGCTCAATGATAACTTTTTTCATATAGGAGGGTTTGAAAGCTTGCAAGACCCCAACGTCCCAACAGCAGAAGGATGTAGCTGCATACCTATCCACACAGACACCAATGTTCTTCTGGTTATACCTGTATACAGAAGGTAATCTCAGTACCACCACTGAACAAGTTGCTATTATCCCAGGCTGACAGAAATCTTACAAGGAGCATCAGAGTTTAGGGCAGTGATCAAGATGACTACTGAATATGGTATAAATGTCTCAGCAGAAAGACAGAACCCTTATGAAATTTCTCTTTCCAAATTCCTCCCTTGCTCAGGGTATCCAGTAAGAATTAACTTTTTAATGATTTTTCATAATTCTTTTGCTCAATGCCTTTTTTTCCTATTGAAAGCACAGTGCTGTTAACCATTTCTTACTTGCTATATTTCTATTTAAAAAACATAGCTCATCTATATGCGTTTGTGCTGATAAACAGTGGCTCTATAACAGGTAACAGATTCCCCCCAAATCAATGGGTAGGATCATACTGGCAGCAGATTTCTGTAATCAAAAGCCATACGCCTAGCTATACAGCCCAAAATTTAGTTCAGAATTGCTATTTTATACTGAGTATCTAATACAGAATTACCAAAAATGTAAACAAGCAAGCCCACATGCTACATTTGCAGAAGGAAAAAATAGCAAGTCTACCAAATAGGAAAAAAAAAATCTTCAAACTTTCCATCACAATCAATATGTATAAACTTGTTGGAAAATATTTTAGATAATATTTTATATAACTATTGGACAGTCCAGTGTAAGCACAAGTCTGTAATTTTTTAAATTTAAAGATTATTTCTTCACTTTTTCAAGCTTTATTTTGTACTAGTTTTTTTTACACCAGATGTGAGGTTGCTCTGAACATTGAAAAGAAAAGCAAATATAAAAGTATGTAAAGGAAGTTCTCCAGAAGGGGAATACAGGAAAATGGCTGGACAGGCACCAAAAAAAAAACCAAACAAAAAAGAGAGACAAAAAAAAAACCTGTTGTAAAAAACCAGAGACTCAGAACTACACATGCTGTATGTCAGTACAATATAAAAAAGGAAACCACAAG
>JAOBAS010000072.1:35411416-35428071 GCA_025311575.1 Elanoides forficatus
TCTCCCCCCCGCCCCGCTACCAAAACCTTGCCACGCAAAGCCAATACAAAAGGACTGAAAAAATCAACTGATATGAAACCATGAACACCTATTATATCATTAAAAAATAAAAATGAAACTAAATAGGAAGGCTGCAAGCTGTAGTCCAACCTGGTGTTTACACCACCATTGTGTCTTAATACCACTTTTTGAAAACTCCTTTTTTTGTCTCTACCTTTTTCTCACACTGTGTTCTTTATTGGACTGTAGGCTCTTGTTCATATTTAGTTTAGAACCAAGAACTTTCTTAAATTTATACGCCATCCAGGATACAAAAACTATCCTTGTGGAAAATATCTCAAGCCCTGATGAGAGAGAGCTACCAATGATACCATTCAGGAAGTGGTTTACATGGAACATTTTCTGCGTAATTCTACATAAAATAAAATTAATCTTCTGGATTATGTGGTCACTGACTTCAAGGGAATTAAATTGTTTTATACTATAAAAAAATAATCTATACCAAGTTGTTAAAGGAACTTTTACTACTCCTTTGCACATGCATCACATTAGTAAGTCCTTTGCTGACCTGATCACACAGACTGCGTGCATGTCTGTATATGTACATATACATGTGCACCTCTGTAGAAATGCATTTTTGTCACCTCAAAGATTATTGGAAAGAGGATAATTCTTATATATCATTATTAGTCGGCTGCTAAGAAATTCAGATCCCAAAGTCAGGCACAAGAACAAAGACAGACCTACAAATTCTGTAGGAGCATCAGTTCTGCACTTCCTATATTATACAGTGTCATAATACATACTTGATTACATATGCATATAAATATGTATATTCACGATAAAAATCAGCCAGATTTTTATTTTTTGTTTGGCTCTAAAATGACTGGTAATTTCTTGACTTTATATAAAAATGAGAAGTTTATATTGCTATTCATAGCAGAGCTACATAAATCATGTGTAATTTTCAACATTTTTCCCTACAAAGTATGCATCCTTCAATATAAGAGGTCTTTTACCTCATTTTATCTTTTAGAAACTGTGTACTACAACTATTTGAATTGATTTTTGTGAGGCAGGAAGGAAGTAACAGCAAATCTTTTTTCTCTAGTGCAATCCATAGATAACTACTGACTTATGGTTATGGTGTCAATTTCTGTGTTGTGACCCATCAGTGTTGCCATATTGCTGGTTTGTGTGAAGTGATGATCATCTGCAAGCTCACTGTAGCAGTGGACAGTAATATAGCCTGAGGCAAAAACAGTTGATTGAGGCATTTTACACCAGAGAACACCTTTAGGAAATCTGTCTTCTCCATGTGGTATTAACCAGCTTGGCCATTGTCATCCTCCAAGGCTTCATATTTTTTATAAGTTCTAAATACACACACTACCCCCACACAAATGTATGCTGCCAGCAAGGTAGAGTGAAATACAGTACTGAGGGGGTGATGCTTCAGACAAAAGTTCAACAATTTGTCTAGAGATCACAGAGCTGGCTGTCATTCATTATTACAGCACTGCTTCCAAAAGATAAAGAATACATCACTATATGTAGTACAGCTAGCTGTATCTAGCTGTACCTAGTACAATTGCCTGTTTTCTATGATTCTTTTGACATGAAGTAGAAAGGCTTCAGGTAGGTAGAAAAGCATGTTTAGCTCTTGGCTCAGATCAAACAACATTTGGAGACTGAAGAAGAAAAAGGGAAAGTTGTACTCAACAAAAGCTTTCTTCTGATGTTTCTTAGGACTTCGTACCCAGCAATACAAACATTTCTCAAATGTATAAGCTGCTCATATAGCTAATATACTGTCTAATAGTAAGGAATCATAAAGAAAAACTGAAGAGTTGCACATGTTCATTAAATGAGGTAAGATATGCATAGAACTGGAAAAATTTTTATAACTACATAATGCATGCACAAATGTGTGTGTGCACACGTGCACACACACACACACACAAGGAGTGTTTTTCTGCTGTTGCTGCTTATTACTTTTCAAGTTATACTATTCAGCTCCCACAGCGTGTATGTTAAGCCAGTTCACATGAATTATGTCCACATTCTCAGATGTAATTAAATCATCACCCTTTGAATCCTGCTAGAATTGAAGTTATTTCAGCACTTCCTGTTCTTCCAGTCAAGGGACACAGGTCTTATGAAACCTGACGACTTGTTTGCTTGAATTTCAAAATTAGAACAAATACGTTGCCTAGATAAGACATAGCAGGCAGTGTGCTGTTGATAATCTGTAGGAAGGTGCAGAAATTAAAGAGCTGTGGAAGGTATGTTTAGTAAACTCAGTCCATTTGAGGAAATTGCAATTGGTCCATGGAAGTCTGATGAGACAAAAAGAGGATCTGACAGAAACCATGCACAGCCAAGAGTGCATTAATCTCAGACTGATTTGATATGGAGGTTAGACATTGCCAATAAATGTTTGGCTCCAGCACATCCCTTGTGAATATTTTTCTGACTCTGCTAATACTTGCTCAAAGGGAAGGGTTAAATCTTTTCTGTACATGCCACATTGTAGGTGTATGAACTTTTACATTATTTCCCTAGGTGTTTCCATAAAGAAACCAGGACACACATAGACACCAGGAGAGGTATATTGGAAAGGATATGCAGTCTGTGGCAACACATCAGCTACTCAGAGTTAATGATAAAGACTCAAGAAAGACATTTCAGCAAGAAAATTAATGGTGTTTAGTGGTGAAATTGCAGTGATAGGTTTATTAGCACTATAATGATATCTTCTCAAGGAGATTTTTTACAAATACAGTTGATATTCAACATTCTCCAACACTATCAGTAGATAAAACACATCAAAATGAAGAGAACAACAATATATTGTGTAGTTTATGAGAGTGAACAAAAAATAGGCATTCTGAAATGACATAATGAAGCAAATCAAGAACTGCTGCAAGCTAAATTTGTACACAGTCTTTGTATTTGTAGGAAATGTAATTATCTTTTACTATGGCCATTTCTAGAAGAGGAAACAAACCTCTTGACTACACTCATTTTTCAACTTCAAGTGAAACTAGAACTAGAGTATCTAATAGCTCTTTCTGCACCTTTGGCATAGCTAGCAATGCCTTAGTTATTTAAATTTGGACAGATGCAAAGAGGAACTTCAGGGGACACCTCAGTTGACAGAGTACCCACCACATGTATCTGTGCCTTTTTAGTTAGCTTGTAAGAGAAAGCTTTATGTGCTGTGCTCGGCTGACTCCTTCTCAACCAACATACTGTAGGGCCTGCAGGTACTTAGAGGATTGTAAGCTCAGGTCCCTTACACCTCAGTTTATACTGCAGTCAGCTTTACAACAGAACCATATGCTCCTGTTTGACATGGTCAGTTGCCTTTACCCTGACCAGCTGACTCCAGAAACAATTCTGGACTCTGTAGTGACCCCTTCAGCAAGATTCGTGCCTTCCTCTAAACACCAAGGGCCAAAAGTTGAAATTTTTCCAACGTGTTTTGTGGAAAAATATGTGTCATGCACAAGCAGTGTACATATCCTGACTGGTACAAGCTGGTGTGGAAGTGAAGGGAGAGGACAGGCACAGAGGCAGAAGCAATAATGAAGTAGTTCTGTTCAAGGTGAACCGATAATGAATACTAGAAGTGACTGAAGAAGTGAAAGCTGGAAAAATTACATGGATTTACGGCAACTGCCCTGAAAAGCATTATGTAAATGGTTCAGGAGATATGCTGGCTTTCCACTGACATTAACTATGCTGACACATCAGAAACTGACATCTCAGATTAAATGTGACAGATAGCTCTGATGCTTCTTTACCTTTAAAACAAGTTCACTTAATAAACAATATATAAAATCAAATGAAGTCATTCTTAAAGCAAATTAAACACATTTCTTATTTTAGAAGAAATGTCAGGCAGTTATGTAGGTAACAAGTACAATCTAACAAACACTGCTTCTGAAGGTGTTTCATCTTCAGATGAAAGGTGTTAAATTACCCTGTGGAGCACTTGGATCTATTATGTCTATTTAAAGGGAAGAAGAAAGCCCTTTACTAGGTATTTAAGCATTTCAGAGTTGTTGTTTTTTCCTATTGCTAACACAGGATAATACACCACATTGTAACAAAAAAATACACATTATAGCTCAAGTGTTAGGTATAAATCAATAAATACAGAAATATTTTGAGTGCCAAGGGTGGGGTGAGAACAGATACATACTAACAGCTAACCTATTTATATCATAGACCACAGCAGAGACTAACAAGGTGTTTTTTCCTGTGATATTTGTATAAAAAAATGCCAGTCTGGTAAATTGAAAAAGAAAAACCAAACACCCCAGAACCACAAGAAAAGAGCCTGAATAAGCAGACCTCTTCTCTGGAAGATTTCTTCACTCCAAGCAAAATTAATGGTCAAATTCAGAAGGAAATGAACTCTAAATCTGACAAAGCGAAAAGACAAACCTACCCATTCTTCATCTCAATCTTTCATTATTATCTACCTACACAATATAGAGCAAGAAATGTAAAAAAGCAAAGCTTCAAAAATGTTCCAGCACTGTTGAGTACCTAACTCACTATCTGCATAATGTCTAGCAAAGATGGGGTTTCCCTCTAGTGCCTGTTCAGCATAGAGGGAGTATGCTCCTTTGAGGCACATAAAAATCCTTTTATTCTGTTCTACATTCTTAGACCTGTCTTTCTAAATATAAACTTGATTTATTGAATGTAAAACTAGCAGCTATAAGGATTCTGCATTTCATTATATTCAGTAGCTCTGAAAAGGCTTAGATCATTATCTGTCCAATTGTTCTGAAGCCTCAGATATGCAAGAAGGCCAAGTCTGAATGCAGACATCCTCAGCTTTGCTTGTTTGTTATTTCTGAATGACAGTCACACTTGAGTTCCCATCTCCTTCTTTCACAAGCAACCTGATTAAGTAAGTGCTTCAAGATTTCTTATTCAAATGGAAATTTTGGTAACTCTGAAAAAAAATCAGCACTGAAACCTTTGACAAAGAACCATTTTTACAGTATGAAATGCTGGAAAATGGTCCCAAAGCAACACTACCGTTCATGGCGACTTCATTGATTACTCAGTGGAATTTAACAAGAAGAGATTTTATCCTGCAACTTTCCTACTAGTAATATCTTGTTGCATTTCATTGTGCTGCCACAACTACAGTCAGTCCTATGACTATCTAAAGATCCTTCTCATAACCTGCAGCTGAGAGAAAACAACCCCTAATTCAATGGAAGCATGCACAGTATAAGTAGAGGGGGTGGGGGATGGTGGCTAGATCTGTATTACTGCTCCAGAAGCTCTACCTCCACCCTATCCACACACAGAAGTCTGAATTAGGGAGTCAGATTCCTTTGTGAGCAATTTTAGGCAAGAATAATTCATTATGCTTCCAGCAAACTCTCAGTGCACAGCTAAATCAAGGTTTTTACCATGTCTTAAAAAATAGCAAATCTTTTCCTACCCTAATATTTTTCCAACCTATTAATCTGTCCTCCTTTGTGACACAAAAGTTACTTTAAAAAAAAAAAAAAAAAGAAAAGATATTGTATGCAATTTCCATAAATAAACAGTGGTATAATCTCATGGGTCCAAGGGCTAACATGGTATGCTCTAAGATACCATGATCAACCACAAGGTCTTCTGACAAAGAATGCAGACCTAATACTGGCTATTCAAGGAAGGGTCACAAACATGAAAACATCTGTGTAAAACTGGCTTCAGCAGGTGCTTCAAGTGTAAACACAGTGATGCACAAGTTACTGAATTATGCCATCTGTTTTATGGAATCTTTTCCTCTATAAATGTTCCCAGTTGATATTATTTAATTACATTCAGTAAATGCTTGTCCAGTAAAACATATTATGCTTTAATTGCAAGAGAGTAATTATTTCCCTGAATTTACTTTCTTTTTACTTGATTTAGTAATCTTAATTAAGCATACAGTAGTCCAGTCCAGTACTCTGTGCATGGCAAACCCTTCCAAAAGAATGTTATTCTCTTGGACATAAACAGCTAGATGACCGAACTTGTGCTTCTGAGCATCTTCACAAAATGCTATGTGGGCTGATTCATCACTCAAATACTAATGTTTGAAGACAAATATTGGTGGTTCAGTGTCCAAACAATTCTAACTCTTGCAGCAACAAAATGGCTTCAGAATACCATATAACATATCTGTCACAGCTGAATATTGTTTCAAGCAACATGCATTTAAGAAACTTAAGTGTAAGACAAATCCACAAACAAGAAAACAATCAGAATCTCACACACACAGACATATATAACAAGTGCCCTCTACAAAAGACTAAGAAAGGAGATACCAGTATTTTATAACCTATAGACTCAGTGAAAAAGCTCACTACATAACACTGAGTAAGGTTTTATTCTTATGAGACCAAAGCAGCTTCCCTTGGTTATTCACTGCAAATGATGATTCCTTAACTTTTGTTTACTTACTTAAAAAAAATAACAGCCACAGGACTTTTCTCTTCAGTAAGATAAAAGAGGGTTTGAGTTTAAATTTTTATTTATGCATCAGGTAAAAACTGACCAAAAGTAAATGAAAAAAAAAAAAAAAAAGCTGCTCTTCAGAGATTGCACCACTACGAGAGAAAAGAAATACCAGAAAGTTGATGTATTTTAAAATTTATATCAACCCCTTGCTTCTCTCCTAAGAGATTCAGGTGAACCCATATTTGATGAAATAAAGAATTGTTTCTGTAGTTAAAGCACTGGACTGGAAGAGCTGTCTCTACCACAGAATCAGTGTATAGCCTTAGGCAAGACTGTGCATTTCAGTCCCACTTGTAAAACTAGGAGAGTACTTATTTTCTCCAGCCTTTTTAGCCAGCAACTGTTAATGCACATTTGTTTGTTGCTTAATACATGAAGTGGGTTTCTAAACTACCATTACTCCCCAAGTTAATAAGATTTAATGGTAGCTTCTTTGAAAGGCACCAAACTCCATTCTCACAACAAAGGCAAAGGCAAAGCTTCCATTTTTATGCAGTCATTGCGGTTAATACAGAATTCACCTGCATTGCTAAAGAACCGTTTCCACTGAATAATAGTTCTACTAGGAGGAAAAACACATCTCAGTGCTGATTTGCCACCTGTTTAACTATTAAACCACAAGTGCCAGTTTTAGTCCCACAAGCCTGCAGATGCACAGAGACCTTCCTTTAGGGCAAAGCACCAGGGTGTGATCCGGCATATGTTGTCTGACTGGAGGGCAAACAGGACATGCCCAAACCACAAAACTTGGTGAAGTGCATTTCCATTTCAGTAAAGGTACACGCTGAACTGATCCAAAGTGTTTCAACACTCTGGAATCTATTTCTCTGATATTTTCATTTCACAAAATAAAACATTTCAGGTTGCTGGTAAGTTCTGGATGAAAAGGTCAGAATATTAAGGAGTTTCATGATCTGGAAATAACAAGTTTTGACATGTGCTCTTCTAGACAAAGCTGCAACTCTTTTCTTCCACCATGATGCATGTATTTCCATTCTGTCCCATTTCCCAGAACCGGAGGTGAACAAAAACACATTAGAACAATACTTTCAGAAACACGGATGTTTTCAGCAGCACTAAACATCAAGCCTTTGTGCAGTTGGACTTTTTGAACCATGCATTGTTTTTCTAGCACTTTGGAGGTTTTTTTAATCTTGTTGAT
This sequence comes from Elanoides forficatus, assembly GCA_025311575.1. Lineage (NCBI taxonomy): Eukaryota > Metazoa > Chordata > Aves > Accipitriformes > Accipitridae > Elanoides > Elanoides forficatus. Next base: position 35,419,107 of record JAOBAS010000072.1, read on the forward strand.
CATGAAAAGATGTCTTCTCCCTTCCTCTATCACAAATCAAAATTCCTCAGAGTCTGAAGACTGAGGTTCTCAGTTCTCTAATTACAGGTGAGCTGAACGCAGTTCAATGGTTTCACAGTTTTTTAAACACTTCTGAGTTTGTTCGCATAGTTGAGTAATATAGATATCTGTGAAAAGAATAATAATGGAAAAAATAGAATAGAACATTCAAATTTAGCAAGATGCAATTCAACAGAAATCTAGCCAAAGCTTGGGAAAATTATACATCATTCTTTGTTTATCAATGTAGTGATGTCTAACATTCAGTTTTCATTTAATCAGCTTCACTTCCCATTCTTGTTTCATCCATTATATATTTAATTCAAGGAAAATCACGTTTTCTTGAATTAATTTATGAGCCTTAACCATCAAGTTTCCTTCTTGTTTTAATCAGTCCATCAGGTTTCAGAATACATTTTTGCATAATTTAACATGCAAAGATCACATTAAAAAAAACCACTTTGTAACTCCTGCCTAACAATAAAAAGAATTACATATCTGTAAGAAAGCATAAGGACAAGATTCATTTACTCTGTAGCGGCTATGAGATTTCCATTATATATCTTTTATCTACTATCCAGTCTGCCAAATCTTTCAAGAACTTAAACATGTGACTTTCTTGAGTAGAAAGAAGCAGCAAAGTGATGCACAAGCTTAATTATTGACAGTGCTGTTATATTTTTTATATTCAGATTTTGTTTCATTTGATTTATAATAGGCTGAAAATATTAACTACAAAAGCAGAATTTCTAATCTACCTGGATCATAAAACCTAAAGCAATAATAAATATTTAGTTTGTAAGCTTGACAGAACATACATAATTGCTTTTTCTAGTGAGGGATCATTAATAAGCAAAAAACATTCATTATCAAATAAATTCCTTCAGTATCAGTTGCTAAAAGGCATTGCAGAACTGATTTGCCTGTCTATATGTAGTAGAGATAAAGGGAAGATTTAGTTATTCATCCACCATTTCTATTCTCAGTTTCACAGTTATGTCTGGTCAGAAGGACCTATAGCAGCTCAGACCAAAAGTCCACCCCCACCAGCACAATCTCCAGCACTGGGCAAGGGCAGATGGTGAACAACAGCCGAACAGCCAAATGCTGGCGCTGCCCCTGTATACACTTACATCTGCCAGTGATCTACAGTCCAGGGATGTTTTGGGCCATGGACATTGTCTCTGTGTTCAATAGCTCTGGGCACATTTTTCTTCTGTGTGTAGGAGCCTCTTTACATAGGTGGATAATTTTGTGAGTCTAGTAGTCATGCACACCAATAGGCTGAAATATCAGAGGACAGATCATGTCTCCAGTGTAAGGCAGATATGGGAAAGAAAAGCATTCCTACTTTTCAGGTTTGAATTTAATTGTCATTAACATTGTTTTGAACTCATCAACATCTTGAATATGACCCCTGTGAGAATGTGTAGGGTTATTCTAGAATTTAAGGTCTCTTTTTAAAAAACCCTTTAAGTTCCCCGACATGAAAGCTGACAAGATGTTCAACTTTTGGAAAACTGAAGTAATATAGGTGCAGGCATCTACAATAAATATTTTTGACAAATATATCACATATATAATGGATTGCTGCAGAAAATCTTATGTAAGTACCACTGCATGCGTGAAGAGGAAAATACAGGAAAAAAAAAAAAAAATTAAACCCCCAAAACATCCCTTTCCTTAGGCCAAGATAAAGAAGTACCTACTGTATAAAGAGGGAAAAAATCTTAAAGCCAAGTGGTGATATTTCCATCCGACGTTGATTTGAAAAAAAAACAAGACTAGAAATTGCTGCTCCAATCTTGTAGAGCTGTCATTCATTTTATGGACAATTGTCAATCCCCAGCAGTCTGTTCAAAACACAAATCTTGATCCTGTACTAAAACAAAGGCTAGTTATGAAACACTTTTTAAAATAACCATTACAAATGATTTGGTTGCACAAGTTTGTGGTTTTGTACCAATTTATGTCACGACGCAGAACTTTTATGAAGTCCATTATTCTGGGTTTTAGCTGTGAGCTCCTTCTACCTGTAACTATATGTATAGAGGTGGTAATTTACTCTGCTTCCGCAACTAATATGCTACTGGTGTGCATTTTCACATTTTCATATGAATTTTGCATAATCATCAAGACCAGAAGCTAGCATTAGGTTAAAAGCCAGCAAAATGAGGATGGGGAAATGTCTGCAAATCCTGTGCCCATACCCTCATGAAGTTAAGTGTTCTTTGCTTCCACCTGTTGGCAAAAAAAACCCAAACTCAGCCATGAATCTACCCTGCCTGCATGCTCATCTACAGAAGTTCTTAGGAAGAAAAAAAACCAATTCCTAATTTGCCATGGCACAGTGGCTGAAGGTCTTTCACACCCTCAGTCCCTCCCTGAGGAAGATCCTACAAAGTGGAAGGGTTGCCCACAGCGAAAGAGCTTGGTTAACCCTGGTGATGGCCCACATCTCCTAGTGGCAATAGCTGCATTAGTTTGTGGAGCCTTGTGGCAAGAGATAAGCACTGCTTCAATCACAGGTATGAAGCTATAAGAAAAGGTGACCAGGCACTGTGTACTTACATAAGGGTCTCTTCCATGTCGGGAGGGACAGACTCTGCCAAAATCCATATCATGGAGGAAACTAACACAAGCCACAGTTATCGCTCATGGTGATGAGTCTCCTAAGTCCCTTTGATTTTCAAGTTATTTCCCATAACAGTGAAGATAATATTAAGATGCATTCTGTTAATTTATTTTTAATTACAAATATTGCCTTTATCCAAGGATCTTATTCCTTACTCTGCCCTCCTATACAACATACCCATCCTCAAAATGCAAAACACCTACACTTATTTCCCACCTTAAGCAGTGGTTACATAAAAGCAACATACACCCAGTCCCCCAGAAATTAGTGGCAATTTGATTGTTCCAGGCCAGTCTGAGCACCACTTTGTAGTGTGCAACTGCCATGTCCTCCCTGAGAGGATGTCAAGGGTTTCCTTTGTCTGTGTCCATCTTCAAAACCTCCTATTTGCTGCCACAAATATTTTTGATCTGCAGAACAACTCTAGCTTTTATGAGTATAGTCATCCTCTACAAGACTAATATGCTAAAATTTTCTGCAGAGAGGAGGAAACAGTCAACAGGAGATAATGTAAAGTATGTTGCACTGTTGATCCAACAATTTCTATTTTCTTACACATTGAAGTGTCCCCTGTTAACAGTGTTTCAAGCCACCATCCTTTAACTATCTATTTTAAAATGTTCAAAACACAAACATGCATGGTCAATCAGCAAGCTCAGTTAAAGGCAAAAAACCCTCTCTCAACTGTGACAGTTAAAATGGCAAGCAGTTACAAATTTCTGAGATTTAGAAGGGAGATTACCCACTCAGTTCTTTATAGCCTCCATTCCTTGTATGTTTTCAACAATTTGTTTATAGTTCTTCTGTTGCCTGCAATTGACAGTGCCACTTTTGGTTACAACCCGCAGGCTTGCTGTTTTCTTGAGCATTGCCGTCTTTATCAAATGCCTCACTGAATCTTTTCTACTAAAAAATGGTTAGGCTGCTCTTCCCTTTCAATCTATTCTCCATTTTCTTCCCACCTCTTTATGTTTTCCCAGGCTATTAAAAATGCTCCTTCTCCATTTTGACTTTGCATATTTCCTATACATATCTTCTTTCACTTCCTTTCAAATGCTACTCATCCATTCATCTTTGAATTTTTTTTGTCTCTAAACACTTCCTTTTTTCCTTCTACCATTCATACTTCTGTGCAACAAAATGTTGTTTAAAATTAAATACTTAATGAATTGCAAAGCTGACAAAACCCTATCAGTAGTTTTTAACCCTTACCAGGTTTTGACTTTTATGACAGTAGCAAAAAGTTTTACTCTCCCTCCCATCAAGTTAAAGACAAAATTAACAGTCATATTTTCCACTAGACTCTCAAGCTACACAGTTCACATAGAAATCACAAGTATTTTTTTTCTCCTATTCCGCCATAGTTCATTGTTTATTTTCCCCTAAAATTTCAGTATGCAGTTTCTAATGAGTTTCCATTCCATTATACAAGAATTATATAAATTGAACTAGTAATAAATGTAGGAGAAATAAGACTGCTATAGTAGGATACTATTCAGCACTCTGCATAAGGGAAAGGACTATAAAAAAACTTCATGTAGGCAAATACGAGGTTCACTACTATTGTGTAAGTGCTGTTTTTCTCTTTATTAAGCACACCTGCATACTTTGCCTTCACTACATAGAACATGAACTATGTTTTGGTGACCTACTCTTTGCCCAGTTTACTGTGGCACTACTGCTAAGATTTAGTACATTTTTTAGCAGACATCTGACTTTTGCTGTAAAACCATTCAGTCATTTCGGAAAAGATCAGGAAAGGATCTTATTACAGGAAGAACTCAGACTCAGCTTGAGCTAAGCTCATGGCCAAAAGAAAAGTGTCTACAGCCCTTTATCATTCTTAGGCATGATGAAATCCTACAAATTACTATATCTTTCTGTCACATGACATTTAAAGATGTCATGTTTTGTCACCCAAATCACAGCTGAAATGAAAACTCCTTTTAAACTGTTACATTGCACAGGTATTGTGTATTGTTTTGCTAAGGCAATCTCTGCAACAAAAGCTTGTAGCTCAACAATTTATTAAAATATATGTTTATAAGGAAGCTCAGATGACCACAACTTGAAGGGTGCACAATTAACCTTTGTGTAGAGGTTGTGCATAATTTGTGCAGTGTGCAGTATTCCAGTAGCATTTAAGTGGCCTGCAGATAGATTGTGGACCTTCAGTTCAGAGCTGAATTCTCCCTAAGCAAAATGGTTTTCGAAAAGATTCCATGAATACATGAAAGCTCATTTTGTAATAGGTGAAGTGGCCGGATGGCCAATATCTTCCACTTTTAGAAGAACAGAGCCTACATAACAGGAACATGAAGATTTTACTTCTAGCCAAGTTTCAGCATATGTAATTGAGCATTATATGAGCTTTCCAAGTAAACTAACAGCAGGAGTTTCTTTCCATGCCAAAAATGGCTTTTCCTTAATGAAAGTTGCATGCTGTAGTGCAGAGAAAGCATGGAAACTAGTCAAAGTAGGGTAGTTTGAAAGATGTCACTTAAAAAGACCTGGCAGCACTTTGAGAGAGGAAGCACTGTAAATAGATATTCAACTGTTCAACAGACAGTTCAAATGGGATGACTGAGAGAGGCAGAATAACTCATTTTGCCACCTAGACCCGAGTGTGTAATTGCTAATGTTGTTCACAATCTGCTTACTTAAGAAAGACAATGAAAGAGTTTCATGTATGAGACATTAACTGCCAAAAACTTGCTGAAACCACCCATACATTGAACTATTTATCAAGACATTTGACTAACCATGTTAGCAACACGAAAATATAGATCACACTTCAGACTGTAGGCTTTTTTTTTTCCTTTTTCTGGATAATTTTCAGAACCACTTTGAAATGCTGAGAGAACAATTCATTCATTGTGTCCATCTGGATATTTTAACCATGACTATTTGCTAAAGGTTAGCTGAAGAAATTTCACACTGTGAGTGGACAAGGCTTTATACCTGAACCTTGAAAATCCACTTTGAGTGAGCAGGAGGCATCTTTCCCTATTATGATGTAAATCAAGTTGATAACAAAGATCTACCAGTTAGTGTGCTATTTAAATTGCAACCAGACCCAGAGGCAGCAATTGTACTGGGCGTTGTACAAATTCATATAAGAACATGATGTTTGTTCAAAGATTGAATTAAGTGGGGAAAAAAAATGTGAATTTCTGCCTGAGATCTCAGATTTTTTTTTTCCTGGTTTCTTATAAGAACTCACTCAATCAGATTAAAATATGCATACATCATGACCTCCACCACTTAATCAAAAATTGTTCTGTATATCTTAGAGATGTGAATATCTAAGCCTAGCTAAATAAATGTATTTCAGGTCAAGTAGTAAAAGATTCTCACCCTGAGACTTCATCACTTCAGACCTGTTCTTTATCCCCAGCCAAGACAGAGCCAGTTTATTTAGGGAAGAATTATTTACCTGCCAGGTTGCATAGAAAGTAAAGCTTAAATAAATTTACAGACACTGAACTTCAGACAAACCATACTATAAAGATATTGTTTGTGTAGCCTGAGTAACACAGCTTGTGTCAGATTCAGTCATTTGAGAACTGATCATACAAACACTGAGTAAGAAAAAATTTCCTACTTTTTTATTTATTATTTTATATTCATCTATATTCCTCATGGATCAATTTAAAGGTCTGAAAATACAGTAACCAATGAGAGTAATGCCCATTCATTCTAGGAATGAAATAACCTCTGAGGAGCTTGAATTCTGTTTTATATCCTTGGGGTTTAAAAGCACTTATGTCACTCTTAGGGTGGCTGCTGGAAACAAGATAAGTTTTGACATGTAGGACAAACATTATATGGTCTGCCTGACATTTATTTTGATTATGAAATGAATGTCTGAGAATTGAGAATCAGCATTACAGCATTGGACATTAATGGAGAAGAGTAGGGGACATTAACAATATAAAGACATTGCAAAAATGTGCAGACTCCAACCGCTGCGTACTAGTTTCAAGAAACATTGAACACAGCAGACACTGGATCAATAAGACACACCTGAAGTTTAATGTAATAATGTTGTGGATTGCAATGCTCTCAAATAGTATCAGCTAGATGGGAAATATCAGGGCAACTATTTAAGTTGCTATGTGGGTGCAAGATTCTGTACAAGGAAATGGTGGGAAAAGGGGAGAAACTGGTATTTTTTAATATCAGTAATCTGGCATCTGATCTGATTTAACAAAATAATAGTCCAACTGTTAACATGGAACTACTAGACCAATGTAAAAGCAGTTGTCTTCTTAACCACAAAAATTAAAAGAGTCAGGAAGTTTGTTGGCTTATGAATTCATGTTCATTTCAGTTTGTATTTTGCATTATTTGTCCTCAAATTAAGAGGTTTATAGTAAACGAGAACTAGCTTTGCATAACAACTGCTTGTAGTGCATACAGGAATACTTACACATATTGGCATTAAAAGTGCAATTCACAAGCTGGAAAGGCACATGCTTCTGATTCAGAACATTTTTCTCCATACAACAGAGTTGGGAAGTTTGTGCTGTGGAATCTATCACCTGGTGCTGGAATCACCCAGAGCTGAGATGTCAAAAGCTTTCTACACAATTAGCAAAAATGAGAATTTCACTGATGATAATTTCACACTAAGAAACAGTTTTTGAGATACCCCTGTATGATAGAGTCAATCATGATTTCTTATGTCTATCAAATCCCCAGAGTGTGTTCTTGTATATACTTTCATTTGACCGTAAGGTGGTAAACGAGACCAGAGAATACCATGTTATTTGTAAAAGAAGAGAAACAAAATTGAGTCATTAGGCTCAGGAGTGATGGGTGTTACTCTGCCAGAGACCGTGCCAATCTCCTTGCCAATGCCAGATGGTTTCCATAGGAGGTTGTTCATTAGTCTCAGAAATCTCATTGTCAGAAGTTTGCTGTCAAGTAGCTCAAACTTTATTTTGTATTTTCATCCCATTATTTCAATGTATAGTTTTATGCTCATATGCTATGTGAAAGTTTAAAAAAAAAAAAATCCCTTCCGAGTATCTAACTTCATGCATTAGTAATCGTCTGGTTTCAATATCCAACATAATTCTAAACACTTTTCATATTGCATTGCATTATTTAAACAAGAGACACATTTGAATCACACATTCAGTCAAGGAATTCAGCTATTTTGGGCTAGGTAAAGTTAACCTATTCCTTCCAATAGTACTCAGAATCAGCAAGTCAGCCTGCAGACCCCTAAATGACCTCTGGCATCCCAGTGCTTCCATATTTAGGAAATGGACTGAGAATGAGATTGAGCACTGATTTTGCAGGGTAAGAGCTGTGTAAAATCATGCCTCTCACATTTACTTAATGGATTGGAAACTCTAGTGCTCTTTATCAAGACCGCTAATAAACTCTAGCTGTATATCAGGAAGCTAGAATATTTAATAGTGGCAGAACTTAAAACTAAGTCACAATTTTCTTTGATTTAACTCTTTTTGACCAAAGTTTTTTCCAATGTGTTCATGAAATATCTGTCATTTACCATGTGTATTAGCCCCACACATTTTTTTTCCTAAAATATTCTTTGTTGTAAGCTTTCTGCATCTTGTTTATTTTTTTCCAGACACCATACAGTCTTCCTACACTAAATGTTACAACAAGCACAGTAGTGTGAACATAATTTTGTGTATTGTCAGTGGTGGTCACCATGTAAGAACAACGCAAAGGAGGTAGTTTTCAAGGACATAACCCAGAAATGCAAAATGAAGTACTACTGAGTGGGGAACTAGTCTGTTAAATAAATTAGAAATAAGTTAGGAATCCTTATGTTTGCAACACGTGCAACTGAACCAACCATCCCACTGTCGTGGTTTAACCCCAGCCAGCAACTAAGCACCACGCAGACGCTCACTCACTTCCCCCCCGCCGCCCCCAGCAGGATGGGGGAGGAAATCAGGAAAAGAAGTAGAACTCATGGGTTGAGATAAGAACAGTTAATAGAACAGAAAAGAAGGAACTAGTAATGATAATGATAACACTAATAAAATGACAACAGTAATAATAAAAGGATTGGCATGTACAAATGATGCACAGTGCAATTGCTCACCACCCGCCGATCGACACCCCGTTAGTCTCCGAGCGGCGAATAACTCCCCGCCCCCACTCCCCCCAGTTTATGTGACGTCCCATGGTATGGAATACCCCCTTGGCCAGTTTGGGTCAGCTGCCCCGTCTGTGTCCTGTGCCAACTTCTTGTGCCCCTCCAGCTTTCTCGCTGGCTGGGCTTGAGAAGCTGAAAAGTCCTTGATT
>JAOBAS010000072.1:35458796-35469889 GCA_025311575.1 Elanoides forficatus
CGAAAAAAACACCTACCTGCTAAAACTGGAGGAACAGGGGTACTTAGGCATCAATTCCCTACTGGAATCAATGTTAGTTCAGGGCATATATACTCTTGCAAGTCTGACCTTCTCAATTCTCCTTTCATCCACAGCTGAAAATGAACTTGGGTACAAAAGGATAAAAAGACAAAATTTCTGATCTGAATGATGGTGGAAGAACTTGATCTCTACAGAAAACCAGACATCTTGGGAATTCAGAGGAGTTTGACAACTAGGGCAGACCTGGTAGGTACTAACTCTTCTCAGCTTGTCTGCCATACAAGAGCATGCCTGATATGGAAATGATAAGATAAGTTGTCGTAGATGTGGATGTTCTTATGCTAAGCAACCTACTCACTCTCTTCCTTTCTTGGTATCAGCTTCAGGAGAGCTATATCTTTACAAATGGAAACAACTTAATAAAGAAAAAAGTTCTATCAGCAAGAAGTATCCGTTTTTCTGCATATTCTTGATGGGGAAGACAAGAAACTGGAGTGGCATTTTTACAGCCACCTAGTAGGAATTGAATGCCAGACATTTGACTTCCCATCTTCAGAAACCCATTAAGCTAGGACACTTTTTCTGAATCACACAAAAAGCCCTAAATAATTAGCACTCTAAACATCTGACTCTTGGGGAATATCACTGAGGTGCATGAATTATATCTAAAGGCAGCAACAAGGTTCTATCAAGCAACAAGAAAGTACAATAACAAGGTGAATAAAGGCAGAGTGCACAATCAGGGCTTCAGTGCTGACCCCTAACACCACAGGTAGAAAACTTAGACTAGTCTAGGACTTCTGGTTTATGCTCTTCACCTTCTCTATGTCACTGTATGACAGGTGGGCAGTGCATCTCAACACAGTCCTAGTATCTCACAGAAATACTTGAATAACATGCAGAATATGAAAAGTCAAGTGACAAGAGGGAGAAAAGAGGAATACAAACATTGTGGGAGGCTTCACAGCAGACTAGGGACAGGATGAGCTCAGAAGTCATCTGGAACCTCAGAGTCTAGTAGGAACCACTTAGTGCCTAAGCCATAGCAGCATGTTACCTGTAACATCAGCTGTGCCAAGAACCTTGCTTGAGCCGTGGAAAGGTACAGCTCCCCGCATCTTCTTTCCTTTAATAAATTAAATGTTTAACAAAACAAGATCGTTGATACATTGAGATGACCTAACAACAGTAAGAACAGAGGCAAAGAACAAAATCCCACACAGATTTTCTACTGCCAAAGTTGTAGCCATAGGTTAGAGCAACTCTTCAAAAGTAATATTAATGCAGCTGAAAGGAAAGACTATACCAAGCCTACCACCTGTTCTGTATTTCCCCACGTAGGCTGATGTTTATAGTTCTGAGTAAAGCTCCGAGTGGATGGAAAAGAAAAAACTGAATGGATTTAGAGTACATAACATGACAAAAGAGTTCCTTGATCCACTGAAGTAAGGGGCAGGGGGAGAATTGTTTATCTATAGCAATAAAGAGCCCATCCAGAGGGGTTGCTTCTAAATTAGGCTCTGATACTTAATCAAATTATAAATCCATTTCAGACTTTGTGAATCCCCTTCCATGAGGTCACCCATAGCTTGTGAAGCCACCCAAGATCTAGGAAGGAGAACCAACCTGCCATGTCTCAGACTCTCTCGTCATCAGCTACAGCTGTGGCTGGAAGAGCAATGCACAGTACTACTAGTCAATTTTTTTCTTCTCTCCACATCAGAAATGTAATGTTATCAGGTTTTTTCAAAGTGTTTCAGCACGTGCAAGTGCTGGTGAATGTCAAAATATTGAATTGCTTATGTCAATTGTTTTTCTCTACATAGACCTTCCCATTAGTATCTCCTGCAGAAGTGTCCATTTCAGGTAATTTCCTAGGTTTTTGTCAGGAAAAAAAGTGAGCAGAAAAGTTTTTAAACAAGTTATAATGAATTGCTTAGAACTTCAGGCTGTTTCCTACACAAGCTGAAACTTGTACATGGCTGTCAAGCTCTTCCTTTCCTGATTTCACAGAGTGTCCTCTTTGTGCCTCTCCAGTCTTGGCAATTAGTGCCTTCCCTTCGAGACATTTTTGCACAGAAGCTTCCATATTACTTCTGGATTCCTCCCACACAGCCAGAGTATCTGGCAGAGTGGAGATCAAGCCTTTTTTCATCTAACTCTCATGAACTTCCATTAAAATGTATAGGGTAGCTAGCCAAAGAGGACCTTTGATCTCTTGCTCTATCAGCTACCTACCACAGAGCCTTACTTTGTCAGTAGGGCATCAAGTAATTTATCAAGTATTATTTTACTGTTGGATCTACAACAACAACAAAAGAAGGTACAAAGTTAACCACCAGTTCTATGACAGACACTTTTGCAGTGCGGCTTCTGTGCCTTAGGAGTAAAAAATATTTAAAACACTTTTCAGCTAGGAAAATTCACTTCTGTAATACAAAGAATAAAACAAAATTCATGCCAACTTTCCAACCTAAAATGAAGATCTGACTAGAACAAGGATAATTTTTTAATAGTCTCTGTTTTTATAAAGGCTGCAAAAGGAGTTAAGATGTAAGAAGGCAGATGGATGAGATTTTTTTAAAACATGCAACATTAAAATATCAACACAATACAGATATTTTCAGTCAATCGAAACAAGGACATTTTGTTGGCTTTAAAAAGGTATGTGAGGAAGTACAGACAGAGATGTCAAATAGCAGACACTGAGAGATCTGAAAGCAAGGTGGCTGGAAAGTACTGTGCTGAGTAGGCACTGTTTCCTAACTTCATGTTCTCACAACAGTTCTACAGTGCCTGGCAGTACCTAGAAATGTAATTACTGTTGGGAAGACACTTTTTTTTTTTTCTGGGAACCTGAATCACACACTGTTCGGTCAGCAATATTTCAGAGAGAAGCCTGAGAAAAAAAAATCACTGCTGAGATATTATCAGCTGAGAAATAGTGATCCTCCTAGAGCACTGAAGCAGTTATTACAGCTTCTGGAAAAAGGGAAGAGAATGGATGTTTTCTGGAAGCCAGCTGAGACAGACCCAAACTCTGCAGCTAGTATTATTATGAGTAAAGATTTTCTGTAAACAACAATGTATCCATATTAATAAGATATTTCTAATCAACAAAATTACTAATGATGTACCATTTATGTTTTGTGTTTGGTAGAGGGGACCAAATATTCTCAGGAGTCTGTCACTGATGATGAGACCCTCCCTCCTATGCACTGCCTCATCTTTATCCAACCTGTAGAAAAATATTTGTTATGTGCTCCTAAAATGTCTACATGACACGAATTACTTCACTGCAGCTTATACCCTAAATACCAGGCAGCTATAGCGTAAGATGCACTATAACAAATGACACTACTGTTTTTTGTGAGATAAATGTCCTTTCCTTTCCTACATACATTTTTCAGGCACACAAACATCTTGGTAGTGGTCTCATCTTTTCCAAATACTTAGCATCTGTTTTTTTCCACGGGATTTATACCTGAGAGGAATGACAACAGGAAGTGAATGCACAAGATGCACCAAGATGTTGTATTATTATCAGTTTCATGCCAATGTACTCGATTTCCTTCTGGCTACCCACTTTTCCTCATCATTTGTCATTCCTCAAGTTAAATAGCTTGGTTTGTGACCTTGGAAACCATTTGCTTCCAATTGCAACAGGTAGCCGGAATCATGGAGAGTAAGATTGCTCATGAGAGGCCTGAATTTCTTAAGACATGATGGGGATAAGGAATAATAGACAGCTGGTCATGCCATTGTAGAAGGTCAGCTTGAAATATGTCATGGAACTACTTTTATTAGGAGTCAGCAAATCCATTAACATCATTTCATCCTTCAGAGACCTGTAACAGAAGAAATTCTTTTTTTTTATGAAGAACAACAGATTACCTGACATGAAAAGCTGTATACAGGCCCTGATCGTTTCTGTTTTTAAGGTTCTCACAGGAAAACAGTAACTATTCAGTAAATATGGCAAAGAAAAAAAAGTTCAGTGACGCTTCTTGTGCTATATAAGTTCCTGCTTTAATGAATACTGCCAAATTACACATCTCCCTAAAGTGCTATCTTTCTTTACCTTTGTTAGTCAAGATTGTACGTATATTTCACTTTCTAGTTTCTTGCAGATATTTTCATACTTCTGTGTAATAAGACTATCAGGAGGCAATGGGAATGTCCTTTTTAATCTGTAGGACATGAGGTATATCACGGCGAAATGATGAAGACTGTACCAGGAGCAGGATACAAGGCCAAAGTGGAACAGGCCATTTTTTTTTCTTCTTTCATTCACTGCATTTCCAAATTTGTAACACTAAAGAAAACAGTCTAGGAGAGCAGTGTAACAGTATTTAAAGAAATAACAGCACCCCATGTTCAGGGGGTCCTCCTCATTTGGCTATGTCTCTTGATATAGATCAGATTTGGGGTTTCAGATGCACTTGTGTACATAGTGCTTTGAGTTTCCAGGTCTGAGAGCTTTTAAAAAGTAACATCCCAGATAATCAAGTGAGGCACCTGGAAAGGCTCAATAAACCCATGGGACGCAATTGAAGAAGTACTGAGGATTACCAACCCAGGATTACCTACAGATGCTCAGTACCTCAGAGACTTGCAACCACACTTTCCCCATCTTCCTTCTCTTGATCAGAGTAGTGATCCCTCTTGCATACACTTTAGTTCCTCAGAAAAAAAAACAAACCAGAATTGCATACAGGCTGGGAAAATTTGGTGAAGAAATGTAGAGTTTACTTTCTCATTCTCTTTAGATCAAACATTCAAAGAAAATAAGTGCTGGAGTACTCCTTAACCACGAAGATCTCCTCAGAAGAAATTTATCTTATACCCAGAACCAAAGCCTAGCAATAAAACTGTAGCCATGGCTCCCATAACCAACTTTCTGCCACAAGATGGCAGAAAAGCTCAAATGTTAACTTATGTTTTGCTCTTGCGCTATAAAAAAGGGCAGAAAATATTGCTAATAAAATGCAATATTATTTTTAAATGTATTTTTCCCTCTGTGTGTACTCAATGGATGCTGATTTCTCTCCGTACTGTTTGCTCTCCGTTCAGATGGATGAGTGATGAGTATTCTTCTACAGTGACTGCTTATTTAAATTTCTGAAACAGTGCCTGTCAGTGGCTAAGAGACCAAGGAAGCTGAAAGAAACCAACAGCAGTGAGATAAAGTGCACTGTTCCACAGAATAGCTAGGAAATTGCAGCAGCCACTGGTTTATTTTAAATCTGGTTGAAGGCAGTGTCTTCACTGTTAAATCACTTAGGAAAAGACTGTCATATTATGATTATATACCAGTATTGTGGCAAAGTTTAGAGGCAATACAAAGCCCAGTGTTCTTGTGCAGCTTTATAGAAATGCTTCCATATATCCCAAGATCTAAGTATAAGATGAGATTCAGAAAGTAAGATGTCATTGAATTCACCATGGGTAATATGTCTATCTACCCACATAAATAACCCAATACCTTATCTCACAACCTTATGTGCCTTTTCTCACTCTGGTCTCCAGATTCAATCCCTTCTTACGCTGTGGGTAGTAGACTACTAAACTTTCCAAATGCAGAAGCCTGTTTCTCCCATAGTTACTGCCAGCTGAGCTCTGTGTTAGTAACCCTCTTCCCTTTTGATAACAATAAAAGCCACTGCCAATACCAGCTCAGATTTCCCTAGCTCTCTACAAGTTGAACCCTTCAGCATAAGATGCAAAAGCCTTCAGCAAGAGCCAAAGCAGGTCACCTGCTTGCCTTGTATACCACGTTAAACAAACCTAAAGTCTAGGAATACAGCGTGTGATCATAAAAACCATGGGGTATAGTCCTGTACAAGAAAATCCTGGAAAGTCTTCTCCCTAGGCTAGTGGTAAATGATAAGGGGTAAATGATGGAAGGAAGGGGATGAGGCATTCATAAACCAGTAATCCCAGCGGACCTAAGATCAAAAAGCTGTAGCCACAGAAGCCTCTGAGACATGTCGTTTTCATGTTGTCTAAATATTTTTAACAGGAAAAACTTAAACATTAGCAAACGTTCATGTTAGGAGACATAATACTCATCTCTGTGGCTAGCAATGAAGAATATATGGCTTTTCTAAAACACTGCCCTCTTATTGAATCAAATGTTTCATATCCTGGATTTTGTGGGGTGCTTCCTGAGGGCAAGTAGATGGAGAGGTCCCTAATTTATTCACCTGCACAGCCACCCCCCAGCACCGCTACTGTATCCCAGCTCTTGGTCCCGGCGGCCAGTCCACGGACCCCACCAGGCTGCAGGCAGAGCCGAGGGTTGTCCCCCGCCATTCCCTTGCTGCCTGGGAAGGGAGCCAGGAGGTGGAGACACTCCACCACGCTCAGAGCCCCAAGCACCTTGCTGGAGCCAGGCAGCTGCAGTGTGGCTGGGGAGATAGGCACATCTTCCACGACTAAATGACTATGAATGCTTAAAGAATTCACATGAAGTGGCGGATTTTTCTTTGTATCGATTGATTAAATAAGTTCTATAAATTACAGTCTGAAGTTTGAATTACAAACTCCACAACTAACCAGCAAATTGAAATTTGCTTAATTTCAAGTTTGCTTTGAAGCTTTAAAATCTGCTTTTGGTGACTTAAATTTAACTTTGCATAAACACTTCTTCTAAAAAAAGCATCTTTCCTTCAACATATACATTGCAAATGAACCTAGAGATGAGCTAACATAGATGATAACAACCCCATCTCGTGCATTTTCCTTCCACCTTGAACATAAAGGATGCCTGAGTCACCAGTCAAAAGGGTGGACATATCTGGTCTTTAGTACCTGTGACATACTGCAGAAGTAGTGGGGCTCATAAGATGGGGTAAGAGGAGTACCAGTGAGGGACAGTGCCACGGTAGGCAGACAACATCCAAGGGCTGGAAAGGGAAAGGTGGATGCAGAAAAATGGACCAAAGAAAGGTACCCCAAGTAGCAAAACACTTTACTGCAGCCGTGCCAGCCAGTGAGGGTTCTCAGTTGGCATTCAGAGGTGAAAGCAGAGACAGGCCAGTGCAGCCACCCTGCACCCACCAGCACAAAGCTCTGCTGTGCTGCCACTGCACTAGCTGGAAAGCAGCTGGTAGAGTTAAACGGCATCAGGAACAGGCACTACCTTTTGCTGCTGTATGCACCTTAAACAATGACTCTGCCTTTTACAGATAGCAGATTGCCTTCAGGCATCATCATCACCAGTTTGCTTTCTGCTGTGGAAGGAGCTTAGAGGAGGTTTTGAAAAGGGAACCAGAGTCCTGGATTATACTTTGCCTGTCTCTGCTAAAAAGGCCAAACAGCCCGCACTATCTGAAAATCATTCCTCAAATTACCATCAGACCCTCCTCACTGGTATGCAAGGGGAAAAACATGCTTTTATTATATTTTTTTACTGATTGCTGCCTTAGAATGTGTAGATATATGTAATCTGTCAAACTGTCAGTAGCCTGCAATACAAATAATAGCATAAACTGTTGTACACTGTCCTCTGAAGTATTTTCTGCTAGAAGTTCATCTACATTTGTTTACTTTTCTCTAATATTATTTCTCTGCATTGTGATCATGCTGTTCAGTTACATATTGTAGCTGAAGGACTTAAAACAAAAGAAGGTGCAAGAGAAGAAAGCATCTCAGATGGAAGAGCCAAGCCCATTAAAAACATTTTTCTAAGACATCTGCATGATGCTGATCAGTGTAGCGTTAGCTAGGCAGAAAATGTACCTCTCCAGAAGGCATTTCAATATTTACTTGAAAAAAATCCAAGCAATGAGAAGTGTGGAACAAATAAATAATTGTCTGGGAACTTCAGCATTTTCTCCCAGCAATGATTGGAATGGATAGAAAATTGTTACCAAAATTTACAGCTCCTCAGGAGAAATCTGTCCATGAGTCAAATGCTCACAGCTCCTTGTCAAAAGAACTGACATCACTTGTTTGCAGAATGATAAAGCTATGCAGAAGTCAACAGATTAACTTTCTTTTCATATTAGGCAAACTTTTGCTGCCAATTATACTAGCATGAATGAAAGTAAAATCGCTGCCTTTTTAGAAGTTATGCCACATTTGTCATGGTTAAGCTCCTATGATGGCGCTTCTTTACTGACTCTTTAGCATCACTGATTCCATAATGAACTGAATTTCTGCAAATTCAGTCAATCCTGCTAGGTCTTGTATCTGAGGCATATTCAATGCCTGTGTGTTTTGTAAAATGAAAGTCCAAAACAGAGGAAACAGGCAAGAATTTTCTTCAGGCAAGCAAAGTGCAGCTGGCAGACATGGGGGAGAGGCCCTGAATAATTCCTGTTCATTTTGAGGATGGTTTCCTTGGCTACTTAAAGGAATGCAGCAACTTTTCTGGGCATATGCAAGCAACAAAGTGCCACTCCTGTTAGGAACCAAGCTCTTCCACCAACTGAAAACAGAACAATGTCCTTCTGACACTGAACAATGGAAACACTGCTGCTTGTTTGAAATATCAAACTTTTCTAAATGTTAAACCAGAGCATAAAGTGAGGTAATCCTCTTGCAGCCCCCAAAGGCATCCAAGATGGCTGGTGTTCATATGAACTCCTCAAAAATGTCTAACATTATTTGCAAGCAAATACTTCCACCAGATATGTGGTCCACTTGGTTTAGGAGCTCTGGATTGCCCTGCCCCTCTATACAGTTCCCAGCAATTACTTGATGGTGATCAAAATGAAGCTTGCAAATGTTCACTGTTCAATATCACTGGCTGCTGCCTTTTCCAGACGATTCTACATCTTTTTTTTTATTCAATACAGCTTACAGGAGGCAAAAAGGCACAATCATTCCACAGATGGGAGAGAGGGAGGACTGTCATACAAGGCTACAGCCACACACATGTGCCTTCTACTGGCGTCAATCTGACTGCAAGATCTGCTTGTACTGGCTGCAGTGCAACAGCTCCAGCTTTTATTTTTCTACAGGAGCCGTGAATCAGGGATGAGATATTGCTTCATTGCAGGTCAGAACACTCAGACTTCACACACACACACCCTTGCTATCACACATGCTTTTAAGGCCCCAGTTGTTTGGCCATTTCTGGACAATATAATTGGCTTCATTACCCAAGTCCTCTGCATCACTTCTAAATCAGACATTATACATGTTTACCTGCACAGAAGTAAAGCCTGTTTATGCAAAATGAGGGCATGGAGATTGTTATATCAATTTCGCTTTGAAACATGCTTTATGTACTGTAACCACATCCACACAGAAGAAAAGCAATGCAACTTGCAGCCCAGACTCACCTGAGTCTATGCAGATGTCAGGTTTGTCTTGCCATTACACTCATATACAAAATAGTTATGTATCAGGAAAACATATGTCCAGGATTAAACCTTTTACAATGTGTGCAGAGAACAATAGCGGCCTCTAAAAAAAAAAGAAAATGAAGATGATACAGAAATATTCCAGATACCAGCACTTAGGTGGCAAAAATATGTCTGTGGAAAGGAATTCCAAGCATAAATGGGCTGAACATCTTGCAGCCTGAAGCAGACACTAATTTTGCCTGTTCATTTTCACTGGTTCTGTAGTTTAAGCAATGAGAGGAGAAGGAGAAGCACCTACTGGGAGAAAACAGAATTAAAGCTAGAGGGAAAGACGTCTCCACTCTAGCACATGGACATTTCACTTTTTCAAAATGTACCTGGTGGTTCAGCATCAGAAACAAGTGGTTCATGAGCCAGGCCGAAGCTAGCAAAGACAGTGGAGCCTGCTTTCCTCAGACGCCTCCTTTCTGTATTCCCCTGAGACAGCCTGATGTGCAAACCTCTCTGGGTATTATTGTTGTGAATCAGTCAAGCAGTCACTGCATGTCATTCAGTGCACCAGCTGTTGCTGCACAATAGCATTCGTTCCACTGAACAATAAATTAAATCTCCCCTGAGTGCTAGCTGTAGTCTGCTCTGAGGCTTACTATCACTTAACACGTGTTACTCCACACTGCGCACACAACACACAGGAATTCAGGGCTGGTGATGCCGGCACAGAGATTCTCATTTGAAATGCTTCATGAAATGCAAGTTTCCCTTTTCATTCCCTTTAAATACCAAATCTATAGGACTCTGTAGTAAAGGATGAGCTTGCAAGCAGGTGGACAGACAGATGCAGAGCCAAGGTAACTTTGTTGATAGTTCTTGCTGTCTGAGTTTTCTGGGGCCCTGTTAAGAAAACAGCCACATTTTGTGGGAGAAGCAATAGAGGCATATTTTCACCTTGTCCTTTGTTTTGCAGGGAAAACTGCCTTCTTGCATCAAGGGCTGTGACATTTCTCACTTCAAATCCCCATTGCATTTGAGAATTTTAAATGAGATGAAGCGTGAAAGTATACACCTGGAGTGGCCAAACACAATTTCTAACTTATTCTAGATGCTCACTGCCCTCTTGTCCACTCCTTCCTTCATGCCAGGCAGTTCCTTACCACTTCTCCTTGGCTAGTATGAGGCATCCACAGCTCCACTCCATTTTCTTAACCCAAAGCAAGCTCTCAGCTCTTCAGCCTTAGGCACTACTTTGGCCTCCTGAACTATGACCGGCTGGCCCACAATTAGCATGTTCATCCCTAGCTGCACCACAATCTCTTCTATTCACATTTAGCATGGCTTGAAGATCCCCATGACTAGAAATTTGTTATGAGGCATCATGCAAAATTGGGAAACATAAGACCACCACCAGGTAACAATAGTCCTTCTGAGATATCAGAAAAGACTGAGAACTTTAAATTTTGTAAAAAGAAAATAAAGGAAAAGACAGGAAAAGACAGGAAAAGACAAGAGAAGACAAGAAAAGAGAAGAAAAGAGAAGAAAAGAGAAGAAAAGAGAAGAAAAGAAAAGAACAGAAAAGAGAAGAAAAGAGAAGAGAAGACAAGAGAAGACAAGAAAAGACAGACAAGAAAAGAAAAGACAAGACAAGACAAGAAAAGAAAAGAAAAGAAAAGAAAAGAAAATAAAAGAAAAGAAAAGAAAAGAAAAGAAAAGAAAAGAAAAGAAAAGAAAAGAAAAGAAAAGAAAAGAAAAGAAAAAAG
>JAOBAS010000072.1:35469989-35500733 GCA_025311575.1 Elanoides forficatus
AAAGAAAAGAAAAGAAAAGAAAAGAAAAGAAAAGAAAAGAAAAGAAAAGAAAAGAAAAGAAAAGAAAAAAGAAAAGTTACTGTTTTCCACTTTTTTTGTCTCAAAACAACAGGGATTGAGATAGCCAACATTCCTGTGGGCTGCAAGTACCGTTTCTGATCAGCTCCACGAGCCAGCAACCAGCAGGAGCAACTATGCAGACTGCAACAGACCTTGGAAGAAAGGACTGTGCTCAGTTTCCTGCAAATTGTTTGCTTTTGGAGGCATTGCTCAACTTTCTGTGTCTATTAGCCATGAATTTAAGCTCTTCAAGAGCATCAGAACCATTCCCCTTTGTTCAGCACTTTACACTGTTTACTGGCTATTGTCCCAACAATAACCATAATGTTGAAATGATTAAGGTCATTGCTAAGTACTTGCAAAACTACCACAGGCTACTGTGCAAGTGATCGCTGGCTGACATATGAGCTTTCCGTGCATGCTTGCTTATCTGATTCAACACAAAACATATTCAAGTAGGACATGTTGTGGTCTTGCAAAAACACAAGTCCTTGAGTTTGTGAAAAAACAAAAACAAATAAAAAATAAACTAATCTGGGAATGTTCATCCCTCTACTTCCTTTTATCCAAAATACAACACCTCAGTTTAAGATTTGGGGATTGGTTATTTCAATTTGTAAGAAGCATTTGGAAGAGCAAGGACGATAAACTATTAATGCTAATAGGCAGATCTGTTATCTAATCATCTGAAGGCATTTTGCTAGCTCCGCTGGTTAATAAAATATTTAACATGAATCAATCCCTAACAAATAGAAATATACTATAAAGAAGTCTGTTATTTCCAGCTGGTTTGAAGTGTGACAGGGGAAAAGCAGGCACTTTTTCAAAGACCCCATATTTCATATTTAGATTAACTGTTACATGTAGGTCAGATCAATTTATTTTGCTGTAATGGAAAGCTAGCCTCTAGCACCAGAAGTGGAACTGTTTCTGAGCTTTGAATTTGTAAATCTGTTAAATCTTTTCAACATGGTATCTTGTATTATCCAATCCTCTTGAATTACTCTGTCTCAACCTCCTGCACATCCTGTTCCACTGACTACCACCAGTAGAATAAAGCAGTATATTCCGACGGGTTCAGGGCATAGATTTTCGGCCTTTTTTTCCCCTTCTCTTCATAAATGCTCCACATTGACACGTTACCAGACATGCTGCTGCATGTGAATCTGGAGGCTGGTTTGAAATTTATACTTCTCATCTTCAATATACCTAAGCTAACTTTTATGATTACTGAAAAGTAATGACTCCTCTGATGGGAGGACCTAAGTTGCCAGGCCCACAGCCACAGAGAGCAATGGAGAAGGAACACATTGCCCAACACAAGAGCAATGTGATGCCGTGACAGCCAGGCGAAGGTCCCCAGGCTCGTGGCACAACGCAGGCAGAGACGCTGGAGCTGGGGATGGTGACCGCTGCTGGTGGAGAGAAGGAACGTAGTGCTGCCAGTGCTAGACAAAGATGGGCCAAAGACAATTTTGGCAGCCTGGGTGTCCCATCTCCAGACAGCCGTCTCATTCTTCGCAGCTGCATGCTCCGCGTCAAGCCTGAGCTGCCTGCTGCTTGGTGACTCTCCTGCCAGCAAGCACATGGATGGATTTTTGCAAGAAAGTAAGGACAATAAACAAGATGAAAAGGAGGATGTTGAAAACTCACTGTAAGCTGTGTCTTGTTATGACCAACACAATCAGCCACCGCATCAGATTGCCTGGCTTGCCAAAACCCTCGCAGTGTGCTCCTGCTGCACTCATAGCCCCTCTGGGCCTTCAGAAAGCCAAACCCTGCTGCCGCAACGGTGTGGGCTTTGGGGGCCCAGTGACATGGAGGGTAGGCAATGGCCACCTGGGAGCCTACCATCCTTCCAGGCATCCTTTCCTTTTCCCACCAGCTGGCAGGCCCCTCTCTGCACCTCCAAGCTCAGCCCTGTTCCTAAGGCTCAGGGGTCTCCTTGCACCCATGGGACCCCCAAGACTCCTGGCCCTCCCCATGCACGGGTGCAGCTGGATCCTTCCTTCCAGCCAGGCCCCAAGGCTGTGGGTAGGACTGCATACATGGAGACTTTCCGGGTGGGCAACCTCTGCTCTTTCAGATGGGTTCGTAGATGGCCTTAGAGAAGGACTTCAAAATACTCTTCAGAAGAAGTGATGAAAGTAGCATGAACACCCATAGTTTAATTTACTAGCATGACTCTGGTCAAAGTGATTTTTTGGCAGCGTATTGATAAGCAATTATCCAGCTTAGGACAGTTGTTTGTCCAAAAGCTCATTTTTAGAATACCCCTCAGAAAAGGCAATGAGAGGAACACATACACTACACTCAGGGTGGTAAACTGTGTCAGGTTAGTGCTAAGAAGATATTCGCATTAGTGGGATCCATCAATAGACAGGAAAAGGAGTGGGAAGTGTCACAATTTACTGATGCAGAAGTTACTTTGTTCAAATAGAACTCAGAAAACTGACCCGAACTTCAGAAGGTTGCATCAAAACTAGATATACAGACAACATAATGGCAGATGACATTTAGCACTGATGAATGTGAATTAATGTACATTGGAGGAAATGCTTTGCTCAGAGCACTGAGTCCTGATCTATTTGTAGTGATTCAGGAAAAAGCATCTTCCCTTTCTGTGTAGAGTGCAACAGAGAGATTGTTAAAAAGATGGTAAAAAGATAAAAAAATGAAAGTGGATTACATTTTCATTATATTTAATCAGTGCACCAAAATTTCACCTGAAGTAAAGTTTTGCTCAGTCCATTAGGACTGTAACAAGAGCAAAAGTTTCAAAGACAGAAAAAAAGACTGAGATGCTCAGGATGATTTACCTGGAAAAGAGATGAACTGGAGGTCATATCAAGCATGTATAGTTGAGAAATGTTTTCAAGAAGGTAATCCACATACATTTCCTATTTCTGCATTTCCAGGGAGAAATGGAACTTAAGTTGTTTACCTATTTTGCAAAAAAAATGCAGGGCATTTTTTTGTTCTTTGGATTTTTTTTTTCTTTTTTTTCTAATGTTGCCATTTTTCATTGGGATGAAGTCAAAACCTTCTGGGAAGCAAAAGTAAGCAAGCTCAAAATATCTAATCCTCTCATGGGTAGGTACAGGGACAGGGAAGGCCTATGTGCAGGGGGCCACTCTGTCTGGTTGAAACCACAGGCCCTAGGCAAGTATTTTTTTCTAGCGGTCCAACAGTGTCAAGGTAAAGGAGATCTCTCATAGTCTTTGGTTTTGACCAGAAATTTATCATGATACTTGAGAGACTTGTTCTGCTAAAATTGCCATGTCCCTTTCCCAAAATAAGGAAAAAGATGTTGAGTGTTGAAATTTTTTCTTCAAAAAATTCCTGACCAGACCTAAAAACTACAAAAGAGAGAAAGAGACGTCACTGAACTTAGAAAAGCATACACTTAAAGGAAAATACTTCATTTGCATAGTGAGCTATTAGCCAAGGAAATTCTGTAAATACTTTCAAGACAAAGAGCTAAGGGGAAAGATGGTGTCCCTACTGACATGACTTGCACAGATTCCAGAATTTCAGAAATTAACACAACATCTCCTCTACTTTTATGTACTCAAGAGCTGCAGTCCTAGCACAGCTTTATTTAGCAGTTTGGCATCAGAGGTTTGTAACTGCAGCATCTCTCCATGTCAGAAATCAGATTTTTATAGTTATTTAGAATTAGCTTCTTTCCTTGCTAAGTTCTTCTTGTCTACTACTTCTGTGAGGCAGCTTGCATTGAGTTGCAGCAGAGCACCACAGGCAAAGCTACATAATTAATACACTAGAAAATTAATTAACCTAGTGCTCAGTGAAGAGATTTTTTCTCGGTAACATGATTCTAAATAATCACTTATCTCTTGCTTTCATTGAGTGAACAGTTTGCGAGCATCAGCAGCTATTGCAGGCAGTTACATCACTGATCTGTCATTCTTTCATGGCCATACCATATGGACAATAATAACTTAAATGGAGCCTAGCAGATGTTAAGGACACAGTGCATGGCTGGGAATGCACAGATAGGCCCAGTGTGTTTGCATTAATTGAGATGTTTTAATCTAAAATTTTTATTTGATAATAAAAAATATTTGTCTATATCAACATATATGCAGTGAAAATCTGCATTTATATTTAGCTAGAATGATGAAGAAAGCAGATGGCACTACAGAGCAGTATTTCTAAGGAGTTAATTGATTTTCTGAGACTGACTTTCTAAAAAGCAAGGAGAAAAATTATAAAAGATCATTTTTTGAATCAGCTAGATTAGCAAGAGGTTTTATGTGTAGACACTCAAAAAGGGGGAAGAGATCCTATTTAAACTCGAAGTACAAAAAGGTTAGAATCTTTATTTCCCCGACCTTTGCAAAATACATTCCATCATTTGTTTAGGGAACAGAAGAGACACTATTCCACTGCTTAATAAAAATACACTGAGAAAAACATGAAACTAACAACATTTTTTAATCACTCTGTTTTTTCAGTATGCATGAGGAGGGGTGCCTGAGCACCTCCTTCAGTCACCAGCACTGTGTCCAAACAGCACCCTCTCCTCCTCCTTCCAGGGTCCTGGGAACAAGGGAGGTGCCACAGGAAAGCCTGGGTCCACAGATCACCTCTTCAATAACAGCATAAACACCCCTGTCCCTCTCTTTTACTCTTGCTTACTCTATGAAATGTGAAAAAAGTAATGGTGGCTGGGTGATTCACAAAAGGAAGTGAAAACTTTCAAAAGCAAACAGGAAACTTCATGCTGCAATGAAGCCAGCACAATTTTACATGTGCACATGCACACACATACATGCACGCACACACACGCACACACACAAGCACCTTTCAGAGCTCTCAGAGACTAGTGCTTGTCTAACTTGACCCAGTACCTCCATTTTTGTGACTAATGCAAATTCAAGAGCATTACCTGAATGTTAAGAAAATTCCTGTCCCCAAGAACTGCTCCTCCTGGGCTAAAGCACTCTGTCTGCACAGTTACTTCATAGCATCAGGGTTATGAGGTTTCTTCTACATCCTCATAAAGTTAAAAGGAGTTAGGGTAATTGCTCTATTTTCCACCTGCAAGCTCATTTTTACACTAGTTTCACCTGTTTCTCTTCATATTGAGAGCAGTGAAAAAAGCTTTTTTCTACTGAAGTTGAACTTGATCTTACAAACTGAAGTCAGTATAATAAATTTACAATGCAGAATCAGAAATTGCATACATTACTCAAAATGGAAAGAAAAATGCTGTATTGAATCAGTGAAACTTTCACAATAAAATAAAATGCTGAACTGTTCATCATGCAAGACATCAGGTTGAATTGTGTGAAGCAACTTAGAAGAATTCAAGAACAGAAGAAAGAAAGAACTCAAGGAAGGAAGGAAGGAAAATAAATAAATAAATAAAGAAAGCAAGAAAGAAAGAGGCTACTACACTAAAGTTGTTCCAAGATAATGCAAGTAGGAGGGAAAGCAAGAGCTTTCCCTGTACAAGCTCTTGCTTTCCCTCCACTGCCAAGGTCACAAATGTGGGGAGAAGGACTGCCAGCCACTCTGTTCACATGAGTGGGCTCTACATATTTTTGGAGTGGGTAAAAAAGTTCACCAATGGACTTTAAACACTAAAACCAGAGAAGTGGATCATCTCAGAAAGCAATGGGGAGATGGGCTAGGTGGAAAGCAATGACTTCATGTATTTTGAATGAAGGAACTACTCAAAGCTGTCGAATGTGTATTTTTACTGAAATTTTGTATTGATTCTAAAACTGTAAAACCCCCAAATACCCTGTTGCCCTGTGACACAGGGAAAAATCTGTATTTTTAAGAAGAATGTCTTGCACTTGTGGACAGAGCTTGAAAGCACAAACAATTATTTCCCAGCACCAGAATGCAAGTAAAATGGGATGTCTTTAAAAATAAAATATGTCTTTAACAGTACCACTGTATCCTAAGGGTTGCTCATTTCCCTCCCCTCAAGTATAATCAAAATAGCAGTCCTCCCCAGGAAACCTACCCCTCTTTGGAAAGAAACCTGATCATTTTAGGAGCCTGAAGTCATGTTGTGCACATGAGGTCAGCAGTATAGTAATGTGTGCTTCCCATCATAGCTTCAGCTTTGAGCTCAACTCAACAAATGCATATATACCAAAACACAACTTTATCATTCCATCTCCACAAAGGCCAAAATAAACAGAAGGATGTACTGCTGAAACCCCCAAGCACTGTCGATACACAAATATATTGCAGTCACACACAAATATACACACATAAGCAGCCAATGTGTTGCCTAAACATAGCAGGAACAGTGCACAGAAGCTTCCCACAACTAAGCCAGTCAACATGTCTCGTAACAAAAAATTCACAAATGTTTGTTGCCCCCACCCTGCCTTGTGAAAATAAATGTAACAAATCACTTTGTGATTTGCAAGTCAGGGAGAAAGAGTGATTATGTACAAAGTATTGGCCTCAAATCTGTAAGAGTTTGGCACTGAACAGTTTTACCTCTGAAAATAGGCAGAGCACCCACTTTCCACATCCCCAGTCTGTAACCAAACTCTTCAGCCTGAGTTTCAGCTGTATTTTTCTCACAGAGAGGTCTCTTAATCGCTCAGTGCTGCTATTAACTTGCTACAGCTCCATAAAGAATTACAACACAACTGTCATTTTGAGCAAAACTTAAGAGATTCTTCTCCCTATTTTTCTGCTTCCTCCACAGATTACAGTGGATATGTTCAGATCAGATCTATCCCTTCTCATCATATCTTTGGCCTTTTCCACTGATTAAAAAGGTAGGCATGCTCAGGCATTCAGCTGAAGTCAGTAAGAGCACAGCGTGGTTAATCTTTTCCCAAGGGAGGACAAGAAGAGGAGTGAAGGAGGAATGCCCCCTTATGTCTCTGTCACACCGCTGCCCCAGAGCAGCATGACTAAGGGGCTGTGGGGGAGAACAGCAAAGTGATGCTGCTGGCTTCACCCCTGGCTTGTTCATGTTGTCTTCTTCCTTTTCCACCCTATGACTTGCAACCTGTAATTTTGTGAGCAATCCGGGTGTTCCCAGCTCTTGTCTCCATGTACTTTCAGGGTAATTAGTCAGCTGTTCCAGCCTTCCCTCTTCCCAGAGGATCAGCGCTACCTAATGAGCTAAGAAGGAGGCAGAACACTGCACTAATGACATTTGCTGAGGATTTTAAGCAGAGTGAAGTTAAGGAGGAGAAACGAGAGTACGAAAGCGCTTACAGAAGCCCAGTGTAAGTCATCATGACTCATCAGTAAACAGCTGAAAGAGCAGTGGCAAACTCATCTATGAGTTTTGAAACACACAAAAAAAAGAGTATTTTCAGGTCAGAATCTGCTTCCCACTTGCAGCAAACAAACAGTGAAGATGGCAGGAGGCTATCATTGATTTTAATTAGTGGTTCAATAATGACCAAAACATCAGGCCTGTATTACATGAAACAGAAAGGCTGCTGTCTGCCTGAGCAGATCTGTATTCCTCCATGCATCAAGAACACAGTTCCGTGCTTTCAGAAGAACTCAGCTTATTGAGGACTGAGCTATTTTTGAAGAAAAAAACCCTCAAACTAAACCCCAGCTCTAACTAGTGCTTGCTGAAGTTGTTGCATGCTTCAGAAAATGTCCTACAACCCATGAGATTTGTGCAAGAGTTAAGAGACTAGGGGGGAGAAGCCACCACCAGCCTATGACTCTTTCAAAGGAGGCTGCTGCCTCTCCATGCGGGTCCACCTACAAGGGAGCAGGCCACAGACCTACCCACCCCATTTCAGGAAAGCTGCTTTGTTTCATGGCTTTTAAAGCCTGAAAGCTGAACTGTTGTAAAGGGCTGAGCCCAACCCCTCAAAAAAGCGTGATCTGTTTCCCAATATTTTCCCTTTTTCAGTATGCATAAAGGTACATCAAGACTCACAGAGAAAGTTAATTCCGCTAGATAGCACTGGCTCTATTTAAATATCCTTAACCAAAGCATATATGCAAAGAAGAAAAACACGGTTTTAAAACTGGCCAGATTGGGAGGTGAGGGGGCTGGTAAGAAGAGCATAGTGCCATGATGTGGTAAGAACTGCCGGTTTTTGACTGTATCTCTAGAAGCACAGTTAAATTATTCTACTTCATTTGGGTAGTTGGAACTTCATAGACTCATTAGAAGAGTTCAAAACTCACTCAGAACCACCACTGACTCAAATAGTTGGTAATGTTGTAAAAAAAGGCAAGCAAAAGGCAACAAAAATGCTCACACTGCCTATGGCAAATGGCTATATCATTATTAACAGTTCCAGGCCCTTCATTTTGTGAGTGTGTAGCAGAAGATACAGGCACTATCCATTGGGTTTCTCTCTTTTACGCTCTCCTTCCTCTAAGTCACATGAATTACCAGTTATCAAGTTGCCAAAACACCTTTTTAAAAATTGAGACTATTTTTAGAACTAGTTACTATTTTTCAAATGGTGTGATAGGCATTTTTCAGCACAGCTCATGTTAAGTGACTTCATCTAACTCTATATAGGCATTTGGAAAGTGTTTAAACCAGCAAATATACTCATAATCTGCAGAAGCTCTGAGTGGGATGAAACATTCCAAGAAGCCTTGCTTAGAGCTAACAACTTCAGAGGATTCAAGAAAGCTTTTGAAAATAGGAAATGGATTTATAAGTCAGGTCTTACTTCCCCCGCTGTATAGGACAGGGAGATCAAAGTAAGAAAACAAACAAAAAGATTTCTTACTTGGCAGGTTCTTTATTAAGCTAACTTTTCCCACATGTTTGAAGATCAATCAAATAGCACAGACTGATTTAGAAGATGTAATCTTACATCTCCAAATCCCTCACAAACACAGCATTTAAAGGTTAAGTATACGGGATATATCATTATTTTGCAGCTATAACACTGTAGCACAATGTGGACCTCCTGATTCAGGGTGCCAGCATGTTAAAACTTGTGCATGCAGTCAGGAGACAGGCTTTTTTCATAAATTCTATCCAAGAATTTTGTGACTGGTGCAAGAAAGACTATGAGGCCACAGTGAGGGGAAATACAAGCATGTGTCCAAGTGATGCAGAGTATGGAGAAAACCATGTCTAGTGATGTACATGGACAAGAGCTAAAGACTTTGCTGCCATCAGGACTTGCACAATCTAGAAGAGAGCAAGCTGCAATTTACTGAACAGAGAGTTAAAAAATGCATTTTCGAAGAGTAAAGCTTAATCACAGCTGAGGAGTTCTCAGCTGTAACTGAAAAACCAGACTATAAAGGAACTGTGTTTTACAGTCATTATCCTAAAAGTGGAAATTCTGGACAGCACTCCACCAGAAAATCACATGGTTGATGTTAGAAAGAAAGTCTCTCTTTTACCTGTAGCTCTTTATCTGTGAGCTCCTTTCTTTTAACTTTCCTGGAAAGATTCAGTCAGCAGCATTGCAAAGCATACCCCACTGATTTCTCATAGAAGGTCAAATTCTACTGATTTGGAAAAGCCTTTACTCAAGGCATTTACCCTGTGGTCTTTCTTCAAAGCCAGGGGAGAGACTTCAACCCTCCCTTGTCATGAATTGGCCATTCTGCTCCATCACTAGGTACGGACTGGGCCACCAGTTTAATATTTCTACCATTTGAGCTCTGCGGTTCCAGCCCCATGCTGGGAACTCAGGCAGTGGACCAGTGGTTCTTGCCATGGCGTGATGCCAAATAGCTTTGCTTCCACCTCTGTTTATTTTCAAGAAGTGTTTTGTGCAGTTTTGTTCATTTGCAGGAGGGAGCAATGAGATTTTATGGCTAGTGAAGATAGTTTCACAGGCTGTATGTCTTCATTGGTAGGAAAGTTAGCTGTCTGAAGGAGGCAACAAGCACAGCACGTGGTGGCTTAGAATATTGGATGCCCAGTTTCCATACAGCTAGAACAAAAGCATCTACTGCTAGGTGACCGCCATGAAAGCAATGTCACAGGGAAGACCCATAAACAGCAGTACAGGAAACCTCAGTCACTAACTTAACATCTTTGCTAGTTAAGACCACGTGAATTTTTAGCAAGCCTTAGCATTCCTGATGGGAGGAAGAAGAAGTTGGGAGCTATCCTTCAGCAAGGCTCCTTCCCAAGGCACCTGCCACTGTTACAAGGTGCCAAACTCAAGTTACATGTTCCTTGAATGCCTGAACCTTGACACTGAGCAAGGGTATCCCCTGCTAGAGCCCCTGACCCTGTGATTATTAAGATAGCTGCCCAGAGTAATGGCCCTCCAGCTCTTCTCTCATGCTGGATCTGGGTGTCAGCACCCCATTGCCTTTCACAGTTGGCTAGGATGGTCTCCAGCTACCACACATGGCTCTGACTGCTGCAGTCACACCTTTGCTCTGAACAATGGGTGTGGGCAATGTCACTTCCCAGCACAAGCAGAAGGCAGTTTTTAAGAACTCGGTGGGGTTTAAAAAGTCTTAGGGATTTTTAAAGAACAATATACTTCCCCTTCACAGTGTTTATGGGGCTTGGCTAGTTTCCCTAATTTCTAAAAAAAAAAGACAACTCTGAATTTATTGAGTTATTTTTAATATTGTGAACAAGGCAGAATTTTCATCCAATTAAATTTCTGTCATAAAAGTCAAAGTGGGAAAGTGAAATTGCTCACCCTTTCCTTTAGCCCTGTAAATATTTATTATGCTTTAATAAATGTCAAGCCTGGAAAATGGAGTGAGATCATGAGGCTTTTATTTCAAACCTGTTTTAAGAGCTTCTGATTTCCCATTCATGCTAAAATCTCACTCTATCTATTGTATTTGGACCCTGATTCTGCAAACACATAAGCACAACTGTAATATTACACAAACAAGGAGCTCCGTCTTGTGCAGTACAGTCATCAGTCCCACTGCTTGCTGGTCTGCAGCCTTATTTTGTAACTCAACAGCACCACTTTAGAGACTTATTTTTTCCGAAAATTTCTCACAGGCACATCACACATGGTGCTACGTGTGCAACCTGTTAGAAGGGCAAATCCTACTTCTTATTGTTTTTCCAGCCTGTCTGTGTACAACCTAGTTCTCACAGGCAACAGGCAGGCTGGATAACATGGCAAAAAATTTTAATGATATACATTAAACCAGAAAATCAGCTAATGCTCTAAAAAGTGCTTTGAATATATTAATAAATAGATCCTAACCAATATTTATGTGGAATGCAAATAGAGAGGATGCTATAGTACTCAGGCTCCTTTTTCAGGTAAAAACAAATTTTAGCTCTACACAATGTTCCTGAATTGTATTTTCATGGGGAATGGAGAGCTCCAAAATCTCTCCAGAGCTGGCCTTTCAGCAGCTAGCCTGAATTACACAATAATCATTCTGCTGGGTAAGCCTTAAAAGTGTCCAAGGTGCTGTTGAGATAACCATCTGAATTTTCTGGTGATTCTTTGAAACCTATACAAACTTCTTGAGATTATGAAACTAGGTTGGATATGGAGTAGCTATGTGCTTCTTTGTGTGTTGTTTCTCTTTCTTCCTGCTTCAGGCTAGACCAGAAAAATCATGAAAACAACAATTATCTCAGGTAAGTCTGCCAAGTCTTCTGTTTTTCCCAGGAGCTTGCTGCTTTTCACCCCTTTCTATAGGTCTAATGGAAACCCCAGCTACATGCTGCTGCTTCTAACAACAGACTTTACAATTGGTATGGGAGGGTGAATGCAGCCATGATTCCATACATGATCAGATAATGACTTCTTCACTCTGGAAAACAGCAATACCTCACCTCAACAGTCAAAGAATTGCTGTCGGGTTCAAATTGGTCAAATTAATAAGAAACAGAACCTTTTATTTAATGGATGTGAACCTGA
Source organism: Elanoides forficatus (assembly GCA_025311575.1). NCBI lineage: Eukaryota > Metazoa > Chordata > Aves > Accipitriformes > Accipitridae > Elanoides > Elanoides forficatus. The sequence goes on from JAOBAS010000072.1 coordinate 35,481,869, forward strand.
TTACTTTATGATTCTGCAAATACTATGCTTTTCTAAGCAAGTTTTCATGTTTGAATGGTTTCTTAACACTTCTGACTCCTGTGCCTCTGTGGGAAAGATCCACACAGATTATTTATTAAAATAGGAAAATAGACTCTCCTCCATATGAGGATAAGCAAGTCCAAGCCAGGGAAGACAAAGGTCAACACAAAGGCAGCACAGAGCATCTGGTGACAAAGTCCTTCTGCTTTTAAATAAATAATTAAATAAACTTCCTCTCATCTCAATGTTTCTTTCACTTCCAACCACAAATGAGGCAAAACAAGAGGCAAATAATTGTTGTTTGGTTTTGGTACTTCTTTTTCATCTTAAGTGACTCTCTGAGATGGTCAGCTGACCAAACTAGTCTTAATGTTTTACTTCCGGTCAGCCTGGGAAAACTAATGCCCTGAAATTTTAGTGTTGTCTGTCTGCTTTTAACTAGTGCTTGGCTGAGGTTGAGAAGCCTAAATATGTGTAAAATACTGTATTTCTGTATTTTTGTGCTATGTATCCTGAGAACAGCATGTGTCTTTGAAAATCAGTGGGTTTTGACCTGACTGCTACCAAGCCTTTGCAGAAACCAGGACTTCACTTTCCTGAACCAGCCATTTTCTCACTGAGTGCAAGGTGCAAGGACTGTGCTTGTGGCCAGGTCTGTGGAAAGACCTGGGGTAGTGCTCTAGGCACTTTGTCATCTTTGGATGAGTATTTAAGGCTAGACTCACTCTAGTTCAACTAAACTGTTGATTTCTCTAAATTCTTGGTTCTTACTTGAGCTTTTATTGCCCTTGCTAACATCACATCCATACCCAACACTGCTGCAACATCACCACTTGTTGCAGCAATGGAAACTGCTGTGTAGGCAGGTCTCTGTGCCATTTAGTCTTACTCATAACAGCAAGAATGACCAAAACCAGACTATCCTGCAGCAGTCCAGAAAACAACAGCTAAAAAAAATTTCTGGTGTAGATGTGGTCTCTCAAGGAGGCCCTCAGGAGTCAACTTTCCTACGTAATAAATTAGGAATATGTAGACCAGGTTGTGGGTGTACAATCAAGTGTAGTTTAGCTGATAACTTAATAATTGAGCAGGCTGGCTACAATATAATTGCTTCAATCTCCCTCTTCAAAATCAACGTGAAAATGTTTTGATTCACAGCTGATGTGTGCATGATGATGGCAACCAGCAGTAAGTCATTAAGCTACAGATTCTTGTTTGTACTAATTGCCTGCGTCCTACTGCTCAGAGTCTGCGCAGAGAAGCAGTGGAACAGGGGAGTGAGTCTGCAGTACGATGGTTGGCTGCTCTACACTGTTTCCCACTTGCATATATATAGTGACTACTGTGCCTGAAATTTTCAAAGTGGAAAGAACTACTTCAAACAAAGGCATATTTACAGTGCCTTAATAGTATCTGTGAGTGGTGCCAGAAGAGAATTGCTAAAAAAATTCAGTCTAGTATACTTACATCGCGTCACTTAGGAAAGGCTTCATACACTAAATTAGTGACAGCCTGTTGTTGGGAAAACAGGGAAGATAAACATAATGCGCATTTGAACAATCTGAAACGGCCCAATGTGATCACAGCTGATATTAAGCAACTCCATAGGCACTGTCTCAGTGAGATATATATTATATAGATGCATTAATACTGACTCTTTTCTTGCGTTATGAGCAAAGCATATCATGCACACATATTCAGACCTCTCCTCCAGTGAGGTTATTATCCTAAGGTTTTGACTGTGGATAAGAATGGCCAGACTCTTACCATTTTAATTTATACTATGTATTCTCCTCTGTTCATCCCACATAGTGAGAAAATAGCTGAAGTCTCGAATTTTAATAATGTGCATTTGTAACAACTCTCCCAGAAATTACTGAGCTTTTGTTCAAGATTAATCTGTTACTAATGCATATAAAATTGCATTGGAACATGGGCCTTACCCAGGCATAGCCCCAGGTAGCGCAGAATGGTGTGGCTTTGAAAGGATACAGTACAATCCTTCTTCAGGAAAATGAGCTGAGCAGGAAACCATATGTAAGCTTCAACCATCCTCCTTCTGCCTGTTTGGAGTTTGTCTCTGCTCACTTAACCTTGTACTGATTCTGCATTCTGCAAGTGCAAGGACTGCATATTTATCCAGCCACACCTTCAGGCTAAGGAAAGGGAGTATTTATTCTATATGCTCACATCCATTTTAATATTGGTATAGGATAATAACAATCTTTCTCTGAATAAGTATTTTTAAATCTACCAGAGTACAAGCCTATAAATTAGCTTCCCACAAATGAGGATGGGCAGACAGACAAGTAGGGAGTTACTCCAGAGGAGGCTTGTCCTCAACTTTTATCAACATCTGCTTGTTTCCTAGAGAACAACCCCCATACACTAACAGCTCTAGCTCACCTGCCTTTCCTCACCAAGATCAACACAAATTCAGATGAATAGGAACTGCTACATTTAAATACATAACCTTCAACTGTGAGCTAACTCTTATCAGCAACCCAAATGCAGGTTTGGGAGACGCAGCTTTAGCAAAAAAACCAAACCAAACCAACCAAACAACACCCCCCCAAAAAAAACCCCACCCCAAAACAACAACAGCAACAACAAAAACCCCACAAACCCAAACATCCTTCTCATTTCTACATTTAGGAGGCCCACATTCAGGACCATGATCTACTCCGCTGCTCTTTACAGCAATATCCACTTTAAGACACATGTTATACTGGTGTTTTTGCTGAAGACCCACCTGAATCTGGTGAAAATATCAGAGGCTATTTCCACATCCTGAAAGCTGCCAGCAGAATGTGGTGGTTATAGACACTGAACTATCCATCCATCCTAGAAAGGGTCTTGCTGGGAGAGACCAAGGAGCAGTGACAAGGCAACATGCAACAGCATGCAGTGTCAACGTGTTGTGCATCTTCTGTGGGTGAACAGAGAGACTCCAGTCTCCACTACATTCAGTCCTATATTCAGGATTTTTAATTACATTCAATATACGTGCAGATAAATATGGAATTAAAAAATAACTTGAAGATATGCCGGTTAAAGCTTTGTTTGAGGAGTCTTTTTTTTTTTCTGAAAAGAAAGTAAAGTCTACCATTCAATACAAAAGTCTCTTAAAAAGGATTCAGAAGGGTTTACCACAAAATATGCTGTCTCCTAGCACACAATGTGCCCCATTGCACTTGAGAATTGGATATTTGCTCTTTGAGCATCAAATGAGTATGTCAAAGTCTTATTGTTCCCCAAATGTATTTTTCCTTTATTGAGTACATCTGTATTATTTATGTTTTTACATATTTTGATAGTACTGCCTCTGTGGTCAAGGGAGATATTTATGTACTCCCACAGCATACTGAGCAGCTTCCCGATGAATCACTTTCCTCCTTTGCTTTGAAACACCAAAGAATGATTATGACAGCACCAGGAAGGTGATGAATTCAATTTATCCTTCATGTTCAAGGCTGCACTGTAAATCGTGGTACAGTTAGTCACCATAGTGGGGAGCTGGCAAACACGTGAGGATTTTATGCAATTACTACCTCTCTTTCATTGTGCTTCATATCCTCTGAATGTCAGTTCACTCTCTTTTCAAAATAATTCACTCCCTTTTTAGTTACTTCCATTACTTCCTTTTCTTTTCAACCTGATGAAACTACTTTGCACTGATCATCTGTGTTTAGCATAGATTACACAGGCCCAGCATTATGGGAGGAAGGGTTTGTAATTAACTATGCTGTTATGTTGGATACCTTTACGTTTCTTCAAAAGATCCTTTTATACAGCATCATTACCTAAAAATCTCTGCAAAATAATCATAAAAAGATTTTAGTCTGTCATAGCAGGGAAGGGGAACTCTTAAATTTTTAACAACCATGCTGGTATTTAACCTAAATCTGAAGTAGTCAGGTCAAGCACCTGAGATAAAACTTGCTAGAAATTTTTTCATATACAAGCAATTCCTACCTCACTTTTTAGTGACTTGCTTTTACTCTAGCCTACCCCTTCCTTTAGTCCTGTAACAATTCCAGCTAACACTTTCAAAGTGATGTGCTATGATGCAAGCTCCAACTTGTAGCTTCCAGAACAACCCAGAAACCATAGTAGGTGGCAGCATTCATGAATAAATGTGACCCAGCTGACACTGGCTAATGTGGCCAAGTCAAAGGCAAGGGCAATTGCCTCAACTTGTATGGGGTAAAAATATTAATGATGAAGGTGGTGATGATGATGATAATGCCTACGTGGTCTAGAGGAGTAAATTCACAATTAAAATCCAAACCCATGCATGGCAACAGGTATAATATATAAATTATACTGTAGAAAAGTGCATGCCAGCAACATAGCACAGCTCAGTGCAGATGAACAGGAAGCAGTGACGATTTATTTGAGGATATGCTACAGAGCTTCCTACCTGAACTTTCCACTTTTGCAGCTGTGCCACCAATTAAAGTTCAGCTGAAACCAGGACAAGAAGATACAACACAGTGATGTTTTGCAGATGTGAAACGTGCTGTGACTGGGAATAATGGCTGAGGATAAGAGATCGTTATAGCAAGCTGCTGAATTGGATGACATTGCATCACATTCATAATCCACATGTATGTTCTGAAGGCAGAGTACCAGAAGAAGGTACTAACCCAGACCAGAAAACTCAATTCTGTAGCAAACACTTAAAAGATCTAAAAAGGAACTGTAGAAGCCTATTACTTATTAGTGAACCTTTGAGGTGAACAAAGTTACATTACCAATAGCTACATGCTATGTGCATGTTATTAATGATCAGTACTAAATGCAAGGTGAGGAAGAAACGGCTCAGTGAACCAAAGCTAGTTGCTTGAGTCAAGTTCACATATCAGTATCCAGATGTACTTATGTGGTCACTCAGCCTCACATTTTTACCTCAGTGTTTTCCGTTAGTACTGAAATCTTTCTTATGTGCTGAAATCACCTCTTTACGCTTACATTCAGTTGAAAATCTGGAATCACATAATTTTTGTAATATATGCCTACAATATATGTGCCTATAACCTGTTTATCTATGAAATGTATGTGTTCAAAGTACATTGGAGAAGCTATGCAATAAGGATGTGCTCTTTTGTATCTGATTTTTACTTTTGTAATACTAAAATTGCAGTCCCATTTGTTTTGAAAATCTACTGTCCAAACCAGTGCATAACACTGGTACGTTTTGTTTTTTTTTTCTTCATGATAGAAAGTCATTAATGTTTCTGAGCAATTAACGCAAGTTTAGGTACTTCCTGATGTTACACTAATTCTTGCTTAACTATATAGATGGTAATATATACATCTGTCTGCAGTGTAAGTGGTTCAGGTAGCATTCTCAGTAAAGCAGAAAAGTTGACTTTCTTTCTCTCTGTTAGAGAACTAGGTGGGAAGTTCTGTTTGAAAAAGAAGGCATACTTTTCCAAAAATTATATTATTCTCTAAAGTGACCTTGTTTGTTTGAATCACAAGAGATTCAATCTAGAGACAGGAACAAGGAATAGCATGTTAGTCTCTGAGCAGGCACGGCCACTACACAAAGAATTTACTGCCTAGATTTTGCCAAGGCCAGCAAGGAAGCAAGGCACACCATTGGCTGAAGCACAGTGAAATTTTGACAAAGTGCATTCCCAGAGGGTGTACCCGAGCACAAGCAGTTGTCAGCTTTGCAGTGTTTTGCAAACTTTTGCAAAAGTGATTTTAAAGGTGGGAATAAGTGGAAAGGTAGGTTAAACTCCATCATCAGCTACGGTTTGTCTTTTTTTTGCAGCAATCTAAGAGAAAACAAGGGAAGGTATTTGTGTGCCAAGTCTCTCCAATACAATGGCATCGCAGCCTGCCCATTTCATTCCTACAAGGAGGTTTCATCACTTTTTGTTGCAGTAATAACTGATGAAGGGCTGTGGCAATGAACACACAGCTTGGCTCTTTTAATGATGAATTCCAGGCTCTTTCAGATCTGAGGTCTTCTCTCAGGTATAAAAACTGTGCAGTATAGTTTGCACATTAGAAAAATCTCACTGGAAACTGCGTCCTACCCTATCTCCCCATTGATTTTCTTGGGAGCTCAGGCAGAGTCATCAGTCAGATGAAACACCATACTAGATGTCTTCCAACTGACTTTGGAAAGACTAGTATGGTAAGTTAATTCCAAAATAAAGCACTTCAGATTACTCTTTGGATGTTTTTGAAAGCAAATGTATTCCTACCTGGAATAATTGGTTTGATGGTAAGTGACTTTCTGGGGCTTAACACATTGTCCTATCTTTTCTGGCTTCACAGATAAGCTTCAGATATATACAGCTGGGGTAAAGAAGCTAGCATATATACTTGGGTATACCCAATGCTTGAACTATTCTAGGTGATGTACAGTTTATATTTTCTAAGGTCCTGTTTGTCAAATAGTAATGTTCACAAAAATGTTGTATGAATCCATAGCCTTACTATTTCTTTTATAATGAACAATAAATTACCAGATAAAAAAGTGGGAGGTTTTGATTTGTATGGGGGAGCATAGCTGTAAATTCTTTTTCTGAAAGCATAATGGATGTTTTCCTCTTTATCTTTTTTTCTTTTTAGAACATTTTCAATGAAATTGGAGAAGAAGGACAGCAAGGAAATCATAGTAGTATGAGGGAGGGTTCAAAAAGTACTTCTGAGAAATATATATATATATATATATAAAGTCCAGCTGGGGAAGAGGAGGGGACAACATTAACTGAGTTCAGATGCTAGCTTTCATTAATGTTAAAGGCGGTTGCAACTGTGACATAAACACAGTGACCGCACTTCACAGATAGCATCAGCAGCCCTATGTATATTGTCAAAACAATTCTGTATTGAAGACACTCAAATATCAAGTAAAAAATCTGCTTTTTGAGTTGACATCATTCCTGAAAATATTTACACATTGGAGGTCTGAATGTGTACAAATGACAGGGAACAAGCTCTCCCTACCTCACTCTCAGATCCCATCATGGGTAACTTCCATTGAGGAGGAGAATGAACATCTTTTCAAGTTTAAAGTCCCGCCACATTTGCAGTGACAGATTTCACAGTCAGCAGTGAGTCATACAAAAATGTAAGTAAAACTTAGTTGGTTAGGGGATTTTTTAAGTCCTTGTAGATGTTTGTACTCACTGGTCTCAAATTCAGTAGCTCATTTTACATGCTTTGGAGCAAAACCTTCTTCCAGTATTGCAGAGTTGAATCTTAAAAGGGGCAAACTCTGTGATGCTCAGTACTAAAAGCCACTGCCCTGTATTAAGTGTATGGCTGTATAAACTGTAGAAAAACAGGTTTGCAAAGCTCCTGGATTTTTCCTGCTCTGATCTGATTCCTATCTAAAGCAGGGATAGTGCAGCCTTGTATGGAGCAGGGAGCCCATGGTGGGCTTCATGGGAGGACATTCACTCACTGCTGTGCTGTGAAGCTGTTGGGTCACGAATCTCCTGGATCTCAGTATAATGTCCAGGCATTTTTTGAAGTCCAAGTTACTGAAGAGGGGACCTAGATCATTCCTGGGAAGGCAAGTGGGCATGGAAAATTACAGCCCATCCCATTTCAGTGGAGGGAAGTGGCCTGTAGTGAAGAGCAGCAGGAGTATTGCAGGTCACCCACCTGGGTTCCTGGCTCAAATGTCAGGAAAGACGCTGCGACTGTTCTCCCTACATCATATTTTCTCTGCTGAACAGAGACAATACACTATTGCTACTTTCCCAAATGAATTTTTCAGCATTACACTGCTTACTGCTCTTCTTTACAAATGTAACATGCATGAAAATAACTGGGAGGATAAATAGGGAAAATGTAAGAGAAAGGTATATTTTGAAATCTCTTCCAAGCAATATAACATGAACTTAGTATTTTTATGTTGGAAGAATTAAGGTAGACATAAAGTTTTTCCACAAAGAGGATGATGAGTTTGCAAAGGTGTTACTTTAGTCTTTGGTCATCGCAAGAGAAGCTAAAAGCCTTAAACAAATGATAGCACAGCATATGGTTGTATAGCCTGAGGAATACCGATATGCTGTTGCCACAAAGGCCCCACAGATCTGGGAATACATCAGACCATCTAAGGACCAGTGTCATTTCTATGGCCTTGACAATGTGGGAGGAGGCTGATAGGAGCTGACTTTGGTAGAGAATCACAAAAGCATCTTCCAAAACCAATGCCTAGAAAATGTGTCGGATTTTTGAGTATGGTAAACAGTGATCTGGGTGGGACTGATCATCTAGGAAGGGAGCAGATGGCACTGGGGAATCCTGGCAGAGACAAGATCCCATGCTAATTAGTCTTTTAAAAACAAGAAGGGGACTGGGAATGGGCAGATGGAGCAATGTAAAGGCTGGAAGTAATATGGGCAAAGGGAGCTTCATTTTAATTACTAATTTTTTAATTGAGAGTATTACAAACAGGAATCAGGTGGGACTGGGCAGCTGTGAAAGGACATCTGGGACAGCATAAAGGATGGCAGAGATTTGGGAAGAAAAAGAGGGGCACTGTTTGTGAGGGCGCTTGGCAGCACCATGTCATATCTGCCCAGGCCTGGAAGCCAGCTGGGGACTTCTCTCCTCTGCCTCGAAGACGCTTCACTTATCCCCTGGGTGAGTATCCTGGGCCAAGCATAGATAGTGCCACTCAGACAATGCTTCTCTTCTGCATGTGTTACAGAGCAGTCAGTGCCATCCTCCGTGCAAATGCTATGCACGTGGTTTCTGTGCACTGCAGCCTCTCTGACAAATAAGTACAGGAGAAAAGGTGAAGTTAGGATCATGTTCTCTTTATGCTTCTCAACTGCTCATGTTATTCAAATACTGCATTCCACATATTATTTATGCATTTGAAAATGCTGTATTTTAACACCTTGTTTAATATTCTGTAGAAAAATCTTTCATTATTTATGTAGTACCTTTACTTCCAGTGTTTATTTAGAGTATTAAGCATTTTAAATCAAATACAGTGATCTGCTGTGTCAGCCACACTGACAGACATTAAAACTTGAATTTGTCATGTACTCAAAAAAACCGTAGGTATTTTTGACTTGTGACTGGAGAATAATCTTAAAAGATAGAAAGTGAATCAGGTCAAAATATGTTGGCCATCATGGACAATAAAGGGCTTTAACATGATCTTTCATGAGTTCTTAACTGAAATGTAGATGGCTCTAAAAGTCAAGAAGCTTGTTAATATATAGTGTTCTTCTGCAGAGTTACACCTCGCTGCTCATTTAAGAGTGTAAAATAAACACATTATAAAGATGGTGAACAACAGTAAAGTCTTTTTTTTTCTGAACCATATTATTTTTCTCACTGCTCACAGTAAATTTAAAATCAGAATAAGGTAATTGTTAGAACATCATTCTAACATGATTTCCATGAAGCGACATGTAGGCAGAGACTTCAGAACTCTGCAGTCATGCTGCTGATGGGTACTGCACACAGGCTGATGCATCTATAGATTTTTATAGACATATATAGATACGCACATACAGAAGGTAAGAGCGAGTCATCAGTTACAGTTACTGTTACCTTCTGAGGGGAGCCTTATGAATCAGTTATGACCACGTAAGCTAAAATTTTGACACAAGCAATTCCTTTTGCACCCACACAGTAGTGATAAGCATTTTCAGCCAGGAAGAGTAAAATTATGTTGATCCTTTGAATATCAGTAGATTCATAACAGTTTATTTCAGCCAGGGACCACGCCTGTTGTTGATACTATCACCTTTGGCAGTAATACAGCGTATCTTTATTTTAAAATATTTGCATTTATCACACATGCAGTAAGAAGTAGCAATTCAGTTGCTGCAGGGTGACCCAGAGTTTGTGTCCTCAGCTGAAACTCCTTTATAAAATATTTAAGCAGTTGCACTTAAGAGGGATAAATTCTTGGCCTCATTAAGGAGAGATTTGCAAATTACTCCAGTGAGGTCAAGATTTGCTCAGAGCCTACCATGTGAACCGCGTAGTCAAATGGATGTAGTACGTTCTCTGCTATTCGATTTTCACTGAGTGTTGACATCTTGCCATTCCACCACTTTCCAGCCCATTAAGCCCAGGATGTTACAAGAATGACTGAGAGAAGAAAAAGTGAGAAGCATAAAGAAAATTGCTGTCCAGTTTTCTCTGGATATTATAGTATATTCTGTCAAAAGTACAATGGAAGCAACGCTTTCAAATAATTCTTATTCCATCTTGACCCCCAAAGCACGCGCTTTGAAAACTAAATGTAAACCAGCTAAGGACAGTTTTATTCACATACATGCAGAGTACATGTGGTCCTGGAAGAACTGACACACACAGGAGCTCATGTGCTCTCTAATCTCTTCTAGCTGGCTGAGGCATCCTGCCTGCATCCTTTGTCTTACACAAACAGGCAAAGCATGGCTGTTAGCCCAGTAAGATTCATGCCTAGTTAGGTCCTATGGCTTAACTGCAATTTTCAGAAGAGGTCATAAAAATTAAAGTGGCAGCCGTAATACCATTGCATGAGATGGGAGTGCATCAGCTGTTCAGCCCTGATGCTACATGACGGACCACCAACCGCAATGGAAGTCATGTTTTTGTACAAGTCCTTCACCAATTACTCATACTATTTACAAATCTATGAATTTGTGTGGAGTCAAGTCCCAGTTATTGCAAACAAAAATGCAAATATGTCTACAATATACAGAAAATAAGTTTCCTTCCCTAAGGTGACTCTTTATCAAAATGTTTAGTAAAAAAATCATTGTTTTCAGAAAATCTTTAAAAAGGGACCATCAGAAATCTTCTGCTTACAGCAGCACCAGCTATACTAATTTTATTCCTGATTGGTGTTTATCTGACATGTTTCTTAAAGACCTACAATGATACAGGTTTCATATCCTTCATATTCTAAACTTCCACTTAAAAGTTTTTCTTCGAACCTAAATATCCATTGCACATTTGAAGCTCAATGTCTCCTCTCCAGACTAAATGAATCCAAATGTCTCATTCATTTTCTTATTTTCATACTTTTTAGATGATTCATGTTTCTCTCCATTAGATTCCTGTATTCATCCATATATTCCTTGAAATTCAGCATACAAAACTAGAGAGTATGCTTGTCAGGACCTTGCAAATTGCAGTCCCAGAAAACCTACGAGATGAATACCCCATACCATCACTAAAACCATACATGAAACTCTTAGCAGCAGTAGAGCCAACACAGATCTCTGAAATCTCACTTGATCCTTCCTTTCTTTTAGTAATCTTTTTCTCTCCCTCAAAACTCCATTTTGGTTATGATTGCCCAAGTACTTTGGCACTTACCTGTAATTCTGTGCAGATCATAACCCTCTAGCTTGCCTTTGGGATATTATGTGAGACAGTGACAAAACCTGTACTTAAAGTCTACCATGGCTATCAGTTCTCACAAGTGCACAAGACTGATTACAAGGGTTACAAGTCATAATTTTTAAAATTTCATGCTATCTATTATTTATGACTTTGTTATGTTGTAGGTATTCCTGCACTATTATTTGTTCCACTGCTTTTCGGAAAAAAAATTCTCTGGAATTCTAGCCTTCAGTTTGTAAAGAACACTTTCAAATTTCCTCTTACAGTTATAAATATTAAATATGCAAAACCTTCAAGACAATCAGTGGAAAGTTTATGGAAAACTAATAGCAAATCCTGATTTTATGGTGTTATACTGTTCAACAATAGGCGATGCTCATAACTCTTGCTAAGAATTAATTTTTTCAAAGCAGTCTTGTTATTTTTGTTTATATTACAGAAATTGGCTTAATTGTTAATTTTTTTTTCAGGCACAGACCAAGTTTACTTGTGCTATTACACAGCTGCCAGCATAGTCTTCCTTTGGTTAGAAAACCTTTTTTAGAACTGGATTTTATATGAAGCTATTTTGGGTTTTTTTCATGGTAATAGTTCTGTGTTCCTCTTTTAAGCCAAATTTACTTTGCTAACCAAAGAAAGACCTCATCCATATGAATTAAGAGTCACCTCAGAGATGTTATAAGGATAAATAACATTAACTTTTATTCACAGGGAACAGCAAAATACACAGAGCAGCTACAGTAGGTAAATATGGTCTTTGGACTGCTTTTATAAAAAACTCTTTCTCTAAACACGTGACAATACAAGGACTATCCACAACCTTTCTAGGTCACATGAGGTGAAAGGTTTCTTAGTGAAACTCCACATCCCAGGTGAAGCAATAAAGTAGAAATTCAGTAAACCTCTTTTTGACAAGACTGAGTTAATGTTGCCCTGACCAAACACCAGTGTCCCACTCACTCCACATTTGGGGGCAAAAGAATCCCAATCTCAGCAGCATTAAGCAAAAATGCATTAGGAATTCAAAACCTACCAAGACGTCATGAAAAGTTGCCTTTTATAGATAAAAAGGAAAAATGCAGGACTTATTTTATTTGGTTAAATTTCATTGGAGGAAATTCCTTTTTACTTCACTGCTCTCTGCCATTTACCTACTTTCTAGATGAGGAGACATTTACATTGACTCCGGCGAGGGTCCTTGTCTTATTTAAGTCTCCTAAGGGCTTTACAGTGTATTTACCTGTTTTTTCCATCTTCTTCTCCCTCCCACCTTTTTATTACTATATTTCTTCTACAGTATAAAGCCATACACCATACCAATACAGTAATCAAGCTGCACAGTTCAAACCACTGTTTCTACTGAACCAGAGCTATGCTTGGATGCAGATTCCAGGAAATTCTGAATTCTGACATTTTCTCGGTAGTGAATTTGCAGTGAGCTTTTATAGACATCAGTTATTTTAGTCCTGTTTGTCTCTGGCCTTCCCTCCTGGTTGCTTAGCTTTAAGGTAGAATGAAGTTCATTCTCTGGCTGTCTGGTCTTTCTGCAGGCTGCAGAGGGGAGCCCTGCTAGGGGTGGTAGTGTCTGCCCCAAGGGAACAGGCTGTGCTTGTGGACACTTGTCAGAAATGCCACAGAACACTCAACGGGGAGCATTGTGCCTCGTCCCCTACCAGGAACTGAGACACTCTTTCAGAAGCTGAGGACCAAGTGTGTTCCATCACTTGCTGGCCCAGACAGACACACGGCAGAACCAGACAAGAGGTTATGCTGCAGTCAGCAGTCTAGAGGCATAGCTGTTTAACACTAAGCCATGTTTTTCTTGCTTTGCGTTTTTAGCACAGCTATCGTGGAAAAGTTCTCAGTTGTGTCCTGGGACCTGTTTACCTTCTCATATAACAGATGCATGAAATTGCATGCATTAATGTGACTGATTCATGCCTTGGTTTTCCATACCTGTAATATTTGGTACATGCAGTACAATTCTGAAGACAAAAATGAGAGTGGTAAGTGGGAACACTGTGGTCCAGTTGAGAGAGGGAGCAAAAAAGGCAATGGAAAGGAAAATCTTGCTCTCAGTATTTATCTGGCACCAAGTGCTGAATTCTAGTTGATAGCTAACGCCTTTAATGACCATTGTCTTTAACTGTTGAAGACAAACATGATACTTTCATACCGTCTCAAACAGGAAAATGCATGAAAAGGACTGAACTGAGAAATTTGTCAGTATCTCATGTAACCATCAAGATTAGCATTACTTAAACTATTTAACCTGGTTTTAGATCCTGTGTAGTATTAGTAAAATCAAATGCATGAAACTTGTGACTGCAAATAAGATTTTTAAAGCAAAAAGATTTTGTAGGAATAAGAAATGTTTGGGTTTAGCGTAACAGGTAATAGCTATTGGCTATTCTGCCATTCACACTCGCCCGTCTCAAATCATTTCCCTATGATTCGCTATGATACAAAAGCATATGGTAATACATGACTGAAAGCAGTCCTTTGGAAACCTCACGCTGGGCCCTGATACACTATAGATGGCTGTCAAGTACCCATTGGTTATCAAACATGTGTAAACGCTCTCTCTCTCTCTCTCTCTTTCAACTTCAATTGTAATACATCTAAGTAATTCAAAGAACCTAAGCATCAGAGCAGGTAACTTAACAATGTCCTACCAAAGCCTCACTTTCAGAAATCCAGAGTGTAATGTGCAGAGAGACAGCTATATTAATGAATTTGTCTAACATCTCAGCTGCACTCATGCCAGGTTCAATAGGAATTCCTCTGTGCATTAATGGGAATATTACTATGACTTATCATATAACTTGGGTTAAGGAGCAAATCGCTCTACAAAGTGCTAAGCAATTATGCTGGGAAGTCAGTCGGTTTGTACAAGCCAGAAAACAATGCAGATCTTTACTTACAGCAACCCAAAGGTCACAGTCTGTATCAGATAAACATGTACATGAGATTTTTGAAGCACTGAAATAAACTCCCATCTTAAGTCTCTCTAAACCAGGTGAAAGAGAAGATATCTGGTTACAAAAACTAGCTCAAAACCAAAAGGCCTATGAACCAGTCAAATATTATCACAGCACAACATCTCTCACACCAAGCAAAGAATGGTCCCCGTGCACACAAGAGGCTGCCACCTCCCCCTCCTTGCACAGAATCCATCGTAACACACTCCTGACACACACCGTGGCCTTTTTTGGGGTCACGAGTTTGCGAAGTGCTAAATTCCTGCTACCCTTACTTGGCTTTGACACTGCCAAGCTGTTGATATACAATACCTGCTCTGGTACACTAGCTAGTCAGCATGGCACCATCCTTATCATTGCTTGTTTACTATAACCCTGGGGCAGGGTTTAGCTGGTTGCAAACATTTGTTTTCATAAAACATTGGACACATATGTCTGCCTCTCTGTATCCTTCCCTCTTTTAGTTTTTGGAAGTAAACGCTCCCTCCCTGGAAATTCAATTTATGAGTGACTGAGAGTTTTTCTTGCTTGGTTTGTCAAACTGGGCAGTTGCATTTTCTCATTTTTTGGACTTTACATCTCATGAGACTTAAAGATAGGTGATAATTTAAAGTTTATCTCTGCATGAAAGGACTCCTGTAATATATCAACTAACCTGAATGAACTCATTCTTAGGCACATAGCGGGGAATCTCACTTCCAATAACACTATACAGAGCAATGCATGAAAATGTGGCAAAATGACTTTAAGTCTAATTTTAGTAAGAAAGATGACTTTATTGCATTACTAATGCCCAGGTATATCTTACCGACAAGCAGTAACATCACATGTAGTCATATATTTGACTAAGGAGATTGTAATTTATAAAATAATATTGGTACTGTGCCTTTAAGGTTTCTTCAAGTCCTCTGTTTTTGCTGCCAGTACTCAAATACTCTTGAAATATCTGTGGTGGGATGATTTGCTATGCTTTGCCAGAGCAGGAAAAGAATTTGAAGAAGGCTTTTTGGCACAGATTCAAGATAAAAGCATGTTTCTTATATGCAGTATCTCAATTCCCTGAATGATTAACAAACCACATTTAGCATATGCTTCTGATGCTTTGAATATCTTCCCAAAGATGTGATCGTAACATTTTTTTACACTCTTAGGAAATAATGAAGGAATTAAATCTAGTGAAAACTGCTGTATTGGATTCCTCAACTTTAAACAAGATCAAACCTGTTCCCTTGCAATTTTGGATGTCTTGAAAAATGTAATTATGGCAACATATCTAAGAATAAGGCAAGAAATTCTAAGGGGAATACTACTAATACTATCGTGTAAAGCTTGCAGCTTTATTTTCAGTCACATTATATATTGTAATAAAGGAAACCATACATAATACACCAAGATTTTTACTTTACAAAAACAGTGTGACTTTAGACCCAGCTAAGTATAAACATAAAGGAGGAAAAAACATTTTAAAACTCTGCATAAATGTAGATCCTAAAGCTAGGGGGGGTTTCCGTCTGTAAACTCCCCTTGGTAGGTATTACATAGAATGAAGCATCTGCAAACCTTAAATTTAGCTCATCAGCTATCACAACAGCTGAACTGCTCCATAGAGGGGCAGGTGCCGTTGATGGTATACACATTTCTGTGCTCAGAGCTATGCTCATAGAAAGAGTATACTGTACATTCCAGCTTCATGATGACACAGCTGTACCCCAGGATAGGCATTTCTGCACTGTGGATGTCCCTCATCTGCCAGGACTGCTGATGCCTATGAGTCCTGGTTAGAGCTGGCATTGTCACTGGCAGAAACGCAAGATGGGGCACTCTGTTCCCTTACAAGGGACTGGTGTTTCTAATCTCACAGCCTCACCATTCCTGACAAACAGCCGGTCGTAAAATCCATGAATGAATGGATGAAGTTCACAGAGATGTCCAGAAATTTCCTCCATGGCCCTGGCATGAATTATGACAACTTTTCACAGGCAGTTAGCTAAGCCTGCTGCTCTCCGCTGCTTCGGCTAGCCTTGCCTAAAACAGCAGACAAGAACAGAAGTCATCTTATAAAGGAAGAAGTGTATGGAGGAACAAGGATAATTTTAGAGAGAAACCAGCATGAGGGCAGGAGGAAAAGGTACACTAGCTCTGACGTAGCAGAGAGCGAGTGACAAGCATCAGCCGGGCACCTGTGCAGGAGCTGCACTTCTGAACTAGCGGATGTCATCAGCGTATCATCACCGTCATGACTGCTACTCCACAGACATCTGGATGAATCTAGTCCTAGGTCTTCCAGCACTTCAAGAAACAACTCATCTAGATAAAGGGTACACCCTCTTGCGATGAGTCATCTCACATCCCCCTTCCTAGCCCTCAGCTTCTCAATTTGTCTTTTGACTTAGAGCTGAGCACTTGCCTTTGAGCAAGGCTCCCCTGTCACAGCACGCCTCTTGAGCCTGCCAGCCTGCCAAGATGGCTCTCAGCTCCTCGCAGCAGTAGTCATTTCGCCTTCCAGTCACCAAAAGGAAGGGAAAATCCCACTCTAAAAAGTGTTGCATGACATCTGTCATGGCTGGTCATGATTTTCTTCTCATGTAGGGTAAGTAAAGAGTCTTCTCCACTTAGCACTCCAAAATTATATTGGAGGAACGTATTCAGTGGACAAAAAACAACAGCAGAGAGTTTTAAAGAGGTCATGGAAACGTAGCACACAGAGAAAAGGCCTTTTGGGCTAATTGTTGCTCAGCCCTCAGCAGGGCAAGCAGGAAGCAAGGAGGGAATGCTGCATGTGAGGAGGCCATCCTCATCACAGAGCCAGCACTCAGCAGCAGGAACAGGAGAAGTCTTGCCTGCTGAAGCAGGATAGCCAGGGGAAAGCAACTCGAACCTGTTTACAGGTGAATCAGTTGCTATGAAGGACTTGATGTTCTTCATCCCGGCTCCAGGATATTAAATTAGTCTTGCAGCTGTATTAAAAGGAGACTGACAACACCTGAATATTGGAAAAACACGAGGTTGGTCACGGGTTATAGGGAGGAGAAGGATGAATTACAGGAAGTTGTGGCTCCCCAGGTGGCTCCAGCACAGAGCACCCATGCAATGCTGTTCTCAAGCACAGATGGTCTGAGCAGGAGGTGTAAAGCTGCACTGCCCTGGGAGCTGGAAGAGGCTCTGAAGGGGGAATAGTTAAGGTAGGAAATGTTAAGTAGGAGAGCTGAAGCACCTTTTTAATATTTTTTTTGCTCTACGTTTGGAGGGGGTAGAGAGTGCCTGGTACTGAATGACCCATAAACCACATAAACTGCCCAAGGTCTCCTCTAACAGTCAGTTTTGTTCTTCTTTGCTTTGGCTGGATGTCTCCCAAGTTTAGGGTGCTTTTTATTGCATTACAGCTTCTGGCAATATCATGCTCATCTGACAAAAGGGAAAAGAGTTCAGGGCAGTGTACAGGGTTTAGTTCACATGTTTGACATCAGACACTGAAATGGAAGAGAATAACCCTGAACTTAGAAACTGACTGTCAAGAATGCAGATGTATTTAGAAGGCTCCAGTTTGCACATACACCTGAGCCTGGTGCTGGAAATTTAAACATCAAACAATTTTTTGTAGACTTTGCGTTCAATCTCTAAATTTCTCCTGTAAAAACATCTCTCATAATCTAACATTTGGTGAAATGCGGCCAAACTACAAGTGGTTTATCTTTCCTGTAGGTGAAATGAATAAATCATATAGAAATGTCTGTAGCACGTTACCTGTGGAAAAAAAAATAAGACAGGTTTATTCTTTTTTGGTAATAAAAAAAAAAATTCTGACCACACACTCATTGAATTCAATGACACGTCAAGATGGTGACTGTGCTATTGAGTGCAAAATGTCATGGAGATTGGACCAAGTAAAGGGGTTATGTCATTTTGCTGCTGAGGCAACTCTATGTAACTGCAATCCAACAGTATTACATAGCTGAACTTCATGAGAGAATCAAAGAGAAGGTATTTCAGACAAAATTTTCTTTGAGTTTTGTCTTAAAACATAGCAACAGCTTTGTTCTTAATACTCAGAAAAAGATCCTTTAAATACCTGTGAAGGAATTTGTCAGGCAAAAATATAAACTTTTCAGAATCTGAACTCTACTGTACTAGGCATGGGTCACACTCAGTTGTCTCTTCACACTGCTAACCCAAGTAGCAGAGCAACTGTGCCCTACATTAAAGTCCAAAACTGACACTTGCTGGCCTTGAGGGGGTTTTAAGGCCATTTATTAGCTTTTATTGGAGGAAATTTTAAAACTAATTCATTTTTCACCAATTCCACCCTTTCCTCACTTCTGCATTTCATTCGACTCAAGCTATTTCCTAGATCAACCCCAGCACTGTAGTCAAACAAAGTCTTCCCATTGTTGCTAATGGGTACTGCGCCTGACTGTGATAGTTGAGCAGTCACCGTAAGGGGTGAGGACACCACAGGCAAGGGGATGTCTTTCCTCCTTACGTAGTCCTTGGGCACGTGGTGAGGTTCACATGCTGCAGCATAACCC
>JAOBAS010000072.1:35507899-35531020 GCA_025311575.1 Elanoides forficatus
GGCGGGGCCAGCGCCTCCCTGCGGCGGGACTGCCCTCTCCGCGCCCCGGCCGCGCTCCCCCCGCCGATGCGGGACGGGTCTCGGCGAGGCGAGGGAGGGCAGGAAGGAGGAGCGGGGCCTGCCAGGGCGACAAGGGGAAGGTGCGCGGGGTGGAGTTCGGCGTCGGGTGCCGCGCAGCGGGGAAGTGCCTGCCGAGCCCGGGGGGCACAGGCCGGTTGATTTCCCCCCAGAATTTCGGAGGGAAATGCATTCTTACAAGGCTGCGTCGGGAGAAGAGCTGACGGGCGGGAGGGGAAAGTAGCCCCGGCGGGAAGTCCCCAAATAGCTGAGCTGCAAAAGCTTCACCCACCTGGAGCAACCCAGCCTATGGCAGGCAGAGCAGCTCCGAGAGAACGGGAAGGGGGGAGAGAAAACCGTCGGCGGGGCTCAGCAGAGATGTGGAAGACCCGCCTCCACCAAGCACCGCACGCCTCGGTGCCCCGGGGAGCAGGAGAGCCTCCGCCACCGAAGAAAGGCATTGCGGTGAAAGCGAAGTGGCACGAAGACAGGACGTAGTCCCTGATGCGTAAGGGAGGTTTGATGGTGAGGATGGGTTAGCTTTAAACAAACCCATCCCTGACAGAGGTCTCACAACGGGAATGTTTCAATGTTTAAAAAAATTGCCAGGATGCATTTCCTGGCACTGGAGCTGGAGGCAGTGGAAGCTGGGGAAGGGATTCCCACGCTTCAGAGGAGCCTGCGCTGTTCGTGGGGATGCCGGTGCTGCCAGGTGCAGCGGGGACCACGCGTGCCCTAAGACACCTAGCAGCCCCATGGCAAAGCTGGACGCAAGGTCACACATACCTCCCCCCGTCCTGCAAGATTGTGGAGAAATACTGGAAGTACAGAACTAGTCCTAAGAGATGTGATTTCCAAGCAAGTGAATATTTTGTTAAGCAATGTGTGATGACAGCGTTTCCAAAGTGGAATTAGGGTGGTACACACTTGCTTTTGGTCAGTTTTTCTGGTTTTCAGTTACTTTAATTCTATAACGACTTTCTGGTTTTTGAAGTATTGCTAAAATATACCACCATTCAACCTTAAAGAGTTCATCTGCTCTTAACATCTGCGCTTTTGTGGTTGTATGCACTTCACAGTAACACAGAGTTATCAGCCTGTACTCAGGTGTACACCCTGTGACCACAAAACTGCCCTGCTCTGTTCCCTCTGCAGAGGGGCAGAGTGCCTGTCCAGGCAGTGCAGACTCCTGCATCTCCCAGTGGGGCATCAGGATGTGGAAGGCAAGAAACCACCCAGAAATGAAGGCAGAAGTACTTCCCAGCACCTCAGCAAGAGTGTTTGGGTGTGCACGGGACATTCCTCCTTGACTCTGAAGGGATCATGCCACTAGAATAGCGACTAAACTTCAAACAGTGGGCAGCATTGGGCTTAAGACTGCACCACAGGCATTCATTTACTATGTAATAGAGTGAAAAGCTGGCATAAAGGCATAATGTGTTTTATTGTTTTCTTAACAGGGTTACACTAACACTGATAAAAATATCAATTCATTCATCTGAACAGGCAAAGCAGCAAACCATCAAAAGAGGGAATTCAGCCCAGTTTTTCTTTATGGAGACATGTTCCCTCCTCCCAGCCCTTTACATGCCCCACTGAGTGAGGACAAAAATTTCCAGAACAATGATGACAAAAGAATTTCAATTCCTATATCTGTTTTTATTTAGCAAATACTTACCGAGTTATTTCAGATATTTTGAAGAGGCATTTTTGTTTTCCTTTTTAGCAGACAGCTTGCAGAACCTACTAGTATAAATGTAGTGATCAGATCAGTAGTTCGATACAACAGAAAACAGTCCCTGTTGTTTAAATTTAAAGCTAAGCATAGAACTGATGCCATTGTCTTAATAAAATCTGGGTAAGTTATCTATAGTAGGTTTCTTCTTAATCTGAAGAAATGGAACTGGTACCCACAGAAAAGATGAACCATGTTTGATTTACATAAAACAGCATTCCAAGATTTCTGTTCTGACTGGTAGCCCAAAACACTGCATTTCTGATGATACACAGTGGGCTCCATAGTTCAAATTGCTAAAAAATATTTCCAGAGAATATCACTACTTTTACCAAAACCAGTCTGATAGCAGAGTTGATAGTTGCAGACAATGATGCTGTGGTGTGCCTATGAAGGACTTTTTCAGAGATATCCTCTGGGAAACCGAGTAACAGAAATTTTAACAAAGGACTCACTTCCTTTGCATATTCTGGACTCATTCTGTCACAAAGCGAGAAATAATGTTGGCTTGTGCTGACATACATAGATGCTGCACTCTTCCCAAGACAATTTTCCTCTACTGAACATAGCAATCCTAAGTTAGAATTATAGTGGACAGAATAATTTATTATAATTAGCATATTTTTTTCCCAAGGCTGTGGTTACCCAGTTTCTGATTTTTTATGTTAATTCTTTTTCCAGAACTCTTTTAGAGCAGAGCCATGAGTCTACGTAAATAATTCTTGGCAAGCAGCACTTGCCAAATACACAGTGGCTTCACTGTTATATAACCTATATTCTTAATACACAAGTTGTTAACTTTCAGTGGACAATAGCAATGATATTTTTTTTTTCATATCCCAGTGACCATGTCTCTAAAGAGATTATGTCCGATGTTGTGCACAGGCATGTTGCTAAAATAAGACCAGATTCAGACTCATGGCAAGTATACATATTTACATATACAAAACATGTTACATGTGAAGATTCTCAAATTTGTTTAGAATACATTCTTCCTGTTAGCACTGCTGCCAGCAAACTTGTTTGTTAGAATATTTGCAATGACATTACATAAAAGGAAGGCAAACACAGCTAAAACAAGTCTATTTTTATGTGATCAAATATTCATAGAAATTTTCTGCCATGTTAATGAAAACCCCTTTATTCTGTTCTGAGAGGATTTTCTAGATCCACACATATTATTTCTGCCAAGTCATGTTGTGTGCACCTCTAATACAGCGGTATGGAAGAAGCAGAAGAAAACTCATGTTTATTTGCATTTTTGGTGTGACTTGGCCATGTCTCCAAGGTAAGACACCATTCCTCTACAGAGCAGCTTTGTAGAAGCAATGAATGTTTACTGATGACAAATTATGACAGACCTGACATGTATCTTGATAAATTATTAGATTTTCTAATAAAAAATTATGCTGCAAATTCTATTCTAGACATCAGCAGCACTCCGGATAGATCTATGCAGAAAAGCATTGAAGCTGGAGATGATGAAAATTAATAAAGTTACTACAAAGTTGCAAAAGCAGCTGGTTTTAGAAGACATGGCAATAAGGAAGGTTTGGAGGAGAATGACAACCCTGGAATTCCTTAAGGATCTTGGCACCACCCTCTTGAAACTTTCAATAACGAACGCTTACAAAAATTAGAACTGTGGAGGAAACCTGATGACGACATAAGCTGATGCAACAAGGTATGCTGTGATGATGACAGAGCCAGGAGGCGTTGCCAAGGCAGGTGAGAACTAGGATATCATACAGAAAGAACTCTGAGAAGAAAAAATTATAAAAGCAGGATGTAATTCAATAGTTGAAAATGGGAAGTCATCCACAGAGGATTAATGACAGCATTCTGCTACAATGTAAAGACTTTTTGTTGGAAGTGATTCAGAAAGAGAAGGACATGGGTACATCTTAGCCCATAGGGGGACTGCTGTGAGTCACAGGCATAACACAGTCATAGAAAAACTGAAGGTGGCACCAGGATGCACCAGATATAGCATTTCCACCAGAAATATGGAAGGTCATGCCAGTGTACAATTCCTTATCTGGAGTACAATGCATATCTGAGTCACCCATGCTCAGAGGGAGCAAAATGGGATAATGAGGGAAATTAAGAGTCTCCATTATCACCTGACCCTAGAAAATATTGGCTTTGTACATTAGTGAAGTGGAAGTTGAAGGGGGTTCTCTGCATTTTTCTCTCCAAATGCATCAGAGGGAATACACTTGAAACAGCGACCATGTTATGAACCATCAGACCCATTGTTTTCTGGAACAAGCTAGCAGCTCCAACAGGGCTGGGGACTCTCTGATCCAGAGGATTTCTATCTTCTTATTTACATAGTGGCAAACATTGTTCTGTCAAAGTGTTTAGAGACATGGTTTTCCACAGAAGCAGTGCTGATGTGCTGTTCAATGGTAGGGTGGCACAGCACAGCAGCTGTGTACTGGATGCCTTTGGGATTTTGTGGTGGGTGATGAGAAGAAATGTTTGCTGGTTTGGGCAGTGGTCACTGCCTGCATAGCTATTCTGTTTCCAGTGGTGAACAGGAGAATGCTAGATGGATGGATCCAACCCATGGACTGTGTTGAGTTGCCGTACTATCAGAGTACCATATACATAACCACTCCACATCCTTTACTGTGTTGTGTGGCATTTGTATGTGAGGAATCATTTATATGAATAAAGCAGAAACCTAAGAAGAAAATACATATAATGAGGAACTAATATCTAAGAAATAGAAAAGAAAATGTACAGTCGATTAGCCAGTGGCAGTTGTAGTGAGTCAGGGGCAACATCATTAAATAACAGCTTCTGACCATTAGTATATGACACCACAGATCTTGTGCATGTCCAGCCCGTTACAGCCATCCTGGGTTCAATGGCACAATGCCTCTGCCCTCTCCCAGCCTCATCCCCTGTGTCGCCTCTCTGAACAACATTAACAGTGTGTCTCCAGCAGCTTGGGAGGCTTCAGAGCCTCCTAGGAAGCAGAGAAGCCAGGCAGCAAAGCCAGGAGAGCAGTTTTCCAGCAAAGGGAAGCATGGCTGTGCCTGCTGGCCATGGAGCCAGGCAGAAGGATGCCTCAGCAGCAGGGCTTGGGACAGGGTCTCAGGAGGACAGAGGACAGTGATGCACAGGAAGCTCTGCACGCCTGTGCTCTTCACCGCTGTGTGGCTCACTCTGGCCACAGTGCTTTTATTTTACTTGGAGAAGCATTTTACCAGGGCTGCTTCATTCTTCAAGAGGCCATGCTCTGTAAGCACCCCTGAACTCAAGAGAAAAAAAATCTGGGGAAACCAAGTTACCTTCTCCTTTGCTACATATTTAAAGTTGTCCAAAACGTGAAGATGGGATTCTGAAAACCCAGTCAGGACACAGACAAAATGTTGGGCATTTTTTTGAAAAAGCGCCATGTGGCATGTCCTTCATCCCTGGGATGTCACTGAGCCAGCAGAGCTGTCTAACATAGGACAAATTAACACATTACAGCCCCAAAAGATAGCATCCCACACTAATCCTATCTCTATAGTGGTTTTTTTTAAGATGACAGTTTACGCACTCCAGGTTGTCACAAAAAGCTCAGGTTGCAAAAGTAATGCAAGAACCAGGTAGCTGGCAGCATGTTCGTCCCTCAGAGGTAGGAGAGTGAGAAATGCATATAATTATGGACTGTAAGTGGTTACAAGAGGCAGGGACTTGCTAACAGCCTTTTCATGCTGACAGGGCTGAGAGGTAAGCATTTATACCTCCAGTCAGTAATTATACCCAGCCCTTGCTCTCTTGCCATGAAGAAACTGAGCCATAGCCAGCTCACATCTTACCACAGAAACCAAAATGTATTTTCAAAAAGGTTTGAGAAGCAGTGATTAGCAATGTTGCTTCTCTAAACTGCCTTACTTTCTACCTTACCTCTACCCACCTGTAGAGGATGGTGCTGCCTATATTTTTGGGTTTGCCCTCCTAGCCTGACAAGGCTCTCGAGTGTTGTGCCATTCATACAACACAGTCCACATAGCTTTTGCTGAACAGCTGGGCTGAAGCTTTTTCCAGTCCAGTTTTCAGATCTCATTTGGAATAAGGTGGGAGAAGTCCTTAAGGGCAAATTTTCAAATTTTCCTCAACACTTATAAAGCCCTCCACGTTTGTAAATAGCAGCATAGGGATATTACAGCATTTGGCTCTCCAGGCACATGTCACATAAATGCAGGTATTCCTGTCAGCACTGTACGTACAGCTACCATTTACAAACCAGGTTAGGCATCAGCCACACAACACCACATAGGATATAATTTTAGGGAGAGATTTGAACCTTTGACCTAAAAAAGAGCTGATGAATCTTTAAGAGCTTTAAAGAAAGCAGTACTAAACAGGAGCTTTCTCCAAGCTCTTAAACCCATCCATGTTAGGGAATTCTGTCACAGATTTCTCTAAACTGGCTTCTTAAAAGCTCCTTGGAAAACCTGCTTTTCCCCTTCTTTCTCCATTTCTCAGTTACTCATATATATTTTATTCCAACATCTTTATCTTGAAGATATGCCATTTTGTTAACACAAAGAGGTTTTGCAAGCTTGTATCAATATTGATCATCAGTGAAATGTTTTTCTGACACCAGGGTGTAATTTCCATGGGGAAAGTAAAAATAAAAAAAAAAAAAACATGTGCCTGAACTGTTTTATCAAAAACTAGAACAAAAGCTAATGTAAAAATCTCAAAAATCATTCTGAACTGCTCTTCTCAGGCAAGCTTCAGAGATTTCTCCAGCTCCCATCACCACAGCATTCACAAAAAGCACTCCACAGGGATTTGGCTTTGCAAAGAGATAAAAGAAGCTGAACTAGGTCACATTTAGCAGCTAACCATCTTGCCAGTGTCTCTTTATATTTAATCACTCAAGTCCCACATCTAACTTCTCACAACTACAAGAGTTTATTTACATAAAGCCAACAAACAATATCTCCGTCAGTGGTACACATGAGGCTGTGCCACTCATAAACGACTGTGAGATGGAGAAGTTGACATGTTTCCTTGAGAATAAGCATCACAATGATTAAAGATGCTCTCAGGAGAACAAAATATAAGCCATGGCAATTGAACTGAGCAGCCTCTGCCCTTGTTGTTCAGGATTCTCTGGGGCAAAGCCAAATGAAGTATAATTAACGTGCCAGGGAACCCATAAACAAAAGAGAGCGGCAGGGTGAGAAGTGGGATTTCTGTGTCCTTTATATGTAGGCTTATCTAGCTGATAGCTAACAAATAATTTTTGGAGTGCTTGTCTGTTGAAAATTATTTTACTTCTGGAGCAATGTTTCTCTAGAGACAAGTTGTACCATGCAAGAAGCAGAAGGATCTTTTTTTCTTAAAAGCGGTGGTGCCAAAAATATACTACCTCAGATATTTTGTAAGCTAAAGCTGGGGAAGTTTGTTGGCAAAAGACTGAGTGTGTCTGAAATGAAGATGTACTTTGTACTGGCATCTTCCCAATGGTGGTTATAGCATCTATCAGTGCTGGGATCATGGTGACTTATTAAGTAGCACAGTACAACACTCTGTATACATAGTATAAGGACTAGTGCACAGCACTCAGATTTACAAGTCAATAAAATATTCATGAAGACTAATCCACAGCTGAACTGGAGCCTAACCAAGCCAAAGTATGACTTTATTTCTTAGCCCCATCACATTGCACAGCAGGCAAAGCTAGAAATAAGTAGATGATAATTCCTGTTTAAAAGTCATTTAACCCAGGAAATGCTGTCCTTCCAGCCAGGTGAATAAGAAGTATCTTGAGTTATTAGCATGAGACAGCACTCTCCCTAATATCTCCTCTCCAGTTCCTTTCTCAAATCCTGCTGTTCTCCATGCCCTTGGAGGAAGATCTGCTACAAAGTCACTATCTACTGCAAATGTGATGGGGAGCCTGAATCTGTAAGGAATTAGGTCTGTAAGTCCCATTTGGTAAAGCCATACCATTGACCCCATGAACAGTCCCTGCAGAGGGAGGGAGAGTATTAAACATGTACAATTCTGCAGGTATTTTTTCAAGCACGAGGTAGGCAAAGAGATAAAAATGAGCAAGCTTTTCCTATCTGGTCTCTCACTTTGCCTTTCAAAACAAACTCTGACACCAGCCCTTTCAACAGTGTAAAAACTAGCGGGTGAATAAGTAGCTGCTTCATTTAAACCCTGATGTGCAGGCACTTGCCTTTAAATCATAACATTTAG
Source organism: Elanoides forficatus (assembly GCA_025311575.1). NCBI lineage: Eukaryota > Metazoa > Chordata > Aves > Accipitriformes > Accipitridae > Elanoides > Elanoides forficatus. Next base: position 35,515,911 of record JAOBAS010000072.1, read on the forward strand.
ATAGCAGATTGGTAATTAATATTATTGTCATGCTACTAATGTTTCACTAAAGACACTAACAATATGAGGAAAGTAATAGTGCATTCTATGTTGACTGAAAGTAATCTGATCAATTAAATAATTTGCCTAGCAGAAGACTTGCTTTTACAATCTGAGCTAGGATCATATTCAAAACCAAAATGCATTCAAGTTGAATGACAAGCATTGGTGGTGGTAAAGGGAAGAAACATGGGAATAAAAGACAGCTGAGTGTGTTTTCCATTTTTAGGGTACAGGAATTGTTCCAAATATTTCTTTGAAGTTTGAGATCGGGTGTTGGCTGGCATAAAAGGCCTCACCACAACTGAAACATAAAAGAATTTTATCTTTCAGTGTTACTTATTCCAAGTTTAATTAAACTTCATTCAGCTGTGATATGGCTTAACTCCCCTGTGTCTCAGCTATGACAGTAGTATGACAAAAACACCATTGTATCAGTATCAAGCAGAAGACAGTAAAGCAGCATCAAAACTTCAGAACAAAGGAATAAGGCTGTCTAGTTTGTTGTATTTAACCTGAGAAGTACCAGGACTGATCCTGCATCTACTGAGACTTGTATAATCATTGGTTTAGTGTCTGGGACATGAGTAAAACAAGCTGGTGGAGGATCAGAAACCACTATGGGACCCTGATTGTATTTCATATTTGGATGGCAAAACTGAAACCACAAAAATGTTCCAGGGACTGTGCATACAGGATGAGATTTCTAGCATGCATGCTAGAAACCTCAACCAAGCACAACCCATTAGGGTTGGCAATATCAAATTTTCTATCCCAAAGATAGCCCTTTGCTGAGGGCAAAGTAAATTTTCTTTAGAGTAGCAAAATCTAGATTTGCCAGAGTAGCAGAGCTGCTGGTTCCGGAAGGAAGGAAATTGGTTTCAACGGGTTTTGGAGACCAGTGGGTAGAAGGAGTCAGTAATGCTTTGAGGATTGAAGATGGGGACATAGTAGTCAGTGCAGATTTGGGGGCTTTGAGAAGTGAGGAGTTTCAAATAGGAACTGGAAAAGATCAGTGGAATGCAAAGGGACTGGGAATGGGTTTCTCTCTGTGCTGTTTTACAAGCTGCTCCCCTCTTCAGTACTGTCTGTCCCAACCCCAGCCCTAGCTGCTCCCTCCAGGCCCCCCAAAATGTTGTCTTGGCCTGTGTCATCCCTGCTCCCACCACCTGAGTCACATGCTCTTCCCACTGCAGAAGCTCCTGTTCAGCCACTGTAGGCCACTGCCACATCAATGACTCAGGAGGGTGAAATGAGACGCTAGACAACAACAAGTCCTTAAACATTGCCAGCCAGGCACTCCTTATGAAGACACTTAATCCTTTTCCTGTCATGGATATGAGCTACAAATTCAAGGCCTCAGGAAGCAACTTTGCTCATTCCCAGGAAATCCATGTCTATTTGGAGTTAGAGTGATGGTGGAAATCACAAGGAAGGAGAAGAAGCTGTCCTGTTTCTTCACACATGCATACCATCACATGTGAAGCAATAGAGCAGCCCCAGCTTCTCCAATGACTGATACCAGTGTGCCTGCACAATTTCTTCTGTGTCTCAAAATGCAGTGGGGAAGTCGAGATTTACCTGAGCTAAACATTACCCTCCAGAGCTCAGACAAGCAGAGATTGAAGAAGAATAGAAAGAAAGCAGAGTTAAAGAAAATGCTTGTGAGCATTTTTACCAGTAGCCTGAGCAATGCAGAGAGAATGCATGGAGGAGACAGTGAAGAGCAAGGAAATGGATCTTCCTCAAAGGTGTGGTGAGAGGAAACAGTGAGGGACCCCCCCCACTCTGCTCAGCACACACACACAACAGGGACCAGCTGGAGCACCCTTTCAGCCTACACAGACCAGTACAGAAAGATTGCTAAAGCAACCCTCTGAGTATGCTGAATATGCCCTGCATGCAGAAACAGGGTATTTCATTGCATGAGGCCAGTAGGCATTTATTTTCAGTGGTTTTGTTTTCTGCCACATAACCTAAATCAGCTATGGTCTCACCATTTACTGTGCTGGGCTGGCATTGAGGGGACAAGGGCCTGGCAAGACAGTTCAGTGGGCAGCACCATACTGTGTGCCAGTACTTGTTCCAGCCTTAGACTGATGGCACGGATTTAGGCTACTAGCAGAGTATTACTGCATTTCTGCTTCAGCAAGCTCCTTCTGAAGGGTAAGTTCTTCAGGATTCACGGATCAAGTCACCACAGTCTTTGACTCTTAGATGTATAGCTGTGCAAGACTGAGGAGTACTATTAGAAAATCATGGGGAAATGTTATGTATCTGTACCTTTCCTTTTTAACCTAAACAATGGTTCTTTTCATGCACATGGAAAATATTCATATAAGTTTAAAGAACAAAAACGAACTCAGAAAGTCATGTGCAAAAGCAAAGAAAATAGAAGAAAAATTCTGGAACAATAAACAACATTTTTACAGATTACCAATGGCAAATAGCCAATTTACATTTACAGTATCTGTGCATAAAGAGTTGAAACAGTAGCAAAAGCAGAATAAATAAATAACAGAATATTGCAGAAATCCACCTTTCTTTGTTCAAGCAGCTTGCCAAGGCCAGTCCCACATTTTGCATTCTGGAAGACATGCTCATCTCTTTAAAGCAGCAGTTTTTCCTGAGAAAATGTCTGAATCAATTATTTTTTGATCATAAGCTAAAAATTCTGGCTGGATGCTTCATTCAGAGGAGAAAGAGCAGCGTCCTTCATACTACATGCATGATGCTGTTGCATATTGTGTATAGGGTGGCACAGTATGCTTATGACATTTGTTGAAAGTTGAAGGTCTATTTCAGAAGAACAGATTGTTTCCTACATACTCTCCCAAGACGAACGTTAAGAACAGAGTTTGGTGGTTAACAAAATTTCATTTGTATCCTGCAGACTCTTGCACCTACTTTCCTAGTAAGTTCCATAGAAACCTATTTAGCTTTAAATTGTGATGTATTGTTCAAAGAAAGGGTATCATATGTTCTTTCCCTTGACCTTAATATCTTCAATAGAATGGAGAGTAGATACTTCATCAAAAATTTGCTTCTCATGAAATTGAACTAATAAATCAATTACCTGTAAATGTACACCACAATCTCCATGCACTGACTTATCTAACTGTCATGTATTTTGCAGCTACCTCATTTGCCATTTGCTCAAGTGCACTGAAAGTGAGTGTGACGATACTTTTTAATAAGAATTAATGGTAATATGTTGTCTTTATGTTCTGATACTATTTTCCTGTAATGTACATATTCTGCACTAGTAAATGGTGCAGAGAGAAAAATCTTTATTTCTTATAAGACAAACTTTCCTATTTCTGGCCCTTTGGGGTATACAAGGCAGTAGTTCTCTCACCAAAGAGTATCTACCTCAGTACTCATGAAGAATTTTTAGCAGCGGTTCAAGAAAGATGGGACTGGTCCTTTAATTTATTTAATTCATTTTATCTCATTTGCTTTTCTGATAAAAGCTACAGTTTTCCTTGAGTTACTGCATGCACTAATTTTCTGGTCAGCTATGCTTTCTGCAGGTTTTTTATCTCACTGAGGGTACAGCAAAACTAGCACTTACTAGAGTAATACATACATAATTGAATATGTCGTTTCCAGTGGTCATTATGCACCTAAATACCTTTGGAAACTCAAACTAATAACTAAATCTGACACAAGTCATTGACTGTGCCTACACCACACAATGAAAGCGGTGCAGAAACCTCCTCCATTATTACGCTGATAAACACAGGCTGTGCAGGCATAGCTGTGCAAGCTTACCAGCACAGGTCCAGATGCGAAGAAGCTGTGCTTAGGAAACAGGGTGCCCAAGTCAACAGGCTCTGCAGAGAGGACTGTGTGAACACAGCTACACTGTTTCTAGATCTGAGCTAGCTCTGTACAACAAGACCTTTTTCATCCTAATGGTGGCTCTGATATCATGAAAGAAATCAGTTTTGCATGTAAAACCAGCTGCAGGGCATTTGCTTTTCACATGTTGATACCCTAATGCAGACAGGGAGGAATATATGTCCCAAGGGCTGAAATTTTGATCCTGAAAACCTAGCCTCTACTGTTCCTCAATGCTGGGCAAGTTTGTCTGTTTGCCTCAAAATTCCCCAGGCACCAAGTGCATCTGAGGAGAAAAACTGCTCTGAGCAGCTCTTTGTCTATCACCTGTTTAAGTCCAATGAAGAACCAAACCCTCAAGCAGCTGTCTTTCAAGGCCTCCAGGTACGCCTTACACACACTTTCTACATACCCACCAACCTGGACTCCTCACAAAATGGAGTGGGATTTTACAGAAAAAAATAGAGATTATGGGATTCTAATGTTATAATTAATGGTCCAATATTTAGATTACTTGCCAAACTCCCTTGCCCCAGATGAACAGCCTAACCATTGAGCTAAATTGTGCTCTTGGTTTGCCAGCACAGTTGCCTTCTTGCTGCAGAAGGGCATTATTTCAGCAGGAAGGATCTCTCCAAACAAAAATGTCCCATCGACTGATGGTTTGAACACTAGCCTGGCTGGAGAGAAGATCAGTGTGATTTTGAAATGCTTTGGTTGGAAAGAGGAAATGAACTCAAGTCTCCCACTCTTAGACCAAATGTTTTAACTACAAGGCTATTCTATAAATATTGAGTAATGCTTTCCCACTTGTGTTCTACAAAGAAACAGTGACCTCTGCTCAGTTGATTAAAATCATGGGTAAAGGTGATTACCTGTAGGAAGAGGTTCAGGTCTGTGGATCTCAAGATGACAAATGTGAACCAGCTTCAGGGAGCTCCAAGCTACCCTTCCTTCATTAGCTTTAGTAAATCCCTAACGAGCTTGCTGGACTTCGAGAACCCGTTTTTGAGGTATCCAACTTTGGCCATGGGTGACCAACTTCAGAACCAAGCTCCTTCACCATTGTTTCTTTCATACCCTCAGTAGCCCTGTACCACACTCTGATTATTCAGTAAGGAAGAAAGTCAAAGTGTCTGTTAATTTAAGGGTGCAAATGTGCCACAGCAGGTGAGGCCAGAGGTGATCACAGACAGCATCTGGTCAAACAATGGTCAGAAGATGGTGCCTGTGCGGAAAAGGAAGAGCAGACAAAGCGCGTATGGGTCTTTCCCCACGTACTCTCCCAGGCCACAAAACTGTGTTGCTTGGGCATTTATTGAAATAGAGCTGTTCTTTACGTATTTAGTAACCTTCAGTGGATTACCCTTCCATGAGCATGTCCAGCACCGCCTCAGTAGGGATGCCATACAACATAAACCAAAGTGCTATATGACTGGTGAAGTACATACACAGATTTTAAAAATTCCAGAGAGACCTGCTCTTCAAGCCTGGAGTGATGATGTGCTCATTTCAAGGCACAACAGTCCAGTCTCCTAACTCTGGGCCAAACAAAATCTATGAAATCTGAGCTAAACTTCTCATAGATGCATTATACTTTTTGCATAAAATGTTTAAGCCATGGAAGTCTGACACAGATGTGAGAAAACTCAAGTGTGTGTTATACAGAGCCAAAAAAATGAGAGCACTTCTGTTGCTCTCTTCATCTGAAAGCTGTTTATTTGCAAAGCCATTTCTTGCCTTTGGTGGCATATTTGCTCCCTTTAGTCTGCAGTAGTCTAGGGGATTAGCTACGGATAAAATATATTAGACCTAGACCAAAAGTATTGGCTTGACATGTTGGTTTATATTCCCTGACAAAAGCCATCATCTTTGATCTTCTCCTGGATTTCCCTAAACTTTCTTCTTTCACATTAGAACTCAGGTAAAACTTAGCTGAAGGTTTCCATCCATTCAGAGTTAACTATGTATATACCATTTCATTAACAAGATTTGTAAAAATAAGCACAGGTCTTAAACCAGAATTTATTTTAGTGAATTCACTCAGATGTATAATATGGACACAAAATTCTACAACTTAAACAAATGCTGTAGACTCTGCAGTTATCACTGTAGACAGAGTATCAGAAAGGGTATTTGTTTAAGAGAGACATTACTATCTCTGACTTCCTTCTAGAACAAACCTTCACACTGAACACCCAAGACATTACCACTGTTCGTAAAACATCACTGTGGGTGCCGAAGTAAAGGCGAATGAAGTGTGCTCTTAAAAATTAGCTGACTTGCTCTGGAAAAAAATATATTAAATCCTTTAAATCAAATCACAGTAACTTTCATGGTTGAGGGGGGGGAGTGGTCCATCAAAATTAAACCTTAGAATTCCACAGTCTTTTTTAAATGATGCTTTCTTAGCAAACCAGCAGCACAACACAATAGCATCATTCATATGTGTCTGGTACATTTAGCTTAAGCCTCATATGCAATTGCCTTATTAAATTACCTGGTGCTCTCTGGTATTTTGCTTAGATTTTCCATAGAAGAGAACCAATGCAGCTGTTCCTTCAGTCTCAAAATTCATCCTTCTTTTTTTTTCTTTTTTAAGTTTTGCTGACTGCAAGCCTGGTGAGTGATACAAAACAGTGCAAACATTCAGACCAAGATTTTAAGAGACAAGTGCCTGAAAATTAGGCCTACATTTTTGTCTGTGTGCTGGACCTCACTTTTCAAATGTCCAGAAGCAAAAGCATTTGTGATTGTTTCTTTTATGACAACAAAATAAATCTAGGAAACTGACGACTACTGTGAAAATACATTGTTTTCTTCCTCAAAGCAATAAAAACCACAAGTTTTTTTCCTAAAACATAAAATGGTTTGAAGAATTATTACAGAAAAATAGTAGGTATACTTTAAAAACACCATCTACAATATCTAATAGGGACTTGAATACAGCATCTGGTTTATTTAGATTAATACACGTATCAACATTAAGCAGATCTGTAACAGAAGGCATGAAGTCACCCAGCAACATCCACGAATTTGGCTAGCAGAGGCAGTGAATAGGCAAAGGAATGACCTGCCATCAGGTAAGCAAGTTTATAGATGAACATCACTTCAATTACTACAGAAAACCTTCCTGGTGCTTGCCCTAGTGCATACCACAAGACCTCACATTTCATACTACACTTTACCACTCAATTTGTAGTCCCCTGCACACACACATGCTGGGGATGTTACTGGTGATGCTTGCCTGCCTGCATTAAACTTGGACGGTAAGGATACTGTCATCCCACTGCTAGCACAGCAGTCATTTGCACAAGTAGAAAGGGAACACTTTTGACACACCTTTCACAAAACCTGTGTTTTTTTCACCCTGGAATGACAAGGCTCGAGTGTTTATTTCCCATTTTGCTCCATACTAGCATGCCCAAATTACTTTGCAAGTTTATCTGAATTCCTGGCTGACCAGATGCACAAGGCTTTCCTGGTTATCAGCCTCATGCCTCTTTCAGTGACTCATTTTGTTCATGTGCTACGCAGCTTGCACACTGCAAGATTTGTAGGCAGTATTTTACTACAGCATGTATTTTGGCACACTGAGATGCTCCTAAAACAATCACAGTTGTTGGCAGCCAGACACTTGTGCAAACTTCCCCACTTTCCTGATGCAATGGCTAAAATGAACAAAGCCCTATGCTAGACCCAAAGGACCTCTTGGGGAACAGATGTCCCATGTGGGGTTATCCTGGCTGCCTACAAAAGGCACCTCTTGGCCTGATGTTTGCCCCCTGCATGGAGGAGCACGACGTGTTTGGGTGTTATCCAAACACACAGAAAGTGAGTTAATGCCACTATTATCCCAACAGATGGGCATAATTCCGAGCTAATCAGAGGCTGTGTTCGGACATAGCTGCTGGCAGTAGTATGCCCAACTGGGAGAGTCAAAAGGGTCTGTCAGTTCTGAGCTTTCATGCTTCTAGTTAAAGACATGCCCTGCTGCTAATCTTGCTTTTTCCAAACTAGATTAGATTTAAGACATTTAAATGCCTTTCCCATGGCTTCACAAAAGCATTCTTTATCTCAGGCCTAAAACATCAGGCACAACATTGCCGGGCCAATGTGTGATCACAGCCCCTGGCCCATCTTTTTATTCTTTTCTCCCCACATAAGCTTAGCTGGATATGTAGCTGGGATGAGCCTCACTCTTCTCTAGTGACAGGAATTGCAGGCCAGTTAGGCTAATACTTACCTGGATGAGTAAGGCAGCGTAGACTTCTTGTTGGCAATCAAATGCCCAGGATGGGCCACACCTCTGCAGTTGGCTAGAAGGTAGGATGTAGCAGCATCACAAAAAAATGATAGACACGCTTATGACTGTTGATTGCTTTGGTGCTGAGCAATGGACTAATTAGATGCTTGTGATTCAAACTTCTGCAGTGTCTAGTGGGCCACTTGCTTTGCTTGAGGTGTCATTCTGCAGCTATAACGCTGCTATGTGTCAATCTATGATTGCCCACATCTGTGGCTGGCCCAGGCAGTCATTTCTGCCAGCCTCGGTGCTACTTGCTTGGAAAGGTTGTAGCTCCCAGCAAAAAGAAAACTGATGGTACTTGACTGTACGTAGAGCTGTGTGACATAATCTTCCCTTTCTCTCATAGGGATTTTGTCCATTACTGCTATTTTCACACATCATTGGATCTTACCTTTGATCTTTTACAAGCAGCAACTGCCCTTAGAGATGATTCATTAATGAAAATGTCTCTGAAGTAAATGTCACTCTTGTTCCTAGTGCATGATAAAAAAGCATTGACTTAGTCACAGAAGGCCCAGCCTACCCACAGGCCCCAATGACTCGATCCCAAATGACAAATCTAGAAGTCTGTCACCCTCCAGTTATTTCCAGCTGTTTAGTCCTGAATGGCTATTTTCCCTGAAATGTTTGTCATCTTTTATATGAGAGTCATCTCCTTTTTAACAGTGTCTTCCTTTGATTTGAAAGAAATTCTTTGACAGGTATTATAGCACAAAATTAAGAGCACATATATACTTGGAAACATCTCATAGTGACAACAGACTTTTTTTTGCAGAAAACTCTAGGCAGATCCCATTCACTGCAGTTAAAATCGCAGCTCAAATGTTTCATCCATTAAACTGGTTTGAAGTGAACATCCTTTATTTTAAGCAGCATTTCTCTGTAAATTTACATTAACCATGTGTACATTAGGCAATCTTACTGCTTTCAGAATATACTAGTTGTATTACAAATTCATTCCCACTAGCACAGACCATTAAGTACTTTCTAAATAAAATCAGCAAAAGCTGAATCTGGCAATTCTGTCTAGCAAAACCAGCCAAAAAAGCAATAAAAATCTCATGTCTAGATGTAAAAAATACACACTTTTTTTCACTTGGTTGTGTTCACTACTATCTTGACTTTTTGTAACATCCTATTAAATTACTCAATGGGGGAACTGAACATAGCCATTACTAAAAACAGGGGTTTGTTTTGTAAGGAGAGGTCATAAAAGGAAGTCATTAAAAGAGTTATGCAGAGTATACACAGGATTTGAGATAAAAACTTACAGAAACTGATAGCAAAAAGGAAGTTAACATTTTCAGGTACAAAAATTATGGTCTTGAAGTTGCTGGTAAAGGAAATGGTTTCCAAACACTTTTAATCGCAACAAAGTAACTGCTAAGGTGGGGGGAAAAAAAGCCAAAAACAAGCAAACAGCCATGGAAACAGGCTTACACCCTTCCCTAATATCAATAAACAAATACTAGAGCCTAGTTTGTGCATGATTTAGTGCACGCTCTGCATTACAAACATCAGGTGCTGTGTCTGTGCCTGCAAGCAATGAATGCCCAATATTTACTCATTTCATTTCAGAAAGGGAAGGAAAAAAGTCAAATTTTGATCTCTGACAGCGGCATGAGAGGTGTTTCAGCAGATACTGCGAGCACCCAGGAAACTAGAGGGGGAAAAAAAAAGCTTCAGAGGGGCATGAAGGTAATTTGCTGTCACTGCTGCAGAGCAATGCTGCAGCATGCCACTGTTCATAACATCAGCCAGACCAGGGGCATGTCAGCCTGTCCTGCACCTCCCAGTCAGTCCACATGCCCAGTCGTCATGGTGGAGGAATTGGGATGGCAGCAGTAGTTGATGCAGAAGCAAGTCTCAAAAAACTGACAGAAAACCCAGTTATGTCAACATAGTCAGAAAAAGGGTTACCCTATTTCCAATGGTAGTTGAATTGTACACAGTTATACCTTTCAGAGAACATTTAGCTAATGCGGTTCTTCATTTTGAAGAGCAATTATGTAAATATTCATGGAATAGACTGATGGGGTCAGTTCTTTGCAGACTTGAAAACTGGAGCTATAGATAATAAACCGTCAAAACACCATAGTGCAAAAGCCTGAGTACCTAATAAATATTTTTTAAAGAATTCTAATGTACTTGTTACATGTATATATTTCTATTTTGCAGTTATGGTGTGTACGTAAAAGTAAGTTGGTTCTTTCCAACTTTGTTTTAGATCACATTCATCCAAAATTTTACTAAATTATGACAAAAATTTATTGCAAACCACAAGCATCTGCATTGATTTAGATACTGAGTCTCAATAAAATTCCCCAAATTCTAGAGAGGAGAGTTAAATACTGTGAAATTCATTCTAAGAGCAGAGTGCTGTTACCTCTACAGGTAGATTTACACGTGCAAGGAACCTGTCTCTGACAAAAAGTCTGGAAAGGAATACCCATTAGAAAAGGCCTGCCATTACACTTTCTGCAACAGTGGGTAGAGGGGCTGGCAGGTAGCTGAGTTAATCTGTAGCTAAGTAGTTTCCAGTTAATAAAATATTTCCTTTTCTTCTCCTCACTTTTAACACCAATCCTCAAGAAAGCCATCACTTCCATCCAACCACAGGTCCCATCCATGCTCTTCCCTCCCTCCTGCAAGAGCAAATACAGCATGCTCTATCCCCTCCCTGCTAAATGGAGACTTTGAAATAGATCACTTATGTCCATTTTTATTAAATAAGAACTCAGTTATAGAGGTCATATCCTTTTCCCCCAAATGCTAATCCCCCAGGCTCTTATCACCTTGTTAAATGTTTAATGTTGTGATCGTGCCCTGGTGAAAGCTGGGTCAGGTCAGTGACCTCCCTGGCGGGGGAAGAGGCCAATTTTGGAGATGTAATGTACATCCCCCAAGGTCTGTGAGGGAGGAGGAGGCCAAACAGCTGCTAATCTGCCATAGCAGGGCAACAGCAGGTTCTCCTGGTGCATATTCATCTTCATTTTTGCAATTCCTCTCACTGTTTTCTTGTGTGTATGTACAGCATTTGCTAACCTAATATATCCCAAGAAAAGTAAACAGACAGCTCTACGGAAAATGATGCTTCTGCCTTTGGCTGTACAGACATGTACAAGTATGATCAGACTTTTGACTAATAAATAGACAAAAACTCACAGAGACACTGTCAGCACAACCTTGGGTTTGATGCTGAAAGAGGCAGAGGATCTTTTAAAGAGCTGGAGTTACACCAGTTTGCATGTTTGGTTTTGGTTTTTTGCCCTGCAGGAAAGAAACGCACAGAAGCTCAGGCCAATGTCAAAGAGATTCCCATTAGCTCAGAGAAACTCTCCTTGTCTCCAGACAATAATCCGGTTTCATAAAAGGAACAGTTTCACTCAACAAAGCCGTTTTCAGCCTTCCTTGACTGGGACATTGCATAGGTACATAGGGATGAGGTGAAAAGAGTTTTTATTATACTGAATTATTCTGCCATTTCATGTTAGTTCCTGGCAGACTTGAGAAGTATTAATTGTGTGAGTTGAAAGCTGAAGACTGTCACGCATTAAGGTTTAAGGATATCTACAATTAAATGATCCAAAATCCTACCCAAACATGAAACAAAAAGTCAATGTGAAGGTCCTAATTCATAAACCTTAAGATTGCTTTGTTCTGACAAACATCATCATGAGGAAAATTTGTCCTTTCCTACCAATTCACACACACACACCACCCTCCCACCTCCCCAATTCCTGAGCAACTGCAGGAACAAGGATATCTCAATATGGTTAGTAGAACGGAAAAATCTCTATTTGTGATCATGTATCTCACCCAAATTGATTTTCCCTGACTTTCATGTCTGATTTTTCCCACATTTCATCCTTGAAATCCCACCAGAAGTTGTTTCCTTTCCTCATACCCTTTGCCCATTAATGTCCTTTCTGTGCCAGGAAGATGGCATGTCACCCTACAAGACACAGAGAATCAGAGAATAACTCAGGCTGGAAGAGATTTTTGGAGGTGACATGGTCAGATCTCTGCTCAGACCAAGGCAGTCCACAACCTCTCTGGGAAACATTTGCCAGTGTTTGACCACTGTCATGGTGGGGGAAAAAAAACTAATATCTGACCAGAATTTTCCCTGTTGTGACTTGTTCCTTTTCCTAACCCTGCACACCTCAGCTAACATGAGAGAAAGCAAAAAGCCCACAGCTACACTGTGAATGAGACTGGAATGGGGCAGCCAAAGGAAGTTAAGGCTGCAGAAGGAACTCTCCTATGAGGAATTTCCAGTCTGGGAAAACCTGCAATGCCTCATCTGAGGCTCATCTGAAGGTTAGGGATTCATATGCCTTCTCCTACTAGTTTCCCAGGGAGTTGTTTACTTTTTTTTTTTAATAGTCCAACTGCACCTCCTTCTCTGACCTACTGAGAACAAACTATTTGTAACCATCCTGACACAATGAAAAATGAAGCTATGTTAACTAAAGGCAGTCACTATGTGATGATCACAATATTTACATTGGATTCTTTCATTGACCCTAGTGTTCGCTTTGTCAAAGGTACATTAATTACTTGAAACTTGCATCACATAAGTCAACATGAACATGCAGGTCAAGATAAAGCCTTGAGAATGCTATACTTCTTTCATGTTGCAATGTACTTCCATTCTTGGGAATTATTCTGCAACATATGGTGGGGTAAAAAGCTAAGCTGCAGAAATGTACAATGCCAGCAGTAGAGCATTTCATGAGAAGGGAAGCTGAGTATCTTAGACACAAAGAACTCCATAACATTACTGTCCAAAAATCTTGAAGAAAGCAACAAAAGTAATGTTTTAGATGAAGTCTGTGAAACAGTAACCAATTTAAGCACTGATTAGAAATTAATTTGAAACATTTCTGTCAAAAACATTGTCCCAATTTCATGGTTGATCTTCTCTTCATATTTCAGACATAGGTAAGGAAGATCATGTCTGATACAACAGGTTCTTAACGCACAATCCAGAGTTCACTCTGCTGGAGGAAACATAACCAAAAATACCTACATTCATAAGAACATGATAATGCCAACACAACCAGGTAACGTGACATAAGCTGATCTCACGTTATTAGTATGTTATATGTAACTGCTACTGAAAAACACTAGAAAAAGGTTTCCTGCACTGAAGCTTAGAGGTCTATTAGCCTCTAATCACTGGCACAGACTGTAACATACGTGCTGAATAGCCTACCATTAGTCTGGACATAGTTTAAATGAGAAACCTCAGCTCCAGTGAGCCATCCCCTGCTGTGAGGATGCAGATGCTCCATCCCTTGTGCCACCCTGGCCCTCTGGAAGTGCACTGCTACCAAAGCAAACTCGCCAAGGCAATCAGCTCCATGCTGGCACATTCCACAGTGGAGCAGAGGACCGCGGTGTACAGGGGGTTTCCTCAACCAGGGAAATGCTGGGGTCGTGGAGGGAGCCGGCAGCAGCCAGGGGAGTGGCTGACGAGAACTGAGCAGGGCCAGGAGTAATGGTGGGAGTTTTAAATGTAGCATAACTGCCACTAGAGAAGAAGGCTCTGGGGAGACCTGATAGCAGCCTTCCAGTACCTAAAGGGAGCCTAGAGGAAAGTTGGGGAGGGACTCTTTATCAAGGAGTGTAGTGATAGGATGAGGAGCAACGGTTTTAAACTGAAAAAGGGTAGATTTAGATCAGGTATTGGGAAGAAATTCTTTACTGTGAGGGTGGTGAGACACCTCCTCAGTTTTACAGACCCTTCCCTCTCAATTTGAAGCTAGATGGTTACTGGCTATGCTAGCTCATAAAGCATGAGAAACATAAGACACTCCCTTAGCCACATATTTAATCTGTAGTGCTGGCTGCAAGGTTAGAAAGAAGGCTGTATCATCTCCAGATGTGGCCAAACTCCCCTGCAATGTCCCAGGAGAGCTGCAATGCAACAGGCTTATCTCCAGCACAATTTACTTCCTACCAGAAAAGGAGGAAACTGAGAGAGGTGTGATAATTCAAGCTCAAAGTTACTACTCTCTAAAGTCCCTAGTAACCAAATCGCTTCATTGCCTTTTGCTTAAGGAAGATCTTATACTTATTACAGTGCCCTGAAACATCATTAAAGTGAATTATTTTGAGTAGCGGGAAGATGAGCTCAGCCTGGCATCACTGTAGGCAAAAGCTACTTTGGGAGGCAGAAAAGAGGCCGCAGTAGGTCATCACCGTACTATACAGGGACACCAAAGATAAACACCAAGAAGAGAAAGGAGTATTTAAACTAAAGGAAGAAACTAGTAGGGAGAAAGCAGAATACAAATGATCCAGCAATAAAACTGAGGTTGAGAACTCAAAGAAGCTGGCTAACCATGACTGCAGTCGCAACCTGAGGGGTAACATGGGCAAAACCAGTGATAATTTTACAGATGGAGCCAGACCAGTCCAGGAAAAGTTACATATCACAGAGTTGGCTGTGACAGAGGGACTAAACTTGATGGCCAGGGAGAATTTCTTCCAGCCTCTGGTTCCTTTGCAGTATCCCTGGCACAAGAAAATGTACAAATGCCCATGAGTGAAGGTATCCTCTGCTTGTGGGATGCCGCACAGTAAATGAAAGTTCTGCATGTGTGGTTTAATTGCGTTTGTTATGTACTGTTTTGGGTTTGTGCGGTGGGGTTTTGGTAGGGGGGGAGGGGGCAGCAGGGGTGACTCCTGTGAGAAGCTGCTGGAAGCTTCCTGGGTCTGACAGCCCAACCCCCATCCCCGTGCCCCTGCGGTGCAGCCGGGAGGAGGGAGAGAAAACCAGGAGTGGAGTTGAGCCGGGAAGGAGGGAGGGGTGGGGGCAAGGTGTTCTAAGGTTTGAGTTTACTTCTCATTATCCTTGTTTTGACTTGATGGATAGTAATTTAAATTGATTTTGTTCCTTCCCCAAGTT
>JAOBAS010000072.1:35537116-35551744 GCA_025311575.1 Elanoides forficatus
TGCCCAGGTCCCTCAAGAAGGAAACCCTCCCAGCTCCCCAGAGTGAGGCGTCCCCGACCAACTCACCTCTGCTGCTGCGAGCGTAGCTCCTGGGTGCCCCGGCTGCCTGGAGCTGGCAGGGCCGGGGAAAATCCTTCGACGGCTCTGGGGTCGGGCACTGAGAGCTGCAAGGAGCAACTCACCGAGCACGACACCAGCACCAAGGCCTCGCTCCGCGCTCCAGACCTCGCGAACTGCTCAGCTGGAGTGCGGGCACGAGCCGACTGGGGGGAGCCTCAGCGCCCGAATATAAGCACTGAGGGTCGCGTGGTCACAATCCGTTGCTCAGCAATGTCACAATCCGTTGCTCGGGGATGTCACAATCCATTGCTGGGTGACATCACGACAGGCCATCCTCGCCCGCGGCGCTCGCCCCAGCAGCGCTGCGGCCCCAGCGCACGTGTCTGGGGTTACCGCAGCACCACTGGCCACTCCATCCCCGCCTCTCTCGTCTTGTGCTCGGCATCAGTGTTCCACACCAGTCACGGAGGCCTCGGCCCTGTCTTCCCAGGGCTGCGTCAGGTCGCTGTGGCTGGGGCAGATGTCTCCAGCCACATACGGCAAGAGAGTTCATTTGCTAACGTATCATGACTCCCTTGGTCACTCAACACTCCAAACCTTGTATACTCACTCAGCTGGAGTGCAGGCATGAGCTGGTTGGGTGAGATTCAGTTCCAGAATATAAGCAGCGAGGGACACCTGGTCCCAGTCTATCACTCGGGGACGTCATAGTCCAACACTTGTAGATGTCTTAGTCCACCTATCGGTGACTTCAGAACCCATTGATTGGGAACTCGGTGAAATCAGAACCCAATATCTTCAGCCATTCCTCACAGGACAGGCCTTCCAGCCCTTTAACAAGCTTAGTTGCCCTCCTCTGGATGCATTAAAGTACCCTTACATCCTTCTTAAATTGTGGGGCCTAGAACTGCACAGAGTACTCAAGGTGAGTCTGCACCAACACTAAATACAGTGGCATAATCACCTCTTTTGACCAGCTGGTTATACTGTGTTTAATGCTTCACATTGCACGTATGACTCAATTTGCTTAACTTGTCATTTCCCTGTGAAAGCTTAAAAGTTGATCAAAGTCTTACGTGAACCAAAGAGTCTCATGATTCTCAATAACACTATGATCTTCATAGAAACTGAGCTGTCACAAGCCTTAAGAATAGTAAGCCTTAAGTGCAGTAGCAGGATTTGCACTGCAAAATGCATGGAAACAATGTTTTTCACAAAAGGTGTGTGTTCAAATTCTCTGTTGGTGTAAATGGTGTAAACAGGCATAAATTCTGCCAGAAATGGCATCTGCTATGCATATTGTGCCTGTAGGAGAAGGAGAGAGAGAATGAAAAAGAACAAGATTAACTTCCTGTAGTTTTTTTCAACTCCTTTTTTTTAGAATGCACACGTTAACCCCTGCTGACTGCCACCATGTAGTCATAATTAAGCACAAAGTTCTTCAGGGACCAAACAATTGGCATTTAAATCATTTTGTCATTCCAGGTGTCCTTTAACTCCAGTGGAAACCTGCCTCACTGTCATCCCCAAATTCTCTCTGGCAACAACCATGGCACAAATGCACCATTCCTTGGAAAAATTTTCCTCCCCCTTCCTCCCTCCCACTGCTTTCCCAGCAAATCTGGAAAGGTCTAAGTGGAACTGCTAGTGTCAGTTTACCTTAAGCGTAGATGGCAGGAGATACTTTCTGCAGTTCCTTCAGGGGAAGGAGAATGAGATTGCACAGATCATCTGCCCAGTCATAGTGCTTTAGTAGGGGAGAGTGCCTCAGCAAGTCTCCTACTACAGCTATTAACAACAATGAGAGTCTAATCTGATGATCAGGGAAAATACTCTGAACAATCCACAAACTTGGAAAATGCCACAAAGATTATTTCAATTCCTTAGGCTATGGTGTAGCCATAGAATGTCTTTTCCTTTGTTCCTATTTTAAATAATTAATAAATTTAAAAATTTGCTCTAGTCACAGTAGTTTTTCACATGTTCTGAAATTCTGCTTAGAGTATGCAGAATTTTAGGATGAAATCCTCTCTGTTAAGAAACCCAAATAAACAGCAGTGATGCTAATACAGTGTTATTGAAAAACAAGAACTCACCATTCCACCTTTGGAGAGTTAGAGAAATCCACAGGACAGAAAGGTACAAATGGGACCCAAGAGACAGAGTTTAGATTATGTACACAGTCTAGGAGAGAGAAAAGCACTATACTTAAATATTATCAATCTCAGTGACAGTAAGAATTTTGTTCAGGATGGGCATACTGACAGGCAATAATGCCAAGTGTATGTAATATATGCCAATGTCTCTTGACTGGGGTTTAAAGGTTGAAAAAGAGAGAGATGACAATGAGAAAATTATTTTGAGCAACTGTATTTAGGTTTGGTCACAACACATTTGAATTTTATTGTCTATAAATCAACTGCGTGGTAAGGATGCAGCAAGGACAAGCATTCTCATCTAAAATCTGGTCTTTATGCATTACAATTCCTGCGCTTATATCTTACTGGCTTTGTAGCATTTCAAAGCTATTAGTTCTTAATTTGCTTTTATGTTGATAGACTACAGTACAGGAATTCCAGTAGCAAATACACAATATTCTAATACTCATACATTTTTCTTTGATCCAGAGTTAATCTCTGAAAAAATGCTTTGTAGGTAATCAACTATCCACTCCACACCCACAGTATTTCTGCTGAAATGGCTTCTTGGCTTAATTATATTTTATAAAATGGTTATGAGACCTGTTATCTGGTGACATATTATTTTAAAATAACATCCTGTTATCTTTCAGGCAAAGCTTAGCAAAAGGCTTGTTCTCTGGTTATTGATAAAGCTTTTCAAAATTACTACTCTATCAGTTAAATTACTACTCTATCAGTTGTAAGAGACAGTTAAAATAAATTCACTTTCTGCTGGCACTTCTTGCCCCCAGCTCAGCATGTTGGCAGGGTGTGAGCATTGCCCCTGGGGTCATGCCCCAGAGAAGGTGCCTTCTCAGGCAGCTGAAGCGGGAGGGAGGTCTGGCAGCCTAAGACACAGAGCCAAGCACACAGCTCCCACAGGAGAGGTCCCATGGTCAAGTGCTGGGAAAGGTCATAAGGCACAGTACCTAAGACCTCCTCTTTCATTTCAGACCTTTCCTCTGTCAAACACAGCCTAGGACTTACTGTGACACTTGGCAGCATGGTCTGGTTTTCAGGCTAGTGTCTGAAAAATTTAAGGGAAGGACATGGTCTATCTGTGTCCAGCAGCCTGCAAAAAATTAAATTTAGGGGGAAAAAATGAGTTTTGTGTTCACTACAAAGAAGTCCTGTGTGTTCACTTGTCCAAGAGTCATTATGTACATTCAGAAACCAGCTGTCTTCCATGAAAGAAAAAATCATAATGGTCTCTATAGTGACCATTTACCTAAAAAACTTCTCTATATAGATCAAAATGTTTGCAAGACCTTCCTGCCTTTTGCACCATTTGAGAGTTACCCTGCAGCACGTTCCTCTTAACTCCTCAACTTCTGCAGTGCCCATCCTCCCAAACTGCTGCTTGTCTCCTCCATATTTCAGTCCACACCGGTTTCCACACTAATCCTGGAGTTTCAAATGGCCTCTCATTTCCTAACTATCCTCTCTCTCTGCATTTGCTTCTTAGAAAGCCCCTCAGCAGGGCCACATGAAATGCAGGTAGAGCGGGCAGATGCTTCAGACAGCAAGCTGCCTATTTTGCCCACTCAGCCAGGAGTGGGGAATGGCCACCTGAGCAGTGTGGGGAGGTGTGTGGCACCGGGCAACCCAGCCCTGATGATTGCCTTCACAACCTCAAGGGCCCTGCCCCATGGCCAAAGGAGGGTGCAGGGGTGCAGGATGGCAGGGCACATGTCAAGCCCAGCTATTGCCCTGCCTTTTGTTTCTCCTCTCCTATAGCATGGGTGCCACATCCCATGCCAGCCCAGCACTGCCTCTTTCCTTTTCTGGTGCAAATCTGGAGGTAGCAGCATCCTCCCAGCCAGCACTCGCAGCAGCCGTCTAAGAGGTCCAGGGAGCTGGGAGATTGCAGTGCACCTGTGGGGGGAACAAGGTGGCAAGCAGAAGCGTAAGGAGAGCAATTTCCAGCAGGGATGGGAAGGGCAACTCTGTGGGCTGGAGAACAAATTTGCACAGGATGATTTGAGAAATACTCTCTTACTCTCAGTTATAGGTACTCTAGCCTCTGCTGACCCTGCGAGCCTCCTCCTTTCTGATGGTGCAAAGCTAACTTTGCTGCTCTGTTGCAGGCAGGAGTGAGTTACTCTGTGCTATTCCACAGGAACCAAATTCGGCTGTGCCTGCATTGCTAGGAAGCCCTGTCCCAGGGCCACCTGCTGTGTGCCGTGTCCCGTCTGTCCTGTCCTGTCCCGTCCTCCCCCATCTCTTGGCATCCCACCCAGCACCTTCTGTACCTGACATGAAATTAAGCTCTAAAAGCAGGATTATTAGATCTGTTATGCTCACTTTCTACACCCCTCATCTCTCCCTGCTTACAAACAGGCTGCCCTTTCAGTAATGAAAGTGGAATAATTCCACCAACATCTCTGGAGATACATTATTTATCCAGCCATGATTGTCCAATTGTTGTGGACTTGGTTGCTTCTCGGTTAATATTTCATTTGTAAATAAGCTACATAAGTGACTTGACTGATACAAAGTAGCAGGAAATAACAATGAAATATTCTTTGAAACACACTAAAGAGATCTTGTCTGTGTCAACGTCTTTAGAATTAGAGTCCAAACATAGATTTCCTGTTCTTTAACTTCAGTTCTCATCACTGTTTTACAAGCATTTACCCATAGCAGATTATTTTGCTTTGTTACAGAAGATGGCAGATATGAGGAAAATTAAAACCCAGGATGATTGTATCTTCACACCAAGATAGAGCAGTACAAAACATAGGAGAGAAGTAATCAAGCTGGTAGGTTTTTTTCCTATAGCATGAACTATCTTGAAAATACACCCAAAATGGCTATACCATTTTCAGAAAAAACTCTCTTGATCATCAACAAGATGTGTTGAATTCAACCTGTGTCCTGAGCCCACACAGCATAATCATATCAGTTATGCATCTGGGGCTTCCACACACAAGCTCTGAATCTTATTGAAAGTTTCTCTGCAGCTCTGAGGGCCCTGTGAGTTCATTTTGCTGATACTTTTTCAGTGGCAGAGCCACCAGTCCCCCTCGCTGGGTTGCCGGGTTTCTGTCCCTTCTTCACGCTACAGAGATCCTGCAACTGCAAGAAAGCCTGTGAGTCACCAATGGTACAGCCAGACCTGCTCTGGGGTTGTCTGGCTGACTGGCTGGACCTCATGGCCACATCAAGATAACTGGGGTAGACTCTGGAGGACACAGACCTCCCTGGGGCCCTTCTCTTTTCTCAGTAGTCAGATCTGGGGTGGAAGCAACTGTCATATTCCTGTCACTTTGGTAACAGCTGGAGCATCACAAATAAAAGGTGTTTTGGTTTTTTCTTTGGTCACTTTCTTCTCTAAGGGCTTCTCATCTGAGTGTCCTATTGCAGTGGAAAGGTGATTTGCTGCAACCCAAAACTTACAGAAATAGGGAGTGAGAGAAAGCCTGCTCCAGTTTACCCCACTTATTCTCAAAGACATTTGTTCTGGATTCTTTACATTTATCTAAAATAAAGTAAATTAAACAAAAATAGCTGTCTGCCGGCACAAGGAAAATGGAGATGTCTCTGCTGTATTAACAGGCAGCCAGCCTGCTTCCTTTCCCATAATACCTTGCAGATTTCCTTCAATGTTCTTAGGTATTTGACTGAGATACAAAGCATATGTCTTATCCTGTTTTGTTGCTCTGCACACACTGTTGTGTTCATCCCCCCACCTTTTCACTTCCAGCTCTATGGATAAACACAATCTGCTAAATATTTGCAAGAATGAAATATTGACATAATTAAAAGCTAAGTGCCTGTGACCTTTCTGCTTTGTTTTCTCAAGTACTGTCAAGTGCTGTCACATCTTCATCATAACACTTTCTTAAAGGCCATTTTAAAAACAGGACAAAACTTGGTTGGCAAGATGTATTTCTAGGACACTTAGCAATATGTTATTGTTTCATACCTGATGTGTTACACTGCCTCTAGTTTTTCTATAACATCCTTTCAGGCTGCTCCCAACATATCTTAAAGGATACCTCACGTTCTACCAAAACACTTATTTACAGTTAGAGCTAATTGGAAGATTAATTTGCTCTAACCAATTTTCAGTTGAATTCTATACAGGAATCCTCTCCTATTATTTTTGGATGAGGTTTGTTAAATATTGGTTAAAGGCGGAATCATTAGTATGGAAAAATACTCTCAGACACATACTTTTCTCTAACAGCCTGTGTTTTAAACCCAAATTAGAGTATTAAAGCAGTTCTTTTCTGTTTGCATTTTCACCAAGTAGATCTAAGCTTGAAATACCAAGAAGCATGCATATTATCTTGATTAGATACTCAAAGAGATGGGAATTAGACTTTAAAAGGCATTTGAGGATGTTGGTTAAAATACCTTCTTCAGTAGATAATGCAAATAGCTTCAAGAGGGTTAGGGCAGTAATACACTTTTCATCTGAAGCCATTTCCCATTTCACGTTATAGCAGATTTTATTTGTTATAAATTCACAGAGCTTTCTCTGCACAGAGAGGCCTAACCTTGCTAGAGAAAGATGAGAGAATGAAGTAACAGAACTGATGTCCTCAGGGCCCAAACACACATCTCAGGGCCCAAACACATCGCTGTGTCTGCAGGCCAGTGCGCTGCGCGGCTCCGAAGGTGGGGTAAAAGGCTGGACATGTCCTCCTTTGGTTTGCCTCTCTGATATGTTATCTGCTATAAAATCAGGATCCTGGATTTGCCAGAGAATAGTGTACCAACTATTCATCTCCCAGCAATATACACTCAAAAAAGACATTTTTTTCTGTTGAGTATATTTGTTGGAATATTAATAACACCGATGAGGAACAGCAACAAGTATGCTTCCCCTGTGGTTGCTCAAGGCAAGTTTCTCCTGTATCTGCCAAAATTGGGCAAAGTCTAAGTTTTGTGTGTTATAGAAAGACAGATTGTAACAATTCATCACCAAGTAGGACATTTTATAATAAAGTATGTTTTTCTGAGCTCTGTATCGCTCTCTGTCAGGTAATTGTGCCATGAACACACATGCTATCCTGGGGGAATGCAGTGCCCCTTGTCAGGGCACAACGATTAGTTTCCCATCTCAAGAAGCAATGCTGAGCGCTACCTATGGCATCAAACAGGAGGTTCCTAATTTAGACAGTAGGGGAGTTGACCTGACACAAATCTTCTGAACTAATCTTGCATTTATCTTCCTAAGTGTTACATCTTTATTTTGGTAAATACCAAAAAATGTTAATAGTTTTGAGTATAAGAGGCAAGAAAAATGATACAGTTACTGTAAATCAAAATGCAAATGCAACACAAACTCAAGGATTCCCCACCTTGTTCAACTAGGATTCCCCACCTTGATCCAGTGTTTTGCATGCTTATGCATGTCTGTGTTAGGTAGGGTCACTTATTTTTTCTTAAGTCTTTCTTTTTGTTTTAGCCAAAGTCCTCTATAAGGGTTTATTAGATTTAATAGATGCAGGTTGTTAAGTTTGTCAATGGAAAATAAATCTAAAATCACACTCTACTAGTGGTACCACAGGACCTTCAAAAGAACTTAAAAACAAAATTTCCCAAGGGCACATCTGTTGAGAGACAGAGTTAAGCTTTCTAAGAAGGCATCAGCAATTGCTGGTGGGAGCTTTTCAAAAGTGAAAGTGCAGTAGAACTGCCAAAGCCAAGCACAGTCTCAAAGGTAGATCTTTCTGTAGCACACCTCACCAGGCCATTAAAACACTTTCCTTCCCAGCCATACTGCACGTAGACCGAGTACTGGCTCAGGCCAAAGTTTGGCTGACTCTGTATGTGTGTTTGAATGTAGATGAACAGTCCTTGTCTGTATTTTCTTTAAATTTGTTAATTAAAGTCTGTGTTATATCATTCTTTCAGAAATATTGTGTCAAATATTATTTTTTTTAAGGACTCGATCAAGGTGTCTTGAAACACCTTCTGAAATCAATACTTTCTGTGTGTTTCATAACCCCATGAAATACTGATATTGACATATGGAAACAGGTATTCTCATCACAGGAGCCAGTCTCTGTCCTTGTATATACAGTCATATTTTCAGCTCTGCTGCATATTCAAAGCACTGCTCTGCCTTCACTACAGTTGGCTTTAACTCTTTTTGAAGCATGTTCTTGCCCTGCTAACACTTTAATTAGCTACTGAATTTCAACTTAGCCATTAACAGGAAGCAGTAGAGCTGAGCCTAGGTATTGATTTTTGTTTGGACTTTATTTGCTTTTTTGTTTTTAAGAATGTTTTGAACAAACAACCCAGACCTGGAAGGAAAAACCCAAAGTAGGGCAGGTTTGGGTCCTGGGAACACCTCACTGCCCCCCTCCCTTCACACACTTATGGAACAACAGAGAAGTAGGGTACAGAGATAGAGAAGGACAAAAACATAGACTATATAAATTAAACTGGGCTTGCATTATACATTCTACCCTACTGAATGACTCCCAGCCCTGGTAACTCATTTCCTTTTGGCAGGGTGGAAATTGCCCAGTAACAGCAAGAGTGAAAAGGTGGATCATTTTTTTACTGCCTCACAACAAGCCACTTGAGTGATTTGAAATTACTAGGTCACAGTCTCTGGATTGAAACACTCCAAGAATCCTGTCCTTTTATTTGAAACAGGAATTAAAATCTCAGACAATTATTAAATCGTGGAAACCCTGATCCCTCAGACAGTAGCTAAGCCACAGCGTGCTAACTGCAGAAAGCTGGATACAATCAATGTGAACATGAAACACCAGGGCTTACTAGGGTATCTATAGGTGCCTGTGTGGAGCCTATTTCTAGCTTTCTTTTACAGTGTTTTATTTATTAACATTTTTGCCTAAAAAGAAACCAGCACATTGTTTTCAGGGGGTATATAGCAACACCAATTTTTTTCTTGCAGTTACAGTGCAAACAAAAAACGTGAGTAACAATCATGGTCAAATAATAGCGATCAAAATCAATAGCCCATGATGTGTTGATATTTCAAGTTTGTTGATTCAGTGGATTCTATTTTGTCATTTGGTGAATGGGCTTTTTAACTGATACTGTTTGTTGCCCAAATAAGAATGCTTGTTATATGCAGTTTTGGCATAAATGGCTTTGGGAGAAAATAAATCGAGATTATTTATGTCATGAATTACACTTTCTTTTTGTCTTGCTTGTACAGTATATAGCAGGAAGTGGCTGAAATATCTAATCTTTGTTATCAGAGGCAATAAGGTTATCTGGGCTCCAGAGTTAATCTCTTCTTTGCAGACCTCTCTGCAGTCACCATTGTCATGCTACAGACACTCGTCCTGATCCCCCCCCAGGCTGTTTACTAGCTTGTGCAGAAGGCTCTCCTGTCATTTAGCCTGTACTTATCTCCTTGTTCCTCCTATCACCCTCTCCTTGACAGCCCAGATGTCCTTTAAGTCTTTAATAAGCTAAGAATGGTCTAAAATGCAATAGAGGAATGCCCCTCCCCTAAAGCAGGGACAGATTTCTTCTTGGCTTGGAAAATCTAGTTATGCATCCCACTACAGAAAAGGGGGAAAAAAGGAAGAAAAAAAATCAAGCAACAACCTCCTGTAGCAGCTCACAAGTGACTGAGCAGGATAAGCTAACGATGGTGGCTGTGGTAGGCTAAAGTTATTTCAGTTTTCCCCCACTCCTGTGGCCCAGTGGATGTGAAATCGGTATATGGGAACTAGAGGAGGTCACCTAATTCTCCTGCAGTCAAGAAAAGCCACAATTTTATCTTTGTACTGTAGTACAACTGGGACTTAAATTCAGTGAGAAATACAGAAATGTACTATCCCCCAAACTTGTTAAAGATTGTCACATGTGCAAACATATGCTCTGCCTTCTTCTATCAGTCAGCTCTTTTATTTTTCCCTTTAATAATTTCTACGCACCAGACAGGACAAATTGACCTGCAGGTTTCCACAGACATAACACATGACTATTCTGATTCAGATTCATCTGGGACACTGATTAGGTCTGACTGATTAGCTCTAACACTGAAACTGGTTTTTTTCCTCCCCTTCCCATTCATTGCAATGTGTTTTGGTTTTTTGATTTAGAGGGGACAGCTTGAAAGTGGGGCAAAGACAGATGAAACCTTCTTTAGAGTGGAGTGGTATTCAGTAAGAAACTGTCCCTTGTAAGAAGCTCTTATGGGATAATCTTTCTTTCTAAGGACTCTTCAAAATATTTTTAACTTGAATGTCTGTTTTTTAAAGGACTCCGGGAAAATTCATAGAGCCAAGAATGTCCCAGTGTAACTGTGCAGGAGTGAGCAGATTTGTACCAGCAGAAAAGCTAACTGCTGGGCATAGTATATTCAGTATAGGCTGACATATCAGTTAGTTATGATCTAATTGCTTCTTTTTTTTGGTGAACGTTTTCTACTCATGTCTAGTGAAAGTACAGCTGCAACATCTTAAGTTTCTCCATCACTTTCAATAGATTTCTGTCATGGTAGCAGGCATATTTATCCTAAAGTTGAAAGAAAAGGAAAGTACACAATAAACCTAATCAATTTTAGAAAATGGCAAATTGCTGTGACTCCAGCATGAAAAGCAGGGATGCATACCCAATCAAGTATGCATGTAATGTATGAATAGTCTACATATACTGAAATAGCAGCAGTAACTACACATAAAGCCCACAATTAAGAGATTTCTATCTTAAATCTATTCCAAAATGGGTGTCTATAAAGGGCTCAAACAATTTTGTATAGTCACTGCAAAGAAGGAAAGTGGGTTAAGGAGTCTTCAGTGGAAAAATAACTTAAATAAAATTGCAAGCTTTAAAAAAAAAAAATCTATTTGTGTTATCAGTGAGATGTCCTGAAAATATGAAGTATGATACCTATATCTCAGAAGGGGAGGTAAGGAACCTGAAAATCTGTATGGCCATTACTATATCTTCACCAACATGCTACTCCTTGAGGTGAAAATAAAGCTAAATAAGTGAAGATGTGTGGAAAATGCAGGAAAAATGAAACATTATTAGGCCAAAATTTCACCATGCCAGAATAACCTGATATGTCTATGCAATGCAGTGAGTCTAACACACCTTGACTGTGTAAATCTTTTGCTATTATATGATAAAGTAGTTAAACTGAAGAAGACAGAAATGAGAAAAACTTGGACAGTAAGAGAGATTGAACTGAGCAATGGCAAACAGCAGTTCTGAACATGCCCAGCTGGGAGTTGCAAGTTCAGTTTCTAAATGATGACTGAACCATCATATACTATTTGTACTCTCAGCAAATTAATGCCAATGAAAGAAACTATGCTGTTTGCACACCCATCTCAAGTACTTCTGCACACACTTTCCCACACCTCTGCTGCTTGCATTCACGTTCAAACACCTCAAGTGTCCTCAGAGACCTAGCACAGACTCAGAGTCCAGGACAAAGTATGGGTAAAGTAGCTCCTGGCTAATCATTTTTTCTCTGAGCCTGGATGAGCTTCTGCCTCAATATAATGGTCCAGAGAGAGCTCTTTGGCAGCCATCCTATAGGCCCCATTAATGTCCAGAACCTCCACTAAACTGTGTCCCTTGCAGACCCCACTTTCCCTGCTTTACTGCCATGACTTCATACCACTCACAGCTTCAGCACTGGTCACAAAATTACTATACAAAATAGCTGGAGAAGAATCCTGAGTGAGTAGTCCTTCAACTGTATGCTAGCAATGCCCAAGTCCAGGGTGCAAAGTAAGGCTCAAGATCTACTTGCATGCACGACAGCCATAGCATCTGCATGAAGAACACATTGAAACTGAAAATCTTCTTCTAAGCAACTTTTTTGATTACACTCAAAGTAAATGGACTCTTGTATCTTCTTTCAGTGCTTATGTGTTGAGTGTTGCAGGATCTGTGCTATGGTCAAGAACATCCCCTTCTTTTTGGTCAACATCTAACCCAAAGCATACACCTTGAAAAGTAAATTCAGAACTGATGTTTTTCTTCCATTTTCTTTCTACCTACTGTAATAAAAAAGTCATTAATTAGGCAGAAATACATGGTTTTCCATTCCTGAAATACAATTTTCACCTGCTAAAGACTAGAGTTTTTATCATCTTCCTTTGAAATACCAGTAATGCAAACTAGAAAGGAAAAATGTGTTTAGTAGTTGATGGATGATACTGACACAAATAAAGATGGATGTTCTTTGAAACTTTCAGGTTATGAATGGGAGCTCACACACCATAGCATTAGGAACTGAATGAAGACCTAAAAAGGTAGGTAGGCTGGTTATAATTTCCATGACTAAAAAAATGGCTGATTAAATATATGTATTAGTACTGATACAAGAACTTATCTTGGCATTTACATAATAAAGTGAGAAAGGAAATATGGAGTCTATTGCTTATGAACACAGAAAAATATTCCAGATAAATGTAAGTGCAGAAAAGTTAATCAGTCACAGCAGACAACATTTATTTTGTCATTTCAGCACTGTCTTGTACAACATTCACTCAAAGAAGTGAGCAGATGTTATACAGAATGTAATGTCAGCAACACACCCAGAAATGGAAGGAAGCCAAAAATAAGGTAGGCTTCTGGATGTTTCATTCACCGGCACTCTGCTATAAAATACTCTTTGAAAACAATTTCAAAACAGTACAAAGCCATTTCTAGAAGTTGGCATGGAAAGAGGCGTATGATCAACAGAGAAACTGGATAGGAGCATCTGTTCCAATGTCTTCTACAATTGAAACATTTCTATCTTCTCCATACAAGAGTTTGCCTTTCATCTAAGAAAAGCCCTCACCACCATAGATTCTGTAATTGTTTTGCCAGTGAGTAAGATGAGGTGCAGAAACTAAGATACTTCTCTTCAATAAGCCTGTGGAGGACTCATTCCTAATCTTGCCAGGCCTGACCCTTCCCCAGTGCTGCAAGGTCTTCTGGAACCACTACTGAAGAAAGCTGTTTGGTGAGCCCCAGAGCAGCCTGCTGCCATGTTAGACGTTGAGATGTTAGTCACAGAGAAGTAGGCATCCCAGCAACTTCAGATGGTCACAGCAGAACAGACATTTACATCCTTTTCCTTTCATAATATAATTTGATTTAGTATCCATCAGTCAGCAGACTTGCAAGTGATGTGCCAGTAGTGTGCATATACGTGACATTCACATACAGAGGAGAACCTATCAGAGGTATGACAGGCAAATGTGCATGGATCCTCAGAGCCGCACCTACAATGCAAAATACCTAAATTTTGCTCATACTTCACACTGGATGATCACGTGAGGTTCCTTCTCTATGCAGTCCTGTGCTGTCACTCTTACAGAGTGTCCTGGTTTCAGCTAGGATAAAGTTAATTGTCTTCCTAGTAGCTGGTACAGTGCTATGTTTTGAGTTCAGTATGCAAAGAGTGTTTATAACTTGTTGCTAAGTAGCGTTTAGTCTAAAATCAAGGGCTTTTCAGCTTCTCAAGCCCAGCCAGCGAGAAAAGCTGGAGGAGCACAAGAAGTTGGCACAGAACACAGCCAGGGCAGCTGACCCAAACTGGTGAACGGGGTATTCCATACCATGGGACGTCACATAAACTGGGGGGAATGGAGGGGGGGAGTTATTTCACCGCTCGGGGACTAACGGGGTGTCGATCGGTGGGTGGTGAGCAGTTGCACTGCGCATCATTTGTACATTCCAATCCTTTTATTATTACTGTTGTCATTTTATTAGTGTTATCATTATAATTACTAGTTTCTTCTTTTCTGTTCTATTAAACCGTTCTTATCGCAACCCACAAGTTTTGCTGCTTCTCCCGATTTTCTCCTCCATCCCACTGCTGGGGGGGAAGTGAGTGAGCGGCTGCATGGTGCTTAGTTGCTGGCTGGGGTTAAACCATGACATAGAGAAATTGTCTTATAAAAAATGTGAGGAGAAGTGAGGAGAAGTGGGCTGTAAGGCAACTGTTTAGTAAGTTTGCTTTCTATTATATACAGTTTGACAGGACATAGAAGAATCAAGATTCAACTGTCCAGCTTCTTCATTCTTAAAAGGAGGTAGCAAAAGAGAAAGCCAAAAAGAGTCTTAGGTGAAACTAGACAATTTTGTACATCAAAAGGAGCATGAGTTTGCTCCACTTACTTTTGTGAGGAGTTAATTATGGAGAATATAATAACCTTAGCCCTTCCACCTCCAGCAGTGTTAAACCTGAAAGACAATAGTAGACACATAGCAGCAGCAGCCAGGCTAGACAGCTCTACCCTGCCTTACTCTGTGTTTAGGTGACACGCACACCCAGGGAAACCGTAGCGATGAAAATACAACAAAGAGGACACATGCCTGTGTAAAGGTGGGTTGATGCACAACAGCATGTGTTTGGTGAAACACATGGTAAAACAGACTGGGGGGGGGGGGGAGGGGGCTTATTAAGGGACAAACCTGGCAGAGTTTT
>JAOBAS010000072.1:35553715-35569613 GCA_025311575.1 Elanoides forficatus
TGTTTCCAGCACAAATCCAAAACATAACCCCATACTAGCTACTATGAAGAAAATTAACTCTACCCCAGCCAAAACCAGCACACCAACATAAAGAGCAAGGGCATCTCCCCTTCAAGGAAAGACTTCCTTTGCATTCTGGAGATGAGAAGGCTAAAGGGGGTAAGCTAAGGCTTTGCAAGTCTATAAATACACTGACAAAGCTGAATGGAAAACCGCTGTTTGCTGTACCCTGTGCTGTAAGGAGGGCATTCAATGACCTTAGTGATCTCCCAAGCTCACTTCTGGGCCAAGTGACTCTTTGACTCTATGCCTCCACAGGCAGGCATGCCCAGCCCTCCATACCTATCCTCGCCCAGGGATCTCCAAATTTTGTCCTCCTCTCCAGCACATGAACACCTACACCCCCATATATGTCACCTCATTTCTGCATGGCTATTGTCTTGGAAATTAGTCCATATTCCATAAATACATGCAAGTAATAAAAATTCACATTAACAAACATGAAAAGTCTCTTCTAATTAATTTAACAAAGTATGTACTTGTGGTTTCTATTCTAGTCTATTACTTATTTTTCATTTATGGTCCATACTTAGCCTTGCTATGTGCAGTTTTCTAATAGATACATAATTTATATTTTTATAATTATTATTATTTATAAATATTAATTTTTTAATAGCTGCCATGCTTCATGTTTGACCAAATGCAATCCTAATTAAAATACAAAGAATTGCATAGCTGAACATTCATTATATTGCAAAAGACTTGGCTGGGCATTATTACAGAGCTAGATATTGCAAGTTCCTTTGTAAAAGAACAGGAAATATTCCCTTTAAAATACTGCATTCAGTGGTTTTGCCTTTGCAAAATTTATGTGATAAACAAGTTCAAAGCCATGTTAGTCAGATGCAGCATGCTACACCCTGGTGGGGGATAAAAGAAGCAACCTGGATAACAGCAATCCAGTTTTTTTCTATAAGCTTAATTTCATTTGAAAGAGCTTTTTTCCACATATTAACCAAGGCCATCTTTACAAGTATCCATGCTACTCCATTGTCCCTGATAATTGTAGTATTTCCTCTGAACTGACGGTGGGCTACTTGTTAGAGGGCTTTTTTTTTTCCGCATAACAACTCGTTATTAAATCAGTCTAGGTGATGGTGGATGAGCAATAGCTGTTTCCTATATAGTGTTCCAGCACTGGTGGACTTCTTAATATTGCATCTGACCAGTTAGCAAAGTACAGGAGATTTTCCATACTTTCAAAATTATCAGAAGCCACATCTTTAAGAATAAAAATCCACAGTGCTCTTTAAGGTTTTAGGGGATGTCAGAACACTCACAGGCAAGTGTCACTGCACTGCCCTGTCTGGGAAATGCATGAAGTACACCATTCCTTTCTCACCATGCCTCTGTGGCTACTTCTGTTCTCATTTGGAGCAGTTTAAATGGCTAAATCTTATTATTTGTGTACAATTCATCTTTTGGTCACACTGTTCTTTTACTATACCATTACATTCTCTGCACAAAGCCTGCTTTTTTAAAGTTAGAGTGTTAAATACTTTTTTTATATGCCTATTAGATTTAGTTCTTTTGAGAAAGGACCAGTGGTCCCATCTGAAGAGATAAGTTGCAGAGGTTTAAGCTGCTCACAGCTGAGCAGAAGTGAGTACATCCTGTGACACACAAACCCTTACATTGCACCAGGTAATGTTCCTAGCCGACCTACAGCACACTTCACTCCACCTACCCGTAAATCCTTTCAATATTTGCAAAGTCTGTGGCACAGCAGCCTTCATTTTATTCTGTATTTGTAAAGCACAAACTATGAGAAGTTCATGTGCCATGCCAAGGTTCAGAGATACTACAGTAGAGCAAATAGGCAACATGCAGCAGACTGCAGCAGCTGTCACCATCAATAAAAGAGGGAGTTTCTTTTTCCCACTACTTTCTACAAGCTTGTTTGATACCCTGGAAGTCTCCTTTAAGAACATGAATATAATTTATCTATTTTTCCTCAACTCTTTCACTCAGCCTTGAGTGCCTTCTGCTCTGGCTGATAACAAATCACCATTCCTGACCTGCAGGAACACCCCTGTCATTTGTTGATGACACTACAGTATAGTTTGTGTTTCTATTTTTTTTATTTTAAGACACACTAGAGAAGCAATCTGCAGTATGCAGGAAGTGAGAAAAGAAGAGGTAAGTGTGCTAAGAACTGTGTTTTTCATCCTACTTTCTGCTAATCTTACCTGATATAATCTGGAGTTTCTGAACACCTGCTGCACCATAGGTTTCAGCCTGTGGAAAAGTTTGTGGGTTCTGTTGTCATAAATTTCATGTAACCATATATACCAGGAGAAGCTTGTTATAGGAACATTTTGGAGAGTGCACACATGGATCCTTTAACACGAAAACTTGTGTTAAAAATGTCATAAGGGGAACACGCATTGGCAGTAGCTTTGAGTGCTTGAAGGCTGTGTTACAAATGTGAATCAGCTAAACAGCTCCACTGAATTGCTAATCTGATATCTGTGCCACATTCAATATGACCTTATATATCTGGTTATGAAATTTTAATTGGGGACAAAATTGTTTGGTTTTTTTGAAAGGCATTATAGCTACTGATAGCCTAATTCTGATTTTTTTTTTCATTCATTTTAACGAAATGTTCACATTGACTGTGTTCCAATGATTGCTCCCACTGAGAGGTATCTTTTCAGCAAGCAGCAGAGTGGTCTCTGCCAAGTATGATATGAACTATCATATCCTCTGAGAATTCCAGATTTTGGACCATTCAAATCAGCATCCAAAAGCTCAAAGGTTTTTCAGAGCTCACCAGGCCTTTCCAAGGCCTCACAATCTGTTAAGGTTTCATACAAGATGACCAAGATAGGGGTCTAATCCAGACTAGAAATATCCTAAGTGACCTAAAAGGCATGCTAAAACCATGGCCAGGAATAGTAGGGGAAGGAGGGAACACCGGGGTAAAATAATGTGCATTACCAACAGCCTTGACTTTATCAACCTTCCTGTAAGGGCCTTGACTTCTAAGCAAGTCAAAAAATGCAATTAGTTTTGGTATGGAAGTGTTGGGTGTTTCAAGTCCCTGCAAAACTGTATTTCCCAATTTCTCTTTGCACATATACCAAAAAAAAAAAAAAAAAGTGGTTTTCCAGAAATCTTCAAGATTTTGAGGCTCTGGAGAAAACACCACATATTGCTAGATTCATGATAAAAATACTGAGAGGTGACAATATTTGTGCTTGCAACTGCTGTTGGTATAAACACAATAGGCAACTCCAGGAGATTTTTGATATGCCGCCAAAGCAGCAAAATGCAACTGGACAGGATATGTCTCATAAGCAGCTAAGCAGACACATTCATGGCAATATTCTTATCAATAAACCTTGAAAGACTTTTTTACAAATCTACACAAAACCATTTTTTACACCCTTCCAGTACTGCCAAACCTTCAGCCAAATGTGACCAGTAAAAAAAGCAAACGGTCTCTGAAACTGCCTTTATGAAGACAGTGTGATACAATTTCCACACAGTGAGACCAACAGAAACAGATTTTCTATATCCCAGGATAGCTGAAAGGCTCATCAAGATCATTGCAAGTTCCCCATTTTGCTGCCCTAAGAGCCCTTCACACCACCTCTCAGCTCTTCGCTGCCTTTCCTAGCATCGTCAGCTCCTACTAGCCCCTCTCACCTGTCCTCCTGTTACCACTTCATGATTCATTTTGCTTAAGTTACTGAGAAGCTTGAGCCAGTTCTTGTCTCAAAGACTTTGAAAATTGCTGAGCATCCGTATTCATGTGAACAAGGAAAAAATTGTAACCATTCAAGGAGTTTGAACCCCCTGTGAAATCTCACCACAGAAAATCACCATTATGTTTAATCACCAGTGTAGTTCTTCACTCTACTTTCACAAATATTTTGGTATTCTAATTCAACGGAGATTTGCTTTACTTCTTTAATTCACTTTATACTCACATATACATATACGTATTGCATACACATCTATAATATGTGTGTACAAACTGTGGAGATTCTATACTGGATATTCACTATATGTGGATATTCTTTACATTAGGTGCCTTTTACACATTCAAACACACCAATCACATTGGCCTAGAGAAATAAATCTGTTTTGTTTTGCTTTGCTCTGCTTTTTTTCTGGCATCATGGTACACAGAGCCTATAAAAAAGAATGGTAAGTCAGTATTATCACATGGATTGATGGATATTTTACAAAACAGTAGGGTTTTCAATCACTTTTAAATTAGGAAGTTAAATTCATCATCACTTATTTCCCGGTGAAAAGTCAGTTCACTATGACTCATTTTTATCTCCTTATGTATTAACAAGTATTAACAAGTATTAACAGCATTAAGAGTATTACCAAGTCTTGTGGTACAGGAGCCCCTCATCAACCTTTCCAACAGATGTTTTAGGCAGCTGAAGGTAAAACTGTTTACAACATATAATAAATGGAAAGTTCCCTTGCAGGCAGCGCATGAAAATATTATGCTTCAGCTTCACACTGTCTGCAGATCATGTTGCCTTGAGAGCTTATTCATTCACTAGGGCTACCACATATTTCATGTAACAGCATGTGCTGCTGTTATCACAGCATTTACTAAAGCTGAAGTGAAGGTTTCAAATTATGACCCTGACATCATGCTTGGCTCAGGATGCTGACACGTGCGTCTATGAGATTACTGGTGCATTTACAAAGCACACTTTTGGTGTGCAGCAGACTCTCAATTAAGCTCACTGCCCAGAAGCACACCAACACAGGGAGAAAGTTCACTTCAGACCATGGGAACATTTTGTTTTATCCATGTTGGGACTGCCTTTTAGAGCATAGCTTTACCCAGCCTTCACACAGCACTCACAGGCATCAGGGAACATTAACCTTTTGTAGACTGTAAACACTAACCGTGTACACATGTCTTCCAAAGTATTAATTTGGCTCACAGGCTGGAAAATGCCATTGTGTTTAAATCATTGGCACTGATCTCATACAATCTAGGTATATACTGTCAATTTGGGTTAATTCTTCTCCTGATTGATTTGTGCATTTCACCTTCACAATATTTTGCCTACAACCATGCTGTTGAATATGAAATACCTCTTTTCTCAGTAGTCAGTCCAGTACACAAAGGCTCTCAGAGAAGGGAAAACAGAATCTTAAGATATGAAGAGTCATTAACTCTGAAGACAGTTTTATATCTCAATATTTGTCTTGGAGTTTTACTTACTGAAATTCTTTTCCACTTTATTATTTGATTAGCATGCAACACTTTACGGAGGCATAGAACATAACTGTTCTTGTACATAAACAAGAACCAATAGCAACATAAGACCTGACAAAATAATAATTGGAAAAAGACTGAAGTATTTTCTTTCTGCCAAAGAGTTCAGAGGAGAGGTAGTTCGGAACATACTGGACTCAAACCCAGGGTTATAGCCATAATGTAAAATCAAGTTGCTCAATTCCAAAGTAAAAAGTTAAAGATGCTTGGACCTTTGGGTATGTTGAAGCAGTAAATGTCCTTAAATATCCATTGCCTTTCTTTGAAGTTGCAGATTGTTGACTCTTCTAAAAGATCAGGCTCTAGCCCACTGTACTTAAGAATCTGAAAAGTGAAAATAGAAAACCTAGTGGATGTCTGAACAATTGGCAGGAATCTCTATAGTAACATTCTTGTTAAACAGGGACACAGAAATCAAACTTGTAGGAGTATCATCAAATCTCTAAGTGATAACACATAGATGGAAAATGCTATGTAATAGTTAATTGTAACTGTTACATAGCTCAGAACAATGCTTCAGCAATCCAGCGGCATTTAACAGCATGCCCTGAAAAGTATGCCTCTTGAAATATTTCCCTGTCTTTTAAAAATATCTCTGGTGCCTGCAAAACCGAACACCACATTGGAATATGTTATCTACATCTCTGAGGACAACAGAAGGCTTGAAGTTTTTTCAGGGGTGAAGGAGGGCAAGATCAGAAAGGGGAACATTAAAAAAAATCAGATTGTTGCTTTATGTAATTTTATTATCTCCAGTTTATGAGAAGATAGGAAGTTTCAAAATACAAAGCTTGAAAAAGGTTGTATATGAAGTCCTTATAAACAGCTGCAATTTTTATGAAAAATTGCACATGAAAGCCTTGTCCCATGAGATTTACAATCAACCTTCTCAATTAAATTAATCCAGTCTTTGAATTTTCACTATTTTAGCAATAGATACGCTCAAAGTTCTCATCACCATCTGAATGCATGACCCAGGCTCTTGATGTTCAAAATATTGCGAATTCATTCCACTAGGAGGAGAACTGGATGGTGTACCAGGTATGGTTGCAATCTTATTTATTTGAAAAGAAACTGTACAATATACAATTTCCTTCAGGGCACGAGGAATCCAGAAATAGAAAGCAGTTTCTTTGTCCAGGCTCTAAAGTGTTTTTCTGGCTGGTATTACGCCTCAAAGTTTCAGCTTTTACTCTCTGGCTTCTATTTCTCTGTGTACTTTTGATGTGTTTCTGCATCTTTTGACTGTGCTTGTCTCTCTCAGACATACCCAAATATGTACATACACGTAGCTCCATATAAGCTTCCGCTGACAATGCCATATGTATGCATTCAGACCCAAAACTTTGCAGCTGTCCAGATGACTTCCCTCCCTAGCCTCCTCACAATTTGTGTGCAAGAGAGTTTTTTCGGCAGCTGCAGCCATTTATTTCAGGAAGGAGCTTGGTTTTCCTTTCACCTGAGTTCAGGAGCAGGATAAGTACTGTAAGGTGCCACAGCGATGTGTGAGAAGTGGGTTGAGAATATGATGAAGGTGAGACCAAGGCACATCTGGGCAGTGCTTGCTACAGCGCAGCAAGGAGCAGAGGAGAGGATGCAGACAGAGCCCCATCCTGCTTTACGCATCAGCTGGGCTTGCCTTGCAAGCAATACAAACGTACACACAAGTAGGTGACACACATGCATTATTTCAGGCACACACATTCATCTAAGTTTTCTTCTGCTGATTATGTATGAACTACACAGCCCTCTAGAAAAAAAATCTGGTGCATGCTTTGCTGGTTTATGTGCAAAGTATGTTTATCATACATCAGTCTCATCTGAAGCTTAAGTCTTGTTGTGCCACATCTACTTCTTGTTGTTCTGCGCATTATTGGAGTGTGTGGTGTGCCTGCTTTATTGGGCATGCAATTAGACGTTAGAACCTGTAAACACAGGATAAGAACAGTTTGCATGAAGCAGCTATAGCAAATACCTGTTGGAAATCAATAAGTCTCCTAGACAGCTCTTACTATATGCTTTGAGCTATTCTTATTTTGAACATCACTAAGATGCTTGCCTGACCAGTGAAGCAACTCCAAATCCAGGCAAGCTCCTGAGTGTAATTGAATAGTTATGCAGGACTGCTGTTTATTAACATAACTTTGTTACAGCAGCTAGTTGAATTGAAGCAGCACTTTATGGACAGATACATTGCACTGGATTTCTTGTATCTAATCTTACCTTTAATGTTACTGACGGTCAATTAAGCTTAATGTTGTTTATAAAGCTATGTATTTCTTCTCAAAACATTAAAAAAAAAAAAAAAAAAAAAGAGGTATTATTTAGCCTGCCTAACAAAGCAACACAACTGCTGTAACCTGAGCAACAATTAAACTACATGGAACATATCTGAAGGAAAGGGAAGAATCAAAATCTGCAGAGTACAGACAAATTCTCTAAAAAAAAATATAAATGTAAACTGACCTCACTGTATTACTACTCTCATTCTGTGATACAGTCTTAGTTTTATGAATACAGCAGAAGCTGGTTAGCAAAGAGGAAAGAAAAATACCTTAACAATGACACACTTGACAGGATAGATTTCCTGAGGAAGGTGAGGTAAAGAGGATATAGCCCCTCCATTGGCACCTCCTTATTACCATGCGTGTTGCTAATCTTCTGCAGGACAGGACAGGAGGGAGGCTGAATTGCTGCAAAACCCCTGTCACCACTGCAGCTGCATTCCCATTTTGGCCACATCCCCTGAGCTGCCAGGACACCACACAATGTGCGTTATACAGCTCACTGAATTAGGTGCATCAAAAATCCTACCCAAGAGGTAGGATGGCAAACAAATGAATGCGAAGACTGATTCCTGACGTGCAGTCCTATGAATACCTATTAGTTGCAATGTTCACACTGCTATTTAGCATCAGAAGTGGTTACAGCTGGGCAATAATGCAATCCTCACAAAACAGAGAACTGATCATATTTAGCAATGACAAAACCAAGCTGCATCTGGTGACTCTTTACCTGTGTTGCTCAAGAGAGCTGGAGCTTATCATTGCAGTCTTATTTCAAGTTATGAATTTTTCAGATTCATTATTTACTTCATATTACCTCAGCATCAGCTGAGCTACCTGTCCCAGCATCACAAACCACAACATTCAGAAAAAGCTGTATTTATTTAGTGTATTTATTGCTACCTTCGGGAGTAGGAAATTTTCACATTACTACCCATGATTAATTAGTAATCAGACAATTTTAACACCTACACAAAACATTGATTACCTCTCTTGAGTTTATTCTTTCCCCCTGCTGATCTTGCTAGCACTGACTGTACTTACACTCTCTCTAACAGATCTCCCCAGAGGTTGCTTCCACCTCATCAAGCTATCCTAGAGAATAGAGAAAACATCTTCTGCAAACCCAGACACCCCCAGACTGTAGGAGGAACTAGTCTGCAACACAAAACAGCATGCATTTTAAAGAGGGAGGAGAAAAGGAGCAAGCTGAGGCAAAGTGAGGAGAGAGGAGAATAGCCCTCCTTCTTTCTCTCTCCAGACAGAACCAGAAATCTTAGAATATATGGAGAACACAAATTATTCAATTCGCTTGAAGGTGATCATATGTTGGTAATGGTAAAGGTTATGCACGGAGGTCTGTGGGGTCCTAGCAACACACCATCATTCACCTGGAGGATGAACCCCATTCCCTAGCATCAAACACCAGCCCTGTGCCTAAAAGGACTGCTGGCTGAGGAGCCAGAAACACTTATCGAACACGATGCGTCCAACAATGCTTCAGACAGAAGACACTCACAGAGGCAAGACTGCTTGGGTCTCTCTTGGTATTGATATAAAGAAAGGTACCACAACACTTTCAGCAAGTGTCCATGCATTTCTGTTGCAAATGGCGCATGGCACCTTGCTGTGTTGTAGGATGAGCGTCCAGTGACATTAGATTACTCATCGCTCCTCTCTGGAATAAATCAATTAGCTTTTTTCTGATATGAAGTCCACATGTCACTGTGAAATGTTACCAAGACAGTCACCAACTTCAGTGGATTCATTTTGTGTTTTACAAAGACAAGGTATGAGGAAAGTACTGAAGGAAAACAGCGTAGTCATCATAGTAGACAGTAGGGACAGCTAATGAACACAGACCAGAAAACCCATGAATACAAGGTGGTTTCAGCTTCCACAAAAATATAAAAATGAGGAAGCAGAATGCAGCTGAAGCAGTATCCCCCAATCATCCCGGGATATTTTTTGAAAGGTCCATGGAACTCCATGCAGTTATCATGTCTGAGCTATATGCAGTTTTATTAATGCATTCAGTGCATTCCCCTCCTCCCACTATGGATAGTCTCCTTAAGGGACAAATACCACTGATTAGCCATTAAGACAAAATTAGTTTTCCTGCATGGCAGGTGGAATTGTATAGCTTTAGGTTTGTCAGTGATTTGATGCCATGTCTTACATAATGCTTCAGTATATTTACCAGGGCTATAGCCCCCATTGGATAATGTGGAATGGTAAAAATGAGAGAGAACATTCAATGGGCAAATGCAGTCAAAATAAAACCTTGGAATCTGGGTTTTCTTTGGGCTTTACCTATCCACTTTTGTACCCACAAATAACTACGATGTAATTCCTATAATTTAAATGTCTGAGTACTTTGCCTGCAGGCACAATCACATATTTAGATGTCTAGCTGATGTCAAGCCCCTACAGTTCCTGATGCCTGCATTTGCTGCTGTAAAAATAGAGACCATTTTTTAAAATCTGCCTCTTAAAGTGTGTCTCCTCAAGGAAAGGTAACATCTGTTCATAGCATGTGCCACTGTCAGACAAACAGGGAGGTCATGAACAGATCTGCACCCATTTCTGCAGATTGAGACAGAATATGAACCCTTGAAAGACTGTACTGCTTCCACAATTATTTTTTTTCTTTCTTTCACTGGTAAAAACAGTTTTAGCTACTTACTCACTGCATCTCAAAGGATTTGAGACAGTATTCAAAGAACTGAAGCAGGAAGAGACAGTCTTTCGCTGCTTAGCCTATGCCTAGGGCTTGCTGAAGCTGTGAAACAGTTCACTGAGCATTTTTCTCTTCTCCTTTTAAATAAATATTAATTGGCCCAACAGTTCACAAAATATGTTTTTAATTGAATAACAGCTAAGCAAGAGCACAGGAGTTGGACTTGATGATCCTCCTGGGTCCTTTCCAAACCAGGATATTCTAAGAGGTCAGTGAACAGAAAACTGTGCTATTATGTCAGGGGCAAGTCATGAACAACCCTTTATAGAGGGACGTGCTTACTTAATTGTCTCAGAAGAAAATATGTTCTCCATCCCGTGCTCTCCTTGTTGTCTTCATGGTTTCCTACTGATCTTCCACTTCAACCTATTTTTGCTTTGCATATTCTTGAATATCCTCATATATACTTTTCTTCCACTAAACATAGGATGAACAAGAACAGAAATTGGAGGGAGGCAGGAGATGACCAGCAGGTATTTGAGGAGGCAGAGCCGATAGCCCCCATCAGGGACATGGGGAGCAAGAGGAAACCGAGTTCTCATCAGGAAATTTATTTAGCTGTGGCTGAAGTATATGCAAGGCCTGGGCCAGTAACTTCACTGACTCATTCAGCTCAGGTTTCCCAAACCGAAAACTGGAACAGCAGAAGTTGCAACTGGGAAAAGTCAAAGTGTCAGTTTGAAAGAGAGATGCTTGCTGACTACAGCAGGCCAAGAGGAATGATCTCAAGGCTGACAAAGAAAGCCAAGCAATGTGGCAGCTAGCTTCTCAGCAGAGAAGGTCCTGCAGGGAAATCAGTGCTAGAAAACTGTCCCATCATAAAGAGGAGGATTGGCTGTGAAAGGTGGGGATGCCAGCTCTGGTAGGGGCCACAGGTCTGCACAGAAAGAGCAGCATGTGGTCAGAAATGGGTAAGGCCAGTGTCCAGAGTAGCAGCAGCCCGAAGTGATACCTCTGCAGCACTGCCAGAGGGGCCCAAAGATGCAGCTACCGCTGGTGGAAAAGCTGGGAAGCGATCCCTCAGCAAGGGCTGCAGAGCAGCATCAGCTCAGCCAGGAGGACAGCTGCCATTGCAAACATCCCAGGTTAGCTCGGTGAGCACCAGCTGCAGCAGGAAAGAAATCATCCAGCTCTGCAGCACACACTGCATAGTCAAATTAATTTAAACTTCCAATAAATGTGCCCACACTGTGCTATGCTCACGTGACCACCTGGTTCTCCATAGGCTCTTGTGCAGAAGCCTGCCAGCAGTAGCTCCAGGAGCTCCCAAACCACCATCAGATCACATGCAGATGTAACCAAAATGCCGTAAGGGATTATGCATCTGCGTGAAAACTATGGACATTAGATCATCTGTACGGTCTGCACAGCAACTTTTGGTATCAACACAGTAAGGACAAGGCCACTGGAGGTTCAGGAAATTCTGGCAGATATACTGTTTGATGTATCGGTTGAGAATTACTCTTTAATTATAATTAATTACACTAATTAACAGAGCGAAAGAGTAATAAGCCCAGACAGATAGGTGTGAGAATGCAGCTGACTGCTACAGGTTTTATTTATGCAGGTTTCTGTATAATGCAAAGCAAGTGGCTGGGAGATAAATAGTGCCAATTTTCCCACCTGTGACCAGGAGATAGCTTTTCTAAATCCTATATGAACAGGTGAAAATGTGCAGCTTGTACATGGGTCACAGAAATATTTTCAGTTAGTGTCAGGATAACCACGTCTTGGAATTTATACTAGCTTTTGCAAAGGGAGACTAGACATATGATCTTGGTATGATAACACCTAGAATGGAATTTATTTCAAATTACTTAAGGGTGGAGATCTTAATTAAGTTACAAATGGGGTGTGAATATCAAATGTTGGCAAAAATAGCATCTTAAAAATAACTTTTAGCGAAACTGTGAGTAATTAAAAGCAGCTGTGAGAATTTTGGAGGCAGCTAGTGAAATGGTTCCCATCATTTCTGGGAGCTGGAAAAGGGGAGAAAACAAGAAATCTGTAAATTCTAAACATGTCAGAGAAGTAACAGGACCAGAAATTGCTGCTTCATCAGCATGTCCCGAACAGATGTGGTTGCACAGAATACCATCAAACGGGGTTTCCCAATCTGATCCTGTCTTGTGGCGGGTGACCCAGGCATCACCTGCAAACCACATCGGGGTCCTGCTGGGTGGTGCAGTCCCTGGCTGCAAGTCCCACAGCAAAGCCAGCACACCGGGAGGGAAAGAAAGTCCCGAATCCCAACCTAAGCCGTGAAATTAATAGTGTGCAGCGCAGAATTGCTAGCTGGTAGGTGACATACAGAGTCAAAAACCCTTTTACCACCTTCAGGCAACCCTGATTCCATGCCACACATAAACAGCCCCTGCCTACTGCAGATTGCACAGGGACTTGCCCTTGGGCCTCCTAGGTCACCTCTGCAAGCCCTTCTGTGGAAAGACTGACCCTGTGTGAGGCTGTGGCTATCCTCAAAAGCTGAAGAGCCCAAAGAGGAGCATCCTTCCCCAGAGATGACGGGGAAATGCGATGCGTGCCACTGAGCGCCCAGAGTGCAGGGCACCGAGCCTGTCCCACCTTGCTCTTCAAGGACTGAGAGCTACAGCTGCACCACCCTGTCCCTCAGCAAAGCTGACTTGCTCAGTTTCTGAACAGAAAACCAAACTGGCCTTGTGGGTTTTCAAGCAGTGGGGAACTACCAGAGAATTGGGTGCTTACTCCTGAGCTCTCCCATGCACCTGGGCATGCCCAGCCCCTTTTCACAGTCTCTTGAAAAATTATCCCATAGTGAAAACCAGATGTAAAAAAAAAAAAAAAATCAAACTGAGGGGGGAAGATTTGTTGAAGGGAAGAAAACTGTGGAAATATTATTTTTTATGACTGTAGTAGACTCACCTTCAGTCCTCAAAGACACACACTGCACTTTTCCTGAATTAAAAAAAGGAGTCAGATGAAAGCATTCAGACATGGTAGTGGAATGTTGAATGTAGGTAACATCCCATAACAATGCAGCACCCAGTAACAACAACAGCCATGAGATGTGATTTACTCCTTCAGGACAGTGGGTACATCACCATGGGTGCTTAGGAAGATATGGCCTCTGTAGAAGACAAAACCATGCACAAGATTAAAAGGCAGTGAGAGAGAAGGGGAAAAAGAGGCTGTGGGTAAAGACTCTGTACGTGCCTGCGGGAATGACTAATAGACATGGGCAAGAATTCTGTTTTCAATAGAAAATACAGTTTTCAAAAAATCAAAAATTTTCATAAACATCAACCACAGTGGGAGAGAAGGCCATTTTATGCCTGGGGAAATGCAGACTTAGAGGCAAACCAGCTCACGGGAGACAATAAGGGCACAAGACATGTGAACAGCAACTGCTGAGAGAAAACAATTCCCCTTGGGAAGTGTGGTTTAATTTTTGAAATGACTCAAAATGAAATGTGTTGTTACACTTTCAACAGACTAAGCTGAAGCATTTTAATTGCGAATCATTTATTCAGAACTTTTCATTCCACAATAAACAATTTTTTCAACTTTTTCCCTTTGTTTGGTATGGAAATGCATTCCTGTTTCATATAGGACAGAAATTTTGATTTTGGCTATATTTTATGCAGACTTCAAGAACCAATTTTCAACAGCGCCCTCAGAAAGGAGCCTAGTGGTATGGTTTATATGAGTATTTATGCCAGCAGAAAGGGAAAAGCAGCACCGAGGGGAACTAAGCAGCCAGGAGTTGGGATTCAGGGGTATAGCAGGGCTCCCTTGTCCAGAAATAGTGCCTGCTGGAAGCAATATTCAGACTTTGGCATTAACGTTAGACATTTTTCAATGAGATTTGAGCTCCTAAACACTTATCTTCTGTTAAGTGGGAGAGGAGGGCTGGCAGCTGCACATAGGGCAGTGCTGGAGGAGAGGGGACCACTGTCGTCCCACACCCTGGGGTACTCCCTGCCTCAAGGCTGCTGGCTTGAGAAGGGCTGTGCAGTCAAATGTTTTGCAAGACGGGTACCTGTGAAGCTGTGAAGTGGAAAGAGCATTTGGGATAGACAGGTATGCACACACCTTTTAGGGATGTAGATACAGCAGAGGAGATTTTTCCAGATGAAGGTGAGTAAGGACACACAAATGGGCATGCACACCTTCGTTATGCTGAGATGGGAAAGGAACATACATGTTCCTAATGCATCTGTTTATACCTATTTGATGCAAGCTCACAAATTATGGTCATTCCCACATTATTACATTAAAGGCTGGCCTAAAAATAGGCTGCCTGAACTTTGTATAGCATGAGGAAGTCCCGTCACTCCCTGCCCAAAGTCAGGCCCAGC
Source organism: Elanoides forficatus (assembly GCA_025311575.1). NCBI lineage: Eukaryota > Metazoa > Chordata > Aves > Accipitriformes > Accipitridae > Elanoides > Elanoides forficatus. Next base: position 35,568,401 of record JAOBAS010000072.1, read on the forward strand.
AGCTGTATGTACCAGTCTGACTCTGAAATGTCTCGCCCTGAAATGGAGCTTCGTGGGAAACATTCTGTGTATTATATACGACCTGACTCTTGAAATTTAGTTATGCAACTGGCTATTTCCACGTATGTAACATATTTGAGAAGATCCACAAACCCAAGTAACTGAAAATGTTGGCCTACAATGTACCCTTTCAAAGAAAGGTATGCAACCCTGTCACTCCTGGGGCTACACATCACAAACCACCCAACACAATGCTAATTTAGCCTTTGGCAAGCTTCAGATTCCCTTCCTCAGCTGGATAAGTGTACCCCAAAATAGAACTTGCTAGAAAGAACACTGAAATTAACTTTCATCAGTATTTATATAAAGTACCTGTGTCATTGATATTGAAAACTGTGAGTAATGGCACCTCATATGATGTGTGACTGAATACCTTCTCCAATAATCACTCGGGTTAATTTCTTGATTGATGTTCTGTATTTCACTTGGCCTCTTGAATGAGCAAGTCATACAGCTTCTGCCACATTTCTTTTCTATTGGAATAAGCATCCATGTCTAAGAGGGCTAAAGAGGGGATATGAAGAAGAAAAAGTTATAGAACAATTTGTTGCTGCTGCAAGAAAATAACATGGCTTCTAACTTCAGCAGTTTTGTTCTGTACAAAAAAAGCACAAAGCCAGAAGCACTCATTATAAGGCTATCTGGAGAAGCCCAATAAACGAGCAAGAATGAAAGACAGTCAGGGGAAGGGATGGTGGTAGAAAGCACATCAAGTAGGACAGAAACACTTAGACATCTAAAGAGTGTTTTCATCCACAGAAATGTCATGAATATTGTAATTAACTGGTTCTTGAGCTTTTAGGATGCGCCATCTTAAGATCTGGCCCTGCGACAAACACAGGCACTGAAGTCCTACCTAGCAAGCAGGTCTCCCACTTTTTTTTAGTGAGACATGGGAAGGCAGCAGCAGTCTCAGTGATATTGATCTCTCGACGCTATGGGGCAAAGCATCTCCTTGCTTCAGGCTGGCCATGACTGCATAATTGCCCAGTCACTTCAATGTCATCACCTCCCACATCTTACAGCTTTGTCATCACAAAGTCTAGATCTTTGTTCTCAGCCAACGAACACAACCCGAAGGAGCCGGACGTTCGGCATTTTGAAATACGGCTGTGCCGAGAACAAGCATGGGTAGACATTCCGTCTCTGGGAA
>JAOBAS010000072.1:35569713-35585096 GCA_025311575.1 Elanoides forficatus
TATATTTTTTTTTTCTCACCAAACTAAAAAAACCCCAAAAAAAAAAAAAAAAAAAAAAAAAAAGCAGCAAGATTTCTACTGTAACATCTTGCTATTCAGAAACAAAAGTTTCCTCTTGTTTAACTGCCAGCATATGCCAGCTTAATTACATCAGGCTGCATCAGCCATATAACCTGACATGAAGTTGCATAAGACAAAATGCCTCATGCAATTTGCTGCATCATCCAGGAAATCAGAAGACAAAAAAAAGATTGTGGGCCATTGGGGTTTTCTGCTTTGTGTTAAAGCTACTTTCAGATCTTTAGTCAGGAAATAAAATAATTCTCAAGCAGACCTTTTAATCCACCGCAGTCTATGCATCATCTTTACTAAAGCTGTCACTGTCTCTTCACATGGTCCATTCCAGCAAAACAGCAACCTTCTGTAACAAGTAGGATTTTTCACCAGTCATGATCTGGACTCCACTCTAGGGCTGATTCTGTCACTCTTGTTCACACTGAGTAATACTCCTGACTCAAGGGGCAACACCCCCAAATCTGACTGTACTATTACATCATTATATTGGATGATTGGATTTCAGCAGTACAGTAATAACATGTGTTACTGGTTATGCCACAGACACATCTATCCAAAATGCTTTTTCCAGTTTAGACCCAGGACAATACACAACCAGTATATGGATGAGTGAGCCACCCAGCTTCTGTTAGATCCTCGGAGCTCATGCCCTTCCTAATATTTAAGGCAGGGCCAGGATTTTATTTTATATTGCTACTCTGCAAAATTATTAATTTCATGTTATGCATTTTGCCAGAACTCAACAAAGTATATTTCCCAAACCAGCAGAAAAAGGATGCAGGCACATTTTCGCATGAAAAGCTTCTTGACAGAAGTATGGCTATTCTTCCTCCTTGAGAACTAGATATGTGAAACAAATTCCAGAACTAAAATGATCATGACCATCTTTGCATTCATTTCTTATTTTCCTTCTCTAAAACCTAACAAGTTCCAGCAAGACAATATGAAATGATTAATATTACATCATGTTTTCTAGTCAAGAGCAGGAGAGAAATTTCCATTCTTTTTCACATAGCAAAGACCACAGCTGGCACACCCAGCCCAGGCTGATTTTTTTTTTCCAAGGAGAATGCAATTCTTTTCCTTGCCAAGGGGGAGTATTATCTTTTGCACCATGCCAGAAATGGATGCAAAATGTCTTCCATATGAAAATTTCACTCTCCTCTCACTGTTATTTGCACATAAATGTGGCTTTCCATTTCTCAGAGGGAACAGTCATACCAGTTTGTCTTCAAGGCAAGTTGTTCTTATGGCAAAAAAAAAGGTGCCTGCTGATGTGGTGACAAAACAAGCTGTCATGTAGCATACGTAAAGTGATTTAGAGCCTTCCATCCAGGTCCAGCAGAAAGCTACCTATCACAGAAAGTTTGCTCACTTTTCAGCAGCAATAGCAACAGTGCCAAAGGCAATATGCATGGAGATTCTTTTTCTTCTGGGAACAAATTTTTTTAAATACTTCAGAATGGTTCTGTGGGGCAAGTACCCACCTATGTCCTACCTAACTTGAAAAAAACAAATGAGAACTTTGGCTTTTCCAGATAGCAGTTCACTGTCTTCTGTTTTGTGCTAGCACCTGTGCTCAGTGATTTCCACAAGCTGCAGTCACTTCTTGGAGCAACCTCTGAATCCTGATTTCTTTTTTTAACTTGGGACTTCAGGTTTCTTCCTTAGTCCCTCCCTTCTCCAAGCTCAAGCCAGTCTTTCCATTCTAGCTATGTCCCTTTGGTGGACAGCCTCTCCCAGGAGGAAGGAGGGTGCTATCATCATTTGTCAAACAGCATACGTGGAGCTCTTGCTTAGGAGCAGGTGCTGCTTCTGCTTATTATTATCTGATCCTTTCAGGAGTCTTAATTTCTTTGACTTGTTTTCCTTTCTCATATCTCCAACTGAATGCATGGCCATTGCTAACTCAAGGCTCAAGCTTCTTTGCAGGGGTAAGTCTGCTTCTGGGCCGTGAGCTAGGAACTGCTAGCCTTCACACAGGTTACAGAATGTTAAAATATTAAAATATACATGAAAGCCAGAGATAACAAGCTGTTCTGTAAGCAGGAAAACAAGCAAAGCCTGCTTTCCAATGGATTTTTTCATGTCACTGGGGTCTCAACAGTCTAACTGGTGAGAGGTCAGACTCGAGCTTTTCCCATGGCTGCAGTGTCTCTAACGTTGCTGTAATCTGCGATTGCTGGCTAAGGGTTAATTAAGCTTACACTGATGCTTTTCTTCCAGTAAGAGTAACAATATGGTTGTCTCTCCTTTGTCCACTGCCTGCTTTCACCAAACATTTGTACTTTCTCATGCCTCCAGCAGCACTACTATTCTTTCACATTAGCTGACTTACAGGTAACCACGAGATTAATGGGGGATGGATGGCACATACAGGTTACAACCACAATTCTTCCTTAAGAAAATTTCCTTAAGAAAACAGCATAAAAAACACCAGACACACTTGTGGTAGAATCACATGAAACAGGTACAAAAGAACAAACCCACTTGACCAGTGTCATTGAATGGTAATAAAAACATTACATGGCTCCTACAGAGATCATATGTAAAGTGTGCCTTCCCTCCTAGAACAAGGTTCACCAATGGAAGGCAAGGTATGTCAGGATTAATTCTACAGTGCCCTTCTTTATTGAATTGTTATATCTGTAAGCTAGTTTACTGCAGCCATTTATAAAATCCCAGCACAGGTGCAAATTCAGTGAACCTGTGTTTAAAATGAAATTATGATTGTGAAGTCTAAAAGAATATAGTTGGTTTTGCACATCAGAAGCAACACCTTTAGAAAATTAAAAAATAGACATTTTTTCTGGGAAAAAAATGAGAGTTTAGTGACATATTCAGGCACTTCAACTCTCCAGGCTGAACAGCACTGCTTCACAACAGCACTCTGACAACAACTCAATTGCATTGAGCATGCAATTGTTTGGAAAGCATTTCTGAAGCAGAAAATGTCATACTGTTCTCCCCTCACAGCTTGTTTTACCAATCTGTTGCCTTTTTTCTAGTTAAAATGCAAGCTCTTTCAGCCTATGAGAATTGTTTCATTTAGTGTCTGCATATTGCATAACACAAAAGGGCTCAGGTTGCAGCAACCTGTATGGCACAAGCATGCAAATAGCAATTGACTATAACGAGAAATAACTTTAGCAGCACTAGCGTTTTATAAGAAAAAAACATAGCTGAACATTCAGTCTACTAATCTCATCATCAGAAAAGAGGGCAGGTCAGCTACAGCAGCTGGTCCTGCATCTTGTCCAGTTCAAAACTCTCATTAACAACTTGCATGATGCAGTCCTATTTAGTGCTTGTCAGAGTTGCCAAAAACATGAGCATGGGAGGAATCACAAGCTCTCTCAAGGACAGGATCAGAGCTCAAAATGATACCAAGAAACAGGGCAGGTAATTTGAAATCAACATGATAAAATTCAACACAGAGAACTGCAAAGGGCTACAGTTAAAGAGGCAAAATGAAATGGACAAGTTTGAAAGAGGGAATAACTGACTGGTCAGCAGTACACTGATAAAGGATCTGGAGTTACGGAGGTTTGAACTCAAGCATGTGAAGCTGGTCATCAGCTCACATGTGTGCCCACTGTGAGAACTACCAGGAAAAAAATAGGCTGAAGTTAGAGCAAGGAAGACTAGGGAAAGGGTCTTTTAATCTGTAAGTGTAGTGAAACACAGTGACAAAGGCTGCTTCAGTGAAGGGTTTTCTTTGAACAGGTTACACATCTATCAGGTTAGACATTAACCTGGATGACCCCTGGAGGCTTTTTTCTAGCCCTGCACTTTTATGATTCAATACAGTTCCTCCAGCTAAGGAAATTTATTGCTGTGTGAGCTGCAATTTGGAGGGCAAGCCTTGGCAAAACCACTGTTATATATTCCCTGTTTCGTAAGTGAAAGAAGAGAGCGAGGAGACTACAGCACAGATCCCTGTGGCTTATGCCCTTACTTGGCATGGATGTGAACTTCCACCTTCCCCTGTTTGGAAACTGAACCCTTTCCAGCTGTTATAGTGTGACCCTTTACTTCTTAGGTCTTCTTAGTACCTGGCCTAAGAGGGAAGGAGAGCTTTACTAAAACTGGAAGTGTTCAGTTAGGAAATTAAGACTTAAAAGCAAACGAACAAGCTACTGCAATAAAAACTGTGGTGATAGTTCTCAGTGGCTTCACTATCCTGCAGTGAGTGCTTGGTGCATGCTCCTGCCTTACAACACTGTTCACTAGACGTAAGGTCCTTCACTCGTACTTCTGAGCCATATGCTCCCTGACATGTACTGTGTTGTAGGAACATGTACATGGGCAGTTACCAGGAGTAGCTGGTACACTCTAAATGCACACCTTCATTTACTTTACAGTAGCAAGCTTGCTCACACCTTAAATCCCATGTTATATATATTTTTAAAAAGGGACAAGCAAAGGTCAAATGCTTTTGAAATGCACTTTGTGGGCTATGATGCCCTATAAGAACAAGTAAGTTATTCAGTTATGTCAATTAATCTTATATTTAGAGTTATTAATGAAATTTGCTTCTTTCAAAGTGCTCAACTGAGAGTTCTGATGCAGAAATTCTTAGCTGTAAATAAATACCCAGAGAACCGATACCTTATTTCTGAGGTCTATCCCTCAATAACCAAAGAAACTATAGTTTTCAGATACATCTGAAGACATAAAAATCAGGAAAAATAAAATATTCTGACAGGTAAAAGAATCCCAGTTCTGACATAGAACTTAAAATATACTAATTTTTATTTCTAGACCTTTTTCTTATCATGTAAACGTGGTTCTCATGGAGGAAACACTGAAGTGCCAATCTAAACACTAGCCTATGTTGAAGTCTTTCCTTTTGTCCCACCACACACCCACCAGTGGTTTTCCTTCCCCTACTGAAATCTAGCATTTCTTGGAGCAGAAGACTTTTGCCAGACAGAAGTGTCATAGTCTAGCTGTGGAGTAGGTACACACGGCTCAGTCCCAGGCAGTTACTGGCATACCCCAGTCCTCTACCAGAGAGTTGTATACTGATTCTGCTTTCAGAGAAGATTTGTAAAAGAGCCCTTGGCAGCGCTGACACACTGAGCCATCACAGTTCTCAGAGGCAGGAATGCCTCTTCCCACCACCCACCACTCACCACGGGATGCACACTCTCTCTGCCTTGCGTACCCTCCTTGGTTTCAGAAGTGACTGCAATGCTTCACAAAGGGGGAAATGACATATCCCCGAAGCACTCTTGTGCCACCAGGAATTAAAGTGCTATATGCATCTAAGCCACAGCCATACAACACAGCCACTCATAGCTGTGAACCACTTCACCTATCTCCTGTTATACAGCCTCCTTTCAATGTTCAAGGCCCAAGTAAAGGAGTCATAACAGTTTTTTCAAGTGACAAACTCTTATCTGTTTCAGAAATTCTCAGATAAATCCAGAGGGACATGAATATCAATAAAGCAGACACCGAAAGTCCACCCGCGCATCCCTCCTCTGAGTAACACAATGTAGTTACACAGCATGGCGTCATACTGGACAGACACAGCTCTAGGCTTACTCATTTGAGTCTCAGTATGCCACAGAAGAAGGGGAAAATCAAATGTAAAGTGAAATTATTTCCAACAAGTAAAAGCTGCACAAGATAGTTCATTATTTATGGAAAAGTCATGACTGTTACCTTACACAACGTTGGTGCGGCAGAGGACAACATTTCCTGGGATTATCTTCTCTGCAGACTCCTCTGAAAATATATCACTGTTCATGACATCTGGGATAAAGAAACTAAAAATAGATAGCTGGGCATAATGGACCATTCACAAATCTAAAGGTGTGCACATGTTTGTAGCATTCAGCGAGATGCAGGATAATATAGACAACAGATAATTTGGGTCAGACAGTGTTCTCTGCAAGAGAACAGAAGACAAACACTCATTTCCTCTTATTTCTTCTGTGAAGCGGAGGAAGCTTTGCTTTCTGCTGTCTGTAGCATCCATTGCCTGGGAAACGTGGCTCCATAAGACCCTCAGGGGCCTTAAAGGCCATGAAGCAGCTTTGTCGCTTTCAAAAGGCCAAAGTAAAATATTAATGTAGTATAGGTAGGCACAACCCTATGTTCTGACTCAGTTCTTCTGCCTACTGGCCATGTGACTGTCTTAACAATCCTTTTCTCTACATCACCTTCTGCATCAAAAATGGGTTATTTGTGAAAAGAACCAGAGCCTCTTCTGTGAGCACCTTCACAAAAGACAGAAACTTTAACATGCTGAACGCCAAAACATTTAGCATGAGCCTTTCCCAAGAATCTCATCTCCTGAAACTGCCAAGAAGAGCTGGAAAAAAAACCCAACCATTTTCTTCTGAATCATAAACATACTTGTACACTCCTGCCACGTGCAGCCAGCAATAGGACTGGTAGTGCAGAGAACCCAACACTCCCCTGACACCAAGAAGTCCCAAATGCAAACTCTGGCTCTGCCACAGATGGGCCATGCAGCCGCGGGTGCATCTCTGGCCCTCTTAGCTTCATTTTCCTTGTCTGTGGAATGAAAACAGTGCTCACAGTTTTGTACTGTGAGAAGGATTAGATAAAACTTTGTTCATGTGGTAAGCCTGCAAGTTGCTAACTGTCACTATTAATTCATGGTTTATTAATCTTGTTACAGAAGATCTTCCTAATAATTTAAAGAATCAAATTCATTAAGGAATTAATTAATCTCCTTCACTCATGAAGGCAAAGAAGTCTGTGATCCACTGCACTACTAGATAGGTTTGCCCTACTATTTCTTAATTACTTCACAAGTAATAGGTATTACAGTAAAACAAAGCTGGATATTTTACCTTGCCACCATATACAAACTTATAAGGAGATTCTTAAAACAAACAAGTTTCTTTCTGGCATGGATTATTTATTTTTTTCCTCTTTTTCACTAGACAATTTCAGGCTTATTGCATGGCAGTGTTATAACATGTCAGAAAGTAACAGGAGCACCAGCAAAGACAGGGAAGGGTCATTGCCCTCAGAATGGGCAGAATATCAGAGCAGGAGGGGAAGCAGCTTCCCCACGTAGTTCTTCTTATACTTTTAAGGTGAAGTAGCAGAAGGCAAATTAAAATTTTGTTGATTTCAGTTTAGACTTTTGCCTTGAAAATGGCCAGAAGAAACCAAGTAAAATCCTTTAGGTCATCTTCACCCCTTTCCAACCTTTATCTTTATAGAAAAACATAGGGAAAAAAAAAAAGTCTTGATGTAATTTGAATGAATTATACAATTCAAATTACTGGACTTACACTGTATATCTAACTTAGGCTCTATGACCATCAAAGCTGAGCAATTCAGTAGCCTGTAATTCAGAAATCTGAATCTGCTTATCCCCACAACTCTTGAACAAGGTAAAGACAATGCTATTACTCCTACTTAACATATGAGAAATGGGGGCACATAAAACTAAGGGATTTATTTACTGCAACCCTTAACTCTGTAATGCTGAACTGCAAACCAGAAGCCATGAAATCACAGTTAATTCAGCACTGACTCTAAAATAGTAAATCTTGCTGAAAGGCAAGATGATCTGTTTAGGGCTCAGTATGGGACCAAGAGGTTTGTCTTGGAGGGTGCAGAGGAACCCCACATCTGCTAGGGGAGAGGAAGAGTCATCTCACACCTCCTCAAGAACAGCCATGTAGACACCTGTGGTTTTGCAGACCTCTTGCTCTGGATGAAGACAGCAGAGGATACATATTTTGTGGAACACTGCAAGACCTGGACATGATCAAGGATGCCAAGTTGCTCAGCTATGTCAAGGCTGTTTCACTTACACCTGTCAGAGGAAATACAAGCAGCTACAGAGTTTGGCAGCAAGTGATCAGGGATTCTGGGACTGGCAGAGGTTTTGGAGACAGCCAAAAGATGCCTCCATCTTTTTGTGAACTAAGGCAGAAGAAATTTGTCCAAGGTTATCTAGGATATCTGTGAGAGATAACGGGTATGAAAAGTGACCTCTGGAGCTCCAGGTCAGTGCCTACTCACTGCACTATCCACTCTTGCACAAGTGTATCTGTACTTTCTTCCATCCTACTGAATTTCTTTTTCCCAGATCTCTAATTTGTGTACTGTATGTTCCTGACACACAGAAACTTCTTTTATATTCATAAACTCACTATTACTCAATACCTTTGGCCCCACACAGTGCCTTGTAGTTACAACACTTACTAAGGAAGAAAAGAAAAATATGGTTTGGGAGATTAATTTTCCTGTAGTTTTTGGTCATGTCTTGGTCCTTAGTGTAAGAAACTGTTTAGCCAGTCCTCAGATGGTCTGAGTCCACTTTCAGTTTCATGGCCAGCTTTAAATCAAAAAACCTCCCTCTCTTGGCCAGACATAAATTGCCTACTGTAGCCGATGTAACTGGTGGACAGACGTGAGTGCAGACTTACACCATGCTTCCACATTTCACCAAAACATATCCAAGTATTATACCAACCCACTGACTCAGCACAATTTGATCATAACAAAAAATGCAGATTTCTCTAAAGGAGTTGCAGATAATGCATAAACACCAACTTTTTACACCTGAGAAAACAGTCTTCATTCTTAAATTCAGCATTATAATTTGCATTGATCATACTAGAGTAAGCTATTACAGTACTTTTATTTTCTGGCACTTATCAGTAAAACTGGCTAAAACACCAAGCAGAACCACCAGTGAAAATAAAATATCTTCATGAAAATGCCAAGATGCTTTAACTTTTTTTCTTGTTTCTTCTGAGTCAGAGTTGGAAAGGACACTTTTGGAAGCTTTACCCAGAGCTTTTGCGGTATAGTAGACAGCCAGGAGGGTACAGAGAGAGACAAAGATGGTAAGCAAGCATGCTTGAGCATGTGGATATGGAAGAATGTATCTAGATAAGAGAAAAAATAAGTTGGAAAAATACGAAGGGCAAGTGCAAGGAGAGGTAACAAAACAAGCCACACAGATAATAGAATTGGATATGCAACAAAAAAATGTAAATCATGAACAGCAAATAGATAATGGGAACACTTTGCCTCAGAGTTCCAAGCCATTTTGAAATTAATGTTTCTGCCAAACTTACAGTCCTACTGTGTTTGCTTTCAGTAGATGTAAGAAGAGGTTTCTAGGAAATGCATGTAAAAGAGACAGGAAGAAATACTGAATGTACACTTAGAGAATGCAATTTTAGATTTCTGAACATGAATGCAGTCTAGGAGCATCCGAAAGCACAGCACGGTGTGACAACCATCTCATCTGGTGCTGCTGACCGGTCATCTCTTGAATTTCCAAGAAGTTAGTTACAATATTTTCAAGAAACTAATTAGCCAGAGAGAGAGGAAAAGGGGCACAAAAGAGCAATCTAATCGAACACCAGTATGCTCTGTTATCCATTCATCACTACAGGCAACAAGTTCTGACTCCCCCTCTTAACTTCTTAATGCAAACTGGGCACTTTAGCACATGAACCTATGTTGTACTAGGTTTGGACCTCTTCTAAAAAACTGGTGGAAACTGCATTGTATTTTAACGCTGTGAAGTCCTTACTTTCTGGGAAAGGCGGGTTACCAAGTGGTTGCTTTTCCTCTTACTTTCTGAAGTGATGACACAGGAGCATTTTTGAAGAAAGCAGAACCCACAAGTGTTTCAGGCAGTGCTCTTACTGTTCCCAGCAGCGGCTCTGGGATCTTAACCAGCAGAGCTCATGAAAACCACTGCGTCATTTGTGAAGAGTTCATACTGACAGAAATAGGGAGTCCACTTCCTCCCTAACCACACAGGCGTGCACAGACACACACATGTGCAAAGCTGGAACTGCACCTGCTACCCAGAGTCATACTGTTTTGAGAAGAAACCCCATTCACTTTCTTGATGAGCCTCCAGGCTATATTCAAACAGGGCCTTTCTTCCTACGTCTTGCAAAATACTCAGGACCACAGTCGTTTTCTTTAGTGGCATCAGTAGTTAAGAATATTTGCAGTCCCTTTTCTTTTTCATTATCAGAAATGTATAATACTGTTGGCAAAACCAATAAAAAATTTTGCAAAAAAAGTTGAGAAAAAAATTGCATTAACATTTTGGAACACATAATTTAGTATTTTTCTAAAATACTAGGTAACTCTCTTCTCCTTTTTCTCCTTTCCACTCCCCCAGCCCCCAATAAGGTTCCAGTAAATGGACTGGGATCATCCCCTTGTGTCAAGTAAAATCATATTATAGCTACAGTCTCACCACAGGAGTTCTGCTTGCTCAAATATCAAAGATGGCAATGTGAAACTAGTAGCCAAGGCATTTGAACTACCATTTTTCTTACAGATGCTGGGGAAAGTCATTTTGCATTATGGAGGTCATTTGTGTGTCTCTCTGATGAACACCACCACCAAACAACCCATGTGCTTCTGCTGCATCTGTTAACTTTGCTGCTAAGATGAAGATCCATATTTACTCATTACATATATGGCTTCAAAAAAAAGTTGTTTTGGTAGATTATAATATACAACTTCCCAACTACTCAGTTTCTGAGCCAAGCCCGTGTACACAGACTGCAATACATGACAGGTGAGAAAAATTTTAACATTTCTTATGAGTGTGTAGGAGTGGGAGAAACCATCATGTTAATAAACCTGTTAATAGCAAAATGTCTTCTAAGATAGCTTCATTTATAAATACTGTTATGATATAAAAATGCCTTGAAAAAGTCCCAAAAATTTTTTTCTAAGATGAAGAAAAAAGCTGGTGTCACTAGACCTGGAAGTGGTGAAACCTATGCATTTTCTTCTGAATTCACAGAACCAGCTTAGCTGTAGTTATATGTGAAATACAAAAGGGGATTTTAAGGCCTCAGCTAAACACCGCTGGTAAGAGGCCAGCAGGTTGGAAACTCAGGCAAGGCTGGCACTGTCTGAAGGAGAGAGAGACAAGTGGATGATACAGAAAGATGGGCACTTCTACCGTAGGTTAAAGTCATCACCTGAGCAAGATGGAAAAACACAAAGTGCAGCTGCTTTTACTGCACCTGGTAAGGACATTAAAAGAAAGAACCCTTTACTCTCCAGTGCTGCATGGCTCTGCTTGTTTTTAAAACAATGTCTAAAGCTCTCCACCCTGCAGCAAAGGAAAACAAGTTAACTGATTCTAGCCCACTGTTACCACAATCTGCTTTGCTTTACTGTGAACAGGCAGCACAGACCTAAGTTATTATGAATAAATAAAACAGCTGTATCCACAAACACTGGGAACACAGCTCTTTTTAGTGCTACCCTTTTCAGTTTTACACAGAGTAGTGATAGGACCTTTTTTCTCTATGGACCCACACAGCTTGCCACCTGATGGAGCCTGCAGAGTGGCTGAGTCCATGGGAATAACATCCCACAGAGTATAATCCCATCTAAAGGACCAGATGGCCTGGCTTGTCATACAATAATGTTGCTACTCTTCCTGACTGAACACCCTCTCACCCTATGCCAAAAGCATGTAAGTCTGAAAGCCCCAATCCTCTTTTCGGGGGGGTTGTGTAACTTCTAGCTGAAGCTATGGGGGTTTACATGTTTAAATTGCTGCACAAGACAAAGACAGTCTTGTGGCCTAGGACAGAGTTGTGTATAATAAATTAAGCATAGGTTTTTGTTTCTGCCACTGATCATGCAGACCTTTACAAAGTATAATAGTCTGATAATAAAAAGCTGCACCTTAAAAAAATCAGCCAGCTATTATTGCTAGAACCCAAGCAATGGGTATGTGATCCATGCAGATGCAATGGAGGAAGCTCCAGGCCTATGTTATGTTTGGAGTCAAACCTCCTCTCTAGCTCATTTGTGTTCTTCAGAAGGATAGGTCCTCTGCTGGCTCTTCTTCCTGGGCTAAAACCAACTCTTTTGAACTACTTTCATTCAATGGAGGAGTCTCATGCATCCCACTGTAGGTATTCTCTAGTGCTGCTCGCTTCATCAGACCTTCATCTCCCAAATACCACCCAAGTGCCATTTCCAGAGCTGGTTCCTTTGGTCATTTACTACAAAATACAGAAGAAGGAGACCAGAAAGAGCAACAGCTCATATCAGCAAATGCTTATAAACACTCTCAGTGTGGAGAGTTGGAGTTGTTCCACTACGTACTGATAACAACATGTTCAATAGGTTAGGAGGATTAATGAGTTCTTCTGACTCCTAAGGACACCCCTGGTAGAGCCCCTGACAACACAGAAACATAACAGCTGAAGGGAGATTTGGACTGATTGATGCTATTCATGACAAAAACTGAGAAAATCACCATGTAGTAACAGTTTTCCATTCTAAAACTTTTCTGCAAGAACAGGGAGCTGAAGACTCCACACTTCCAGACTCTTTTCCTGATCCTATAAATGAATTAAATTAATCGTGGTCTTGTTCAAGTGGAAAGAAGGCTTGTAATGAAATGGGAAGATATTCGTGCAAAGAAGAGACAATTCCATAAGCTCATTATATCTTTGAGAACTGGACCCATATTTTGTTTTGTTTTCCAAGTGCAGGGTTTTGGGAAGAAAGAAGGTTTTAAGCCTGATCAAACAAACGTATTTTTAGGGATGTTTTCTAAGCTTGACAGCATAACATTTCTAGATAGAAGGTGTAAAGACTGAGGAAATCCCAAACTTGCTAAAAACTCTACCCGTAGAGATCTATCCATGAAACCATTAAGGCTCCTCCTCAGGAAACCACTGTCTTCCTGCACAGCAGTGATCACATTTGCAAAGGCAGAAAAATGAACTATTTCATAATTATTATTTGGAAATAATAATGATGCATATTTTCGAAGGCACTTTTAATTTAAGTTGTCCTGTGATTCAACTAAAATTTTACTTACGAAACTTGTCATAGTTACTTACATTCTTACTGTATAGATATTAAACATGACATAAAGGATGCACTGAAGGCTGTGAGGAATGCAGTGAATGGCCACATCAAGGATTTTTAAACTCAGCACTCAATCTAGTCTGAAAATACTAACATGAGAACTTTTTTTTTTTAATACAGGCAAAGCAATACATTTGATCCCTAAGCATCCATAAGTTTAAACATTGTCATTGGCTTCATTTCTTCACTGAACTTGTCAGAGCACTTTATTACTGTGAGTTCAATACACATTCCAGGCACATCAATTTTCCTGGGAAACAGCATGTGTCAGAAATGTTGAAACTCAGAAAGATGGGCAGTTGCCTGCTACTGTGGAGATGTGCGAGATTTCCCGCGTGCCTTTTCCTGCATTATCTAAGGAAAACTCTGTAAAACATAATTTGTTCTGGAGTTCATGTGTTTGCAAGTTAGCTTAACTCCTGAATTCAGTCTTATCTTAGCTACAGTATGACATTATTTCTATTCATCCTGTGCTAATACCATATAACCTTCCTGAAATGTCTTTGTTTCTTTTTGGTAATGAAGTGTAAGGCACTGAAGAGCTTCTTACTGCAAGGATGCATTTATATTGAAATATTCTTTCCATGGAAATCCAATTATACTGCTTTCAATAGAAAGCCTAGCATGACATTTGGTTAGAGAAATGAGCCTTTTTAACTCACTCTCACAGAATTTCATTTTAAAAATACATTCCCAGGTAATGATGAATTTTCGCTTTTCATTTTTTATTTATCTAATTCTAAATCCCAGGCTCAGTTGAGAAGCTGAAAAACAACAAAATGGCAGGAGATGATCAAACCAAAGAAGCAATGCTTAAAAAACAACTTGATTGTACCATCTGAAAGCTCATTAATTAAGCACAGAGGAAAAAAACATGCCAGGGAAAATATCAAATCATTGTTAAAATACCCAGAAAAAGGGAAATCTCACTGAATTGTGCAAATGGAGAGAAATCACACTGATGGCTACCACTGAGCACATCTTCCCAGCATGCCACCAAGCAGCAGGAAAGGTGCCGAGTGTTCACCAAATGGGAAACCCAGCACTGAGGTGGTGCTCCTGATGGTGGCCCCTGCAGATTTGGGGAAGGCCATGACCCTGCCACAGACAGCACACAGACATCAGCGCCCACGCAGATCAGCACCAGCCAACACCAAGTCCTGGCTGCAGTCACCGTCCGTGTGCAGGCTGGGAGGTGGAAAGCAAGTTCCCTGAGGGGTCAGCAGCCCCAGAGCAGCCTTTACACATGACACAAACCAGGGCTCCATTCTTTTCTAGCTGCTGACTAGTGTTATTTCTAGTAACAGATAATGAAACCAATTAAAAAAACCTGGTGTAGCCAGCAATACCTATATTTCACCAACAAGGCCTATATTTTACCAGCAACTTTCTGCTACACAGCACTATCCTAGAAATGCTAAAAAGATATCAACACAGCAAAAATAGCACGCAAAGCAGGGTTTAAAATTAATTAGGACATGAAAAACCAAAGATGAAGCCCTTGATGTCCAGCTGCAATACCAGTGGGGGAGGCAAAAATCACAGAAAGGTATGAGCCAATACAGAAGGAAACGACATTAAGAATTAGACAAGTTTCCATCACATTCACTGAACCTAATGACAAGCAGAAATCAAAGCAAATACAGCACCAGAATAAAAGTGAGAATTTTCTTTCCAAACACATCTTGGGGATACAATTGCAGGAGCTGGAGGTCTGCCAGTGCGTTGGACAGGAAACCAGGTGTCTCATAAAACAATCACCTCCAAAAGTCCTGGGCAGCTGCCAGAAAGCCTCTGTTATCACTGAAGAGAGAGAGAGAGCTTGCCCATGCACACCAGAGTCTGAAAAAAGTGTTGTGAATATTTAGACTTTGCATGTGTGATAAGTATCCAGGTATTGCAGTGGACATAAACCCAGCCAGCAGAGACCATCCTGGATGAGGAAACGAGAGGAGGTGGGAGCAGTTCCTTTTCCCTATTTTTAGTCTTCTTTACTTTCTAAGGGGAGACTTTAAAAATCTAGAAGCCATAGACTTGTTGTTGGTTTAAGCACTCAGTCACCAGCTGTTGGAGTGCAAAGCTTGCTACTCCTAAGGAGCATTAACACTTCTTTTTCTCAACTGTTGTTAATGATAGCTTATATTTCTGGTAAAGACCCTGGCATAGAAGGCAATACATCTACTTAGTTTTCCTTTCCTCACCCAATTTAGACTACATTACTTGTGCAAAATTTGAACTGGTCCAATACCAAAAAAATAAACCAAACCCAGCAAAGAGCAACAAAAAGCAGGGTGATCTTTGTAAACTCTGATGCAGGAAGATGTTCTGGAGCAAGGTAGGTCACATATTTTTCCTGGCAAAAACAAATGGTAAAACGCCCCAGTTTCCCCCCACTGCAACACAGAAAGAAAATGGGG
>JAOBAS010000072.1:35585130-35602470 GCA_025311575.1 Elanoides forficatus
GGGGGGGAGCAAGTAAGCAATCACCTGTATGTGGAAGGAGTCTTGCACAAGCATGGCTTATCAAGTAAAATTTACAGCAACAGCCAGAACAGCCAGAGCAGTTATGAAACTGCTATATTACTGGCTTTCACCCACTGGAAAAAAAGGCATCTTTGAAGTTGCTACAGGAAAACAGGAAGAAACAGTGTGCATTTAAATAGATGTTGTAGCACATCTTCCTCTTAGATCCTGTGTCTAACGGAGTCATTTTTCACTATAAAAACTAAATGCCCCAGGTGGAGTTACTTCAGATAGTCTTCTCTTTTTGCAGCAGGATGCTGCAATAGCTAAATCAGAAAAGGTCTGTATAAGTCCAGCAAGACTGACATGGTACACAGCAATGTGGGTGCACACTTAACATTTCTGAGTTAAGAATTTCACATCCTGCTGTTCCTCCCACAACTTGGAACATGCTGGAAAACAGCAAGACTCACTCGTCACCCATTTGGTGGAGAAATGAGGTGAAGGTGAGGTAAAAGAGACCTGCATGGGAATCTGTAGGAAACCCAATTAGGAAGGTTTTCATTTCCCACAGAAGGGAATTTGTTCTAAAGGTCTGGAGGTGACATTGTGCTTTTAAGTGCAAAGAGAATTTGCATTAAGGACAACAGAAAATAAATGCACCCGTAGACGGATGCAACAGCTTCAGGATCTGTGGCTTTCTAGAGGAAAGGACAAAACCAGCTCATCCAGAAGAGCTTGAGACATCCTACAAATTCATAAAACAAGAAGAAGTTTTCAGAGATTAGCTTTTACACAAAACACTGTAATGGTGAAAGGACTGTAGATTACGTGAAATGCCTCTGTGTCCTGGAGCACCCTGGCTCGCTGGAGGACAGTATGTTTTCATGGAGGTTTGTTAAAGAGAGGCCAAGACCTCAGGCTGTGTACAAGATTAGATTCATTTCCACCTCTTTCAGCTCTGAAACTTTAGATTTTGCAGATATCTCAAAACAACTTCCTCCACATCTGTAGCTCTTTGGTCTTACTTTTTGATAGCTTACACATTACACATTGTTTTCCTTTAACTATATATGTTTTTTCACTTCCTAGAACAAATTTTGATCTGAGAAGTGGCTTGAATGCATGAGCTGTTCAAAAATCCTGCTGTCTGCCTGGGAGACAAGTTTCCAAACAACAGGTTTAGGTAGACTATGCTGGAGCTGTGCAAAATTACCCATCTTAGTTAGCATAGACTTTACCTTTAGGTTACCTGGCCACATTTATTAAATGAGGACAAAAAGCCCCTCAGACAACACTTCCACTAACTGCTTGCACGCTGACTCTCAACACTTATGGTCTCTGTCTGCATCCTAGTGCAGAACATTCCACAAAGCCATCAGACTTTCCCAGATCTATTAGCTCCTAAGAAAAGGCTTAATAAAATTAACACCAGAGCGTCCACCTTTCTTGGAGCTCTTACAGAACATATTAGAACCCGAACAGAACAAGATGAGGCAATTACACACATCACTCTCTTGAGCCTGTACAAATGGATCATAACACAAGCCTTTCTGCACTTTCTGTTTTGCTGCTGCCTGCTAGCTCCACAGGCACGCTCCCGCTGCTCTGCTCTGGCACACCGAGCTACCAGAAACGCTGTCTTGTCCAGCCGGACAAGGACATCTATATAACACTCATTGAGTACACTTGAGTGAAAAAAAAGTGAACTTCCATTATGCTGGGCACAGTATTTCAAAGTATTCACAGCCACAAGCGTGTTGGGAGGAGCTCCACAACCTTGAATGAATTGAAGTAATCCCAGAGCCAGCAGAGAAGCCCTGCCTGGGCTGTCCGTGGGTGCCCACCAGTATTTTCTGTGCAGGAAGAGCTCAGGAGATTGCTTCAGGTAAGAAGATAGCTAGCGAACGATGTAATCCCCTCTATAATACTTCCCATTTCAGCTTTGTTGTGATTTAGCCCAAAAATGTACTTGTGTCACATACTTACAGGAGTCTAGACTTGAGAAGATATTTTAGAGCAGATATCTGTATGTCTAGGCCACTTCTTGGGGATATTTCAATACTCTGCAGACAATACATAGAGCTCATGCTGTTACATGGCCATATTTACTTACCAGTGAGCCTATCATCTCAAATACAGGAACAAATCTGAGTTTCTAGCATCACTGACGAGTCCTTGGAATAATCTTTTGGATTTGTTTTTTTACGAAGTTTTCAGAGTGAAATGAAGTTTTGCACAAATGAACTATGTCACCAGCTGGAAGTTAATGCCTTTTTTGTGAACTATGCCACAGTATTAAAAAAATGGTGCTTCTCAAATGGCAGCACAAAGGAATCTTGGAACACTATTTGCAGTCACAACAAATACAGAAGTATGTACATGTAGCAATGCAGTCAGGGGCTTTTATCTCTTTTTACAGCAGTCATTCAAACCCTACAAAAAATATTACCTAAACACAGCAAGGCCAAAACTTATAATTAATTACAAGATCTCTCCATTTCATAACTCATGTAATTAATGCCTTTCTTAAACTTCAGTTGCAGATACATCTATTCCCATTACTACATGCAGAAAGCCTGTGGATAGCATTATTGTTAGCAAAATTTTAACAACACACACTTGCCCTTCTTGCTTTTGCATATCTAACTGAACAAGCAGTGGCATCTAGGCAATAGATGGATTTAAAAAATTATAAAATCCAAGGAAATGTTTGCAGGCATTGACTATTGAGTCAGCCCAGCCATTAAGGGTCTGCAGCATCTTTCCAGGAACTCCTATTCACTCACCACACAGTAATATCCTGTTCTCAAAAACTACTTGGGCAGTCATTGTGAATGTCAAGAGCTATCACAATTACTAGGAATTTAAGAGAAATATTTTGATAAGTTAGTGCAGATAAAAGCAGTTGAAAGGATTTTCTCCTTTATTTTACATATGGAAGAAAAATTTCATCAATTTGTTATGTGAAATTCACAGAAGCCTGTCACAGGAGAGGACAAAAGTGAGTCACAAGTGAAGGAAAAGGGATATAACTGAAAAGACAAAAAACCTAGCCAGGCAGCAGAAGTCACTTTCCTCCTGAAGTAGTCAGGAGAAGATATCCTGCACTTTGGCAGAGGAGAAAGGGGTCCCAGAGAGGGCTATTCAGCCAGGTACAGCGGACTTTTTTCCCTTTGACAGACCCACACCTCTCCCTTCTTGGCCCCATTCCCACTACCCAGGGTCTGCATGCCCCCCCAACCCAAGACAGCCCCTCTAGTCCCCAGTATACCCACTCAGGCACAAAACACTCAAGGACAAATTTCGAGTTCATCAATCCGAGTAAAAAAGGCCATTAAAGGTCTTTCCTATGCGTGCGTCTTGTCAGTTCTCCCCCTCAACTGTCATATTCCTGACTCCTCTTTGACTGACAAAAATAGCTGACTTCTCCCAAGGTCCACACCCAGGAAAGCGACCTATGGATAGATCCCCATACTTCAGTGACCCTCTGAGGTCAGTGACATTTTGTGGAGGTGTCAGCATCAGATGAGAGCCCAGTGATACTGTGCATTTTCACAAGCAAGATTTGCTTCTTCCCCGTGGGCGTACAGTATGTACAGGACAGCCTCCAAACTGAACAGCACTGTCTCAATCTGAAAAGAGAGTTTGTACTTCATTCCAGAAGCAGAGGGAATTGAGTTGCAGCATCTGGATTTTTAGGAGTCACTTGGTGCCAGAAAAAAAAAAAAGATTAACTGCGCTGCAAACATTGGTTGGCTCTTGCAGACTGAAGCTTGTGATACAGCAGGGATTTATTTTTCAGTTTTAGTTCAACTGCAGCTGATTCGTATGACCATGTTATTTCCCTCAGCTGCTGCAGAGGAACGAACAATTCCAGTGCAGTCAATGAATCTGTGCAGATTCATTCCCTCTGAAAAGGCAAGTTAATTAGGCACCACCTTCCCCAATTTTCCTTATGCATTCCCTAAGACCTACACAACTGTAATAATCGTAATTTTTAAAGAAGAGACTGAAAACCTAGCTAGTGACAATCTGCCACTGGTGCAGGTGCCCAGCCCTTCAGTCGCCAAGGATCGGTTCACGCAGCTGCTGCTGCTAGTGCATCGCAAGCAGAGTGACGTCTGGACTGCGAATGCTGTTACAGATCCAGCCTCAGACACTCAGGAGAGAGGTGGCAGAATTTTTTTACATTGCAGATTCACCTCTCACTTGTGGTCTTAGCATAAGTTAACGTCATGGATTGCATACAGCAGAACATGATGCGGAGGCAGACGGGTGAAAATTGCTGAGCCCTGTGTGCTCTCAGGGTATGCCCAGGGTCAAAGCCGTGGGCAGGGGTACGTGAGGAATAAGCATCTTCCCGCAGCAACCTTCTTGTCCAGAGCTCAGGCAGCACCTACAAAGATTAAAGCTGCCTTCCCACCTGGTCGCTTCAACAGAAACAAAATCTGAAGCACTGCGTTTCTACCATATTTCATTGTCTTATCAGACAGCTCTTACGCAGAGTAGTAGGAGTCTGACTATTATACAGTAGGCACTGATGTACAGCAAAGATTGTCAATATGGAAAAGTTCTAACACATGACCCCTTAACCACTATTGAATCAGTATGTGTAACCCTTTGCCATTAATTCAGATAGTAATGAATTAAAGACCTTGGTAAAATACACCACAGAGTTAATAAATGTCAAGGAAATTTGGCAACGGCAGAAACCACAAGTCTCATTTCACTTTCACATACATTTACAAGAAGCTCACTAGAATTAATCTTAATTTACAGTTGAAATGAGAATCAGAGCCATCAGTAATACAATCTGGTGTAAAGAGTTGGCAGAAAAGTTTGTTTTAAAGATAGGCTTCTCAGACACAGGAAGTAATAAAAGTCATTTCAGTGTGTTATGTGTCCATCTGTCTTAGGAGGGAAATTTCAGAGTCCTCCTGCATTTCAACAGACTCTTGCTTCTCTTTTATTCATTGGTTGTACTTCAGATCTCTATTGAGTCTTTTTGATGCACCACAGGCCTTTTCTGCAGCTCTTTATCTTAACAATAGGACATTTCTAATAGTTAATATTTCAGAATTTTTTATTAAGTACTTATTCTAAAATCTCTACTTTCATTAAAGGAACTGTTCCCATTGAAGTAAATGGCAAAATTCTAGAGTGAGTAGCGTCACGCCCATATCAATGCTCTGATGCCATTTTCTATTTTTAAATGTTAATAATGGAAAGATTTTATACACCACAAATATAAAAGCAGTACCCTCGTTATCTAAGTTTAGCTTCATTTAACTGTGAAACTGTTAAATAAACTGTTAAAAGAAAGTACCATCTCTATTCATGTTGGGTCCCTTTCAACAATGTCTATTCAAAATAAATCCAGTTACTTCTTCCCCTTCTCCTTCCATTCAGTACAGCATGGTGTCATTATTTCAACCTACACGAAGAATATTTTTAATCAGTTTCTAAGATACAAATTTGGTAACTGCTGAGGCAACTCCTACATTCCTAAAATTGATATCCTGCTGTGGTCTGCTTTTAATTTCTGTGAGCCATCAGGAGCGTGGCCAACCATTTGAGCTCTGGGCTGGGGACTGCCAGACCTCACCCCACCGGGCAGGAGCCCAAGCCCAGCCGTGCAGCCGCCCCCCGCACCTCTGGGTGGGGGGAGCGTCCAGGATGCTGTGCTTTCAGCAGGAATGTTTTACCCGCTGGCACCCACAGCATGGGCTCACCTGAGGGCTGTGAACTGTAACCTGCATTTCCAGAGCACGCAAGGCATCATCACCAAGGCAGACCTGTGTGGACTAAATACCTCCGCAGATCTCGCTGTTCATTCTCCTCCAGCAAGGCAGTCTTCTGTTTCCTTTTGTTTTGTGCAATTTCTTTGTTAGTTTTCCAATGACTTTGGGAAGGAGGAAGAACAGCCTGGGAGTATTGCTTCAACTGCTCCAGTTTGTGGTTTCATTCAAGCCGATTAAGTTTGGATTTTCTAAATGTCAAACATGCTCAGCTCCAAGGCTTTGACTCAGACCTGCCCACAAATGAAGAGGTCACAAAGAAGCATCAAGTGAAAGTATGGTCATAACGAAGGATGCCTCTTGGGGAGGTACACGGGAATGAAGCTCTGGTTTAGATAGTCTTCTAACAGACATCCAGCATACATTAATCTCCTTCCTCTCTTGTAAGGTAATAAAACATTATAACTTCTCCAGACATTGTGTGGGCAGTTACCTTTAAACAATATTTTGGAAATAGAGTGGGGAGGTGAAGCCTTGGAAAATCTGTAAATCCCAACACATGTTTTATTAAGGAAAGAGAAATAT
The DNA here is from genome assembly GCA_025311575.1 of Elanoides forficatus. NCBI lineage: Eukaryota > Metazoa > Chordata > Aves > Accipitriformes > Accipitridae > Elanoides > Elanoides forficatus. The sequence goes on from JAOBAS010000072.1 coordinate 35,591,457, forward strand.
TGCTCATATCGAAGTACTGAACTACCTGAACTACCACCAGGTATCAGAGATCATGTTTTCCCTAAATGGGTCACAGCATGCTCCGTATTATAGTCACAAAGCCTAAACATGCTGCAAATTGTGACCTGCTCGTGCTGCTCGACAGGCATAGATAATTTTCCTAAACCTTTGCATAATAGACCACTTACAGCCTTATTAGAAACCACCCCTCTGAAAACCCTACTATTTTCAGTTTGCTCTTATTTTACCAGTCAGCGACCCAGTTTTGGAGTAGAACAACACCTTTCCGAACTCAGCTGAGTTTTTTGAACTAGGATTGCGAGTCCTTCAGAAGACACCAACAGAGACTGCAAGACAGCATCTGAGAAGGGCTGTGCCAGCACCAGAGCAGGAGGCAGCATCCTGCCTGGCGTGCCCAGTTCCCGTGCTAGCCCACCCGCCAGCCGCATCCCACGGGCCGCAGCAGCCACCCCACAAGCTCACCTTGAGGAGGGCAATCCTGCGTTCCAAAGCATGCAGAGCTCACCCCTCCCACCCCCAGAAAACACCAGCACAGGCAAGGGGTCTGCTGGAAAGGGGTGCCAGACCCTGCAGCCACAACTGTAGCACCAGGAATGGCTTTGGGAAAGAAGTTCTGGAGATGCCATAATACCAGCTAAGGGAGAGCCATACCCATATTTTAAACAACCGGCATGCACGCATTGACCATGAAACCTTTCTGAGAGCAGGAATAGCTCTTGACCATGTGGCAGACCTTCATTTCGCGTGAAGCGGTGGCACACCGCTGGTTTGAGAGACAGTTCACCAGTTACGCAAGGTGAAGATCTGGCCTTATGCATCTGCAGCAGCTTTTTTTTTTTTTTTCGCCTCTGATGCCAGTGACAATAGGAGCTTTTATATGTGGTATACACACAGGAAATTGAAATAGAAAACAATAAACAAGTGTTCCTCTGGAAAAAATGTTCATGGTTGCCAGAACACAGCAATTGTCTCCTGGTTTTCTGAGCAGTTTCACCAATCTTTCACCACTTTTCTTCATAAAAGGTATTGACTAATTTTCCACACATTTCCAAATTGGTAACCCTATCCATTACCCATATGCCAAGCATCAGACTGCAGCAGCTGGTTGGAAAACAGTTTAATCTCTTTCAGACAGCTTAAAATCCATGGCTTATAATTGTATAAAGGTACAGCCGGGCAAGATGTCATCAAAATGTTAACTTCAAGGCAATTGGGATGTCAGATGCCATCAAGAACTCCTCAAGTTTCCAGGACACGCTCCAAGGAAATCCCTTGTTTGTTTGATGTCATTCCATACTAGAGCATATTGGCACCAGGGCACCCCACATGAAATGTGACTCCCCTCCAAAGCACCTCCTGGAAAAAGCTGTGCTTCTTCTCAAGCTGATGTGAACATTGTACAGCATATGCAGCGATTAATGGATTGATCACAAAAAGTCGATGCAGTCAGGCAGCAAACAGCTAGCGACCACCCAAAAGCAAAGGGAGGACTGCTGCTCTTGCAGGAGGCCCAGACTGAAGGGCTGAATTACCACCATAGCACTTGTTCTTCATGCTGCTAAAATAATTACTCCATTTCAAAGGCAGTGTCCAGGGTGAGACTGGCTTTAGTTTATGTACTTTCTTTATCCTTTATGTGCAACACTTGCCCTGCTAGAGAAAAAGAATCCATTCCAGCTTCTCCTTTTGGTGGCAGCTATTAGCAAGAGCTTCAGAAGGATGTGCAAGAATTCCTACAACTTGTGGTCTGATAGCAACTTGCTTACAGGAAAACTTATTCTTCAGTATCAAGCACCCCAAAAAACCTTAGCTAAAATTCTCATTGTTGTTGATCTTATTTATGACAAGCCCTCCCCCAAGTTTGTACTCTTCACACTCAGGCTTTCTCTCCAGTTCATCTAAAACTAAACTGATAAAATATTTTTTTTCTTCATCTTTGAATCTCCAGATTATCCCTTTGGGTTCCCTTTCCTTAGGGGAAATATAGAATGTTGCATTGTGTAACTCTCCTGTTCCCTCTTACAGAATTTCATGTCCTAACCCCTATTAAAGTCATGAACAACTAAATTTTCCAGTAGCACCACTGCATGCCAATAGCACTAAGATTCTGAAACCTCAGCTCTGGCCAGGAACAGAAGCAGAAGTTAAAATCTTGAAAAGTTCATGAACTGATAGTGTGGAAAACACACCAAAATAGAGCAATTAAAAATTATCTTACTTTTTTTTATTCACAAAACATGCTTTATTTTGAAGGTTCTCACTATTCAATTATGTCTTAACAAGTTTCAAAGTATGTAATTTATAAAGTCTAAATTCCATATGCTTTAAAAGGTTCTCAGCTTTAACAAAAAAATTAAAAAAAACATTTTAAACACACAGATCATCAGAACAAATCTGTCCTTGAAAGCAATTTCATTTTCCTAAAAGAGCCCTCTCTAGTGAGAAAAGTCAGCATTTCTCTTTTTCGAGTTTACCACACTTGGCTCTCCCTCTTCCAGCTTGGCAAGATACTAATGGCTTCAAAAATACTTAGTCTTCTCCTATTTATAAATGTTATTTACTATTTATCTATCATTTTAGGGCTTCCCAAGCCACTATGGCTTAGCCTCGCCCAGGTGAATGATGTCTATGAATATACTGCTGAAACTTGCACCCTCCATCCTGCCTTATGATTTGCCCCCAGTTGCTAGGGTTGAAATTTAGGTTGCAAGCTCTTCACAGGGACACTGAGCCTTCCTGACCAGGACTGACCCAGACTCAGTGAGGGAGCTGCACAGATTTACCATGGCCACTACCTCCCTATGCATCTGCCAGTGTTGCTGGGGACACTTCCCACCACTTTAACAGCCTTAGTAGATGTGTGTCTGATGTTGTGTGTAAAGTGTTGATGTTTCCTCTCGGTGCTATAAAATAGCAAAATATTGTTCTTATTGTTCTTATAGTTAATAACAAAGATAATATACTTCACATGATTCTTTGAACTTTATTGTTATATTCCACTGGATAACTTCCAAAATAATTGTGGAATTGTGATTTTCTTTCCATCTGAAGATTTCACACTTCCTTTTTTCCCCTTTAAAAATCTCTTTCAGGGCACTTATTTGCTCCTTTCACCTGCATCCAGCCTATTCCTTCCCCAGCTTGAAGTCCTTCAAGCTCTCAATTCTCTCCCTAGACTTACCCAAACTCCTACAAGAACTATGATGCAAACTAACATTAAAAGGAAAACAGATTAACCGTGGCAGCCTGGAGTTCCCACCATGCCATCTGCTCTTTCAGAGTCCCATAGCTCTCGGGAGGGAATTAACTTTTGAGTGGATTGAGCACCAATGATTCATGAGACACTTTGGCTGTCTCAGCCCTGACAGGCCAGCTGCTAAGAAGGGTATGTGTGAACTTGATAGTGTTTAGGGAGGATGACTTGGAGCTGCAAGAGGGCCAGACCCGGGGCTGGTGCTCAGCCCTACCATCCCCGTACAGAAGATATTGCACAGCATGACTCAGCCCAGTCCTGCTCTCCTTCAGTGTGTGCTGCTGTTACATCTCCAGGCTCATGTGATCCTGATGCAATTCCAATTACATCACCCGCATCATGCAACAGCTCAGCAAAATGACCTAAGATAACAGTAAATAGAGCTAAAGCAAAAAAAATTAGATTTCCATTTTTAGTCACCCATAAGGAACTTTTGAGGTTAACTTAAAATTTACCAGGACAACTCTCTTTTGCAAGCCAGGCTATGCAACTGCTTTGTGATAGTAAGGATACACAACTATCAACCTCCACTCCTACTTACATATTCTTTGGCTTGTATTCTTTGTTATTCAGTTTAAACTTATCTGAGGAGGGGACGTTGGGGAGATAAGAGTGGTTTAGGATTAACCCCATTGCTGCTGCAACCCCCATGCTGCAGCAGGACTGACTCCCTCCATGGTCTGTTCAGAATTGAACTATAATGACCTGGAATAGGAAGCAGATTGGGTTAGGGCTCTCCCTAGATCATGAAAGCAAAGTACTTAATGAAAAGTCCTTGCAGTATAGATTAATTCTCTTTAAGAATGTGCATGTTTTTGTCCGCATAACCTTTTTTATTTTTTGGTTGTAAGCCATAAGCCAATACCATAAATGAACCTCTTGCCATCACTGGGCTTTGAACCAGGCTTGATAACAAGTTAAAATCAGGAAAGGCAAACTTGTTGCATGTTTTGAGCCCACCTCAAAAACACAAGATCTGGGTGTCCTAGACCAAATATTGCTCATTTTACTTGTAACAGCAAGGCCACAAATTTCAAAGCAATTAATTGAACCAATAAAATTCACAGTCTTTGACCAGAGAGGTTGTTCAATGAATGACAACTTGGACCAAACTGTCCCTCAGTTTGCTGCATCTCATGCTGCAATTGCACCTAAGAAAAGTTATCTTGCTTAGCTAATATACATATCTCATTACTACGCCTGAGATGAAAACAGAAACTTTACACATGCATTAGGCCACACCTACCCCAAGCATCCATATGACTGCATGGTATGCAATGGCTTGTAAATAAAGCCATAGACATCTTCAAGACATGAAACACATTTATTGAGTTGACAGGAAATGCATCTTCAGAACAACTTTACTTGACAATAGTCTTCATGGGACTAATTAGCTATTCTTTCCCCTAGAAGTAACAGTTCCCTTGCAAATTTTCTAATTAAATCTGCAGCTGCTTGGAAGAGTATTAGCACAGCAAAGATTTCCTCTAAGCAGGCCTACTGGGAGCCTGCCAGTGACCTTACCCTAGTTGTCAGCTGAACCGAGGACTATGTAACACATTATGCAATTCAAGCGAAATCACTCTCGTGGCTGCTCACAAGGAAGCACAAGCCCTGATGAGGGTAAAAGTCAGGGAGAAAACACCTGCAGTTCCTTACTGGGTAATAGAGCCTTGTCTATCATTTTCCTAAGAAAAGAGAGAGATGCAGGAAAGATATCAGACTTGGTACAGACAGGAACTTGTTGTTTTTACACACAGAAGCTTTACTTGAATTCAGCATAAGTAAACATGGTCCTGCTCACTCTGATCTCCAGGCTCCTCAGCAAGAGCCAGAGGTGGGGGGAGCCACTGCAGGTGTAGCACATCTTGGAAAACAGGCTGAGTCAATCTCAACATTTTGTCCACTAATAAAGAAAAAAAATAAATGTATCCAGCTGTCTCAGCCCATTGCAAGTCTTCATGAGTGACAGAGCCAAAACTGTACAAATCAGATAGAATAAGCAACTGGTCTAGTTTCAGTAGTAATGCTCTGATAGCCTATGAGAGACTGACCCCTGCTTTTATTTAGGTCTTTTAATCACTAGACCTGCAAACCCTGCAGCATTTTGATGAAATGGCCAAAAAAACACACCAATTTTTCAGAAGATGTTAGCCCAAATTTTGCACCTTTCCTGTGTGTGCTTTTTGCTGATACTTACTGTTAACGTGGCAACATAAGTATTAATAGCTGTATCTAGAGGTATAGTGAAATTTCTGGTTCATCTTAAAGACAAGATTAACTGAAAACATATTAATGAGGAAATTTACTATTCACAGCTCTGAGCACACATTGTTATACATATTATCTTATCCATGTCTTTCTATAGGTATACATAAAGCCATAGACTCTGTTCTACTGTACCCTGCAGTCAGCAGGGAACCTCAAGCAAACCACCGATGAGTTTGCAGAGTGCAAATTCTTGTACTTGGGTGGCATCCATATAGTTCTCAAACAGGGAGAGAAGCACCATTAAATAGATAAAAGACCTCTGAAAAAGCCTTTATCTGCTTTATTTTTCTTAGAAGCCATAGGGTAGAAAAATTCTTAGCATAGGAAAAAGGACTGCAAGGGATGCCAAAAAAAGTTGCCAGTGAAGGGGGCCATCAATAATGCAGAAAGTGTGTGTGTTGATCTGTGAATCCACAGCTGTCATCTCCAGTACACAATTTTGTTTCATTTGTTTCAAAGGTATTAATTCTATGCCAAGGGATCCTGCAGACCATCTCCTCTCTTCTTCCAGGGGTAAAGATATTTGTAACATTCTCAAATATCCTGAGTGATGCCTCAGCCCTCTCAAGAAGCTAGACAGCTAATTGTCTCATACTGGTTATAAAACTTTCCTGGTAGTAAGACTTCCCTAGTACTTGCTCCTTTCAAGTACCTACTACAATTTTAGCTCATTTTCTAGCAAAAGTAGGCCTGAAGAACAGATTCATTCCTTCTTTTCTGAAGCTACCTTCTATGTGCTTGAAGATTGTTATCAGGTTTTCCTTCAGGTTTTTTTCCCTCTTGACTAAGCCACTCCACTTCTTTAAACTTGTCCTCACAGGTGATATTTTCTAGACCTTTTATCCTTCTCATTGCTTTACTTTGGATTTTATATAGATATTTATCTGTTTCTGGAAGTCCAGTGTCCAAACAGGATGCAGCACCCCAGCTGCAGGTTGAACACAGCTGTCATGCATCTTGCAGATGACAGACCCGGTCAGATATCTCCCTGTGTTATTTACCTTTTACACAACAGAATGACATTGCTGACTTGTCTTCAGTGCGTGATCTACTATAATTGCTAGGACCTTTCCCACAGAATTGCTTTTAACCTTGGTTTTGCTCATCCTGGATTTATTCCACGTGAGTACTCCCACATCCTCACTGACTGCAGTGCCCTTACTGAATTGCATTTTGTTTTTCAAATCTGTATCCAGTTTGCCATGATCGTGTCAAGCTCTAATCCTGTCCTTTGGTGCAACTCTGAGTCTTCTCATTGGAGTGCCACGTGAACATATCCAGCATGCTCTCTACTCCACTTTACAAGTAATTCAGAGAAATATTGAATAGAGCGCGAAGTAGGATGGGCTGCAGCAAAAATCACACCCTTCTGGCTCAACACAAAGCAGCTAATCAGTACACTTTGAACCTGGTTTCCCATCAGCTGAGCACTCACTTTGGAACAGTTTTGCCAGATTCTGTCTCCTCAGCTTGTCTATTGAGATGTCACCTGGGTGTCAAGCAGTCCTACTAAGATAGAGAAATCCAACTGCTTTGCACAAGGCCTGTCATGCTGTCCGGCCAGGAAATTAGACAGATTTGAAATTGTTTGTCCTGAGCAAATTCATTTTGGCTGTTACTCATCCCCGTATTTATCTTCTTGGTATTTTCAAACAGTTTGAGTATTTGTTCCAGTACTTTTCTGGGAATTGAAATTATAGTCAGAGCCAATAATATCAGTCTCCTCCTCTTTCTCTTTTTTAAAGCTATGCACTATCATTACCAGTAAAGTTCCCTGCCTTCCTGGGGCAAGGACAGGAGACATTCCCAAAGGTGATGGTTCTGCACTGGCCTCAGCCAGTCCTCCAGGTTCAGGTCAGGTCCAGACAAACTGGAAATCTCTGCCTTAGCTAAATATTCTTTATTTTAGTCTGTCCTGGACTCTTAATTCTTTACTGCTGAGTCAGCTGGCCTTTCTGGTAAAGAGTGAACCACAACAAGCATCAAACATTTTGGCTTTCTCAGCACCATCTAGCTTTTCCTTCCTACCCAGTGACAGATTACAGCTTCTCTCACTCTGCCTCTTACCAGCATTGCCCTTACAGAAAGCTGCTAAGTACTCTCTCCTATGTCATTCCACAGATTGACCATCTTTAATTCATCCTCACCTCTTCATGCTTTTCCCTCCTACCGATTCTTAGTAGCCTGAACAAGTTTGCACCTCCTGTATCTCCCTTTTTATAGTAAAGATTTAGACAATCTACTTGCCTTACTTTCCATAGTAAAGATTTAGATGATCTACTTGCCTCACTTTCCAACCTCCCACACAGGCTTAGGTTGAACCTGCACCTTCAACATATTTCCCTTACAGGACTACCAGCTCTCCTGAATATTTCTTTTTTCCCCTTTAAACACATTTCCTATGGGATCTTTTCTGTATATATTCCAAGCTTACTATCATCTGGCTTTCTAAAAGTCTGTTGATTTTGCCTTCTTGTTCTACCTCTCCCATAAGTCAGTCTTTTGCCAATCATTCTCACTCAAAATGCTAGCATGTTCCGGTTCTCCAATAGTTCCTCCCTCTCGATTGCAATGACATCCAAAAGAGATGTCCCTTTGGGTGCTTTGTCTATCTTTCACATCAAGGAGTTCTCAGACATAGAATACAGTTAATGACGCTATAACCTATAACGCACTGTACTTCAGTGAATTGATTCTTAGCTCTGCCACATCAGCCCCCACTCACCCTACAACCCACACCACACAAAAGGCATTTCAGCATCTCACCATGCAGAAATCTCTCCATTAACTTCAGGGTAGTTCCAAAAACATATTAGTCTGAGATAGCCAAATTAGCCTCATGACACCTTTGTTTGTTATACATGCCTACTAACCCAAATTTGGCTGTTTTACATCAACACTGCAACAAACACCTTTGCCTTCAAAGGCATTCAGTTATGGGTGTCAACATCACCAGCAGAGATTGGAGCCGTATTTGGCACACGTGTACCCCTTTGGCAGGGCCGTGGCTCTGTTGGTCATTAAAAGCTGCAAAAATGAGGTGTCTATGAGACTGCAGTTCTCAGTTATATTTTCGGTGTATTTGTGGGATACACTAGTGAACCAGAGTGTAAAATTGAAGCTGACTGACACTGTCACAAGTCTGTGTATCTCACATAAGCGCTAGAGCCTGTGTACATGTATTTCCTCTCCTTCTGATGTGGTTATGGGCTTTAAAGCTGTGCCTTCTGACTGACTGTCTCTTTAAAGCATTAGTCAATTGGAAACAGGCCTGATGCTGCAAATTGAGTTCTCATTTACAAACCTCAGTACAGTTGAAGTGGATTGTGCTTTCTCTAGGAGAGTGGTAGATAAACAGACATCAAACATAGCCTGAGAATGGCTCTGGTGCACTTCTGAAAACAAGCAAATTGAGATCTCCTACCTCCTCACAAATGGGGAAATAAAAGTTGTGGGAACAGAAATTGCAAATTCATATGCTGTGGTAAGACTTCAAGGAATATATTCATACAGTCATTTTTCTTCAGTATAAAAATTGGTGGGGTTTTGGCTAACAATACAAAAACAACAAATTATTCCAGTTTGTGTTTTTTCATACTTCAAAAAAAAACAGCCTGCCATTTCTATTTTTTATTAGTACTGGTCTGCACATGTGCTAAAATTTGCCATCTAGCTCAAACATAACAGTGGACATCATGAGAAAAATCAGTGTTGTCGCCAAGAGCGGGTGAGATTTGTGAGATTATTCTTAACTCAAAAAGAAGTAAATTGATTTTTTGTCACCTTGTTCAGATTTACAAGAGGACCTATTTATAATGACTCACTCAAGCACCACAAATTGTGTTTTACTAGGTAACTACTTTCATGTCCTTTTGTTAGTTATATTTAGTTCTCATGCATTCATTTTCTGAATAATCTTAAACAAAGGCCACTTGGTTTGTACCCATTCCTCTTTAGACTGTAGAAAAATTGACAGGCTGAGCAAAATATTGAGGCCCTGCAATACGTCAGTTTGTCTAATAACTGCTCCTTTTCCCTAAATACTGAAGCAATGGCCAATGCCCCCTTAGAAGGGTAGAAAATGGCATCTCTAAAAGTGCCAGGTACAGTAGCTGGCTGTTCCCAGGAGGCAGGTGGTCCAGCATCCCTGGAAACTGAATGGAAACTGCAAGCCCACACCTCAGAAACTCCGCTGGTGAACCAAAGCATTCAACAGCTTTGACAGATGCCTCAGAAATGGAGCAAAGGGGCAACTTCTCCCTGGAAGACACCAGCCAGGCTGGCCATGGTGTACGGGTAACACGTGGCAGGCTTGTCCTCAGCACTACCATCTGGTGTCACACAGCAGCAGGGGAATTTAGACAATTAATGAATGAAAACTTCCCTTAGAGGTTCCTGTAGCGCTTTTTTCTTCTCCTGCCAAAGTAAGTATATTAACTCCAGTGACCTGGCCAGATGCCAGTTTGGAAACTACCCCATCATCTGACTGGTGTTCTCTCTGCAGAGTCAAGCGCATGCAGAAAACTTCGTTTTGTGCTCTAGATCCTGATCCTGGAAAGATATCTGCCTATGCAGATGCTGAGATTGCACCAGGAACTAATGAGGTAAATGGAGTGTAGCACAGCTGCGAGGATCTACAAGGGCTGGTTTTCTTTCAGAGGCAGGGTAGTGGCTGCTGCATGAGGGACCTCTGCCATGTTCCCTTTAGCGGTCATGGTGGTCATCTTTTGTCCTCAAAAGTACTGCATTTCATTGTTGGATAAGTTGATTCCTTTGCAATAACCCTGAAAAACAACCTCTCAAATCAGGGACAGCATCACCTTTCTGTTTGGCAATGGTAATACTAAACACACTCTGCCATACTTTCACTGACTACACATTCCTCATGACAAAAGGTTTTACATGCAAAAATTGATGCATTACCTTCTGTTACTACAACCTTAAGTCCCGCACATTAGGATTCACATCAGTTTAGAGAGCTGTTACTTTTTGTTACTTACCAGCATCAGTTTAATTCTACACTTGAAGCTTGTTGGCACTTTCATAATTTTGCTGTTTGTTTATTACATGGCTTCAGAAATTACATTCAACAAAACCTAGCATCTGATATGTTTTTCTTACTGCACAGAGCAGCAGGACAATACTTTTTCTCTGCATTTCAAGTGCAAACAAACACTCCAAACTGTCTAGAACTAGACATAATAGTTTGCAGAAAAGATGCATGCTGTCTCGCTTTCTGAGGATGAAGTTTGCACTCAGAATTCTGCAAGTACCAATCAAAACACTCGCATATTACTGTGACAATAGCTTTCCTTTAGGAGTGGGGCTATTAAAATTTGCCCAGAAGTTGTGCCTTAGTAATGAAACCCTGGATCCAGGTCCCAGCGTTGCACTTGAGACTGATCGGATATCCCAGAATCTTCCCTGCCATGCACCCACCCGTGGTGCAGTGCCAATGGTGGGGAAGGG
>JAOBAS010000072.1:35614613-35629084 GCA_025311575.1 Elanoides forficatus
GTCATAATATCCATGGCAATGTTATAGGAGCTGAAAAAAAAAGATGACTAACATTGCTGTTTAGATTCAGAACCTCTTTGTGTGAGGGCACAATGGATTCAACTGTGCTAAATTATCCAGAGTTGGCAAAGGCACATGAAAACTTCACTTTCCTGAACTGTCAGGACCTCACTACTTACCTGATGCAGAACTCACCCAGAGAGCAGGCAACCAGTATTTCTAGTGCTACCTTCGCTCAAATTCACAGACAAAAGATTAAGGGAATTGAATGGGTCATATCTGGCTGATAGACATACCTGCCCACAGGTATGGAGCCATACTGGCTTTCTAGTGCACATGAGAGGGCAGCAACACTGCTTCAGTGTAACCCTACATGTAGCTGAAACTGCAGCCTTGGGCTCTCTGCCAACAAACAGGATCTAATACTCTTTCCTGGAAGCCTTTTTTGTTGGAAGGATAGAATCCAGACCATCCTTTCCTATGCCTCAATCACATTTGATCAGGAATGTACGTTTAAGAAACAAATATCTGTTTTAGTAGTACTTGTTTCATCAAAAAATTTGCTCAGAAGCAGGAAATAGGTACAGCTTAGCTAGCTGTTTTGAAAGTACTTTAACACCATCACAAAGCAGCAATATGCACAGACCTGGCAAAAGCACAAGTTTCTAAATTGCTTTTTGTTTTCTTAAGTCTCAAAGAGCTTTTTAATCATATGAAGCTTCCCAATTAATGAAAATCAAACCCATAAGAATACATAAAAGACACACCATCATAAAATAATGTATTTTCTTTCCCCAGCATCATTTTGATCTCTCTCACAATAATGTTGCACGTATGGTATCTGGTTTCTATGGTGCTTTCTAGAGGCAAAAGCCATACAGGACAGGAACATATTAATTGGCCAGTAAGATGTTTCTTGTCATTATTTTCTGAACACTGAACTCACATGTGCCAAAGCACAGCAGCAGCTCAGTAAAACAGCAGCCATACTAGCATGTGTAATGCCTCCCACGCTCAACGTGACACGTGAAAGATACCTTCCCTGACCACACTATCCCACAGAAGTTTGAAATTATTTATTATGTCAGAACATAAACAGATATAATGATGGCCCGGTCTGCCCCTGGTCTCCTGCCAGCTATGTGAAGTCCTTAGTCCCTGGATAGGGAGAGAGGCAGCATCTCGGGCCATGCCACGAGCCCAGGGATGTGCCTGACAAACCCAGCAGCGCTGCTGGGGACATGCTGGCCCGGCGCTGCAGGCTGGGGAGGCACCGCAGGCACTTTGGGGATGCTGGGACCACTGTGAACAGCAGCACCCACACGCAAGCTGGCCTCTCCAGCCAGCCACATCTCGTGGAGACAGTTTTGTTGCAGTTGCATCAGCGTAAACTGGGAACCATGCTACCAAGTGCTGTGTGTTTGGTGTCACTCACCCTCTTCACTTTGCACGTTAATGTTTAGCTGGGGGGGATAGGGGATATCTGGCAGTAGGAGAGGTTGTGCTAAATAATTTTCTGCACTTAACCGCACTGATACATTACACCAGGCTAAGGTGATTTTGCTACTGTTCCCATAGGAAAGGTAGAAAACTCAGTATTTTCGTGTGTATTTTAGCCACTCTAGTTTGCAGCACAGTGTGTTAGTTTAAGCTGTTGATCTAGGGGGGTTGTATGGTTACATTACTTTTGAAGCTTGAAACAGCCACACACCCTACCTGACACCACTGCAGAGGAGGTGGTGAACGCTACTGGAAGGATATGGCGAGCAGCTAGGAGCAGTGAAGCTTTAAATTATCTTAACTAGACCTCCTCAGGCTTCTCTGCCTTAGAGACTGCTGAGACACCTGAAAACTAGTCCACTGCATTTAAATGCTTAATTTGAGGCCGTCTGGTTTCAAAACTTGCACCTAAAATAAAAATTTTGTGTAAGTTGGTTTGACTAATTTAACAGTCACAGAGCTGCACAGAAGAAAATACATTTGCAAATGTCTATTCACAACTGTAAAACTACAGTCAGTCAGAGGCAGGCAAGATCAATCTGTGATGTAAATGGACTAAATATCCTATGATCTCATTAGTGAGAGTCAAGAAATATATGCCATGAAATACATTGTGTAACATTTTCTCAATTAAGTAGCCGAGCTGTTTATCAGGATGTCAGTTAAGGTGATCTTTCTGTCTTCGCCATACATGTGCTCACATATTCATCTGACTCCACACTGGAAACTACATTTGAAATCCCAGATGAAATAAATAGATAAGTCATAGTGGAAAGGCTGAATGTAAAGTAAATTCCAGCTATACCACAAACTGAGTAATTTGGTGAAAATTGTTTTAGAAGACTGATGATTTTTTTGCCTTTCTTTTCCTGGCTTTTTGCCATCCTTTCTTCAGGTTTGCACCTTTTGCCCTGGTACAAACAACTCTCTCTGCCAAGCAATTCCCATAATTATGTCACTAAGTCATTCTGCCCCATGAACTCATGAGGATGCTGTTTAGTGATTCACTGTAATATCATGCCTCAAAGTAATTTAACTTCCTCCTACCAAACCTGCTAACAATTTTTGGAAAGGTGAATCAGAAGACATCCTCTCCATTAACTAAGCTTCACAATATTTATTTCCTTTATAGGAAGAGTTTTATTGTCATTCTAATGGGTGAAATGAATGTAAAGTGAGTATCAAAGACCAGCTTCAGTCACTGGTACAGCAGCAAGTAGCAACCACCAAAATTGAATCCAAAACTCTACTTTTGACTGTTGTCATTATTTTTCAAGACCTGTGCAACAATCTTGCAGTGCCACTGAAGAGCTTTTGTGCCACAAAACACAGCAAAGACTGTCCTTAGCTCTGCAGGCTTCAACTAGATCTTCATGGTTATCAGATACCTGACTTCGCATGATTTCGGTAGAAGCTGCAAACTTCAACAGGACTTAGGTTTTTAAAGGTCTTTAAAGATCTGAGCCTCCTGAACTAAGCAACAGAGAGACAGAGAGATCTGGAGTAGAGGAAAGTAAATATTGCAATTATTTTTTCAAATAAAGAAGTCACGCACAGACACTAAAGGTGAGATGTTCAAAAGTGGTTGGCACTGATTTAAACATTCAACAAAGTGATGTCAGAAGTACCATTTTGTTTAAATGGCCCTCAAATTAGATTAGCATGGGGAATTTTTAAAAAGGTAGTTACATTCTTGTGAAATAGTCTGTGGCAGAAATATGAATTGAACCTAGAGTTCAGAGTGGAAAGATCAGTACACTGGTAAAGACCTTTTACAAAGGTTCATCATGATTTTTTTCTCTTGGTTGTTTTCAATCTATCCCTAAAGTTTTGCTTTTTCATTTCTCAATTTAAAGTGTACTAGCTTCAGTAGTTAAAGGAAAAATATCGTTAAATGGCTTATGCAATAAATACAAGGTTGCTTGGCACCCTCAAAATTTCCTTGGACTCTTGAAAGTTTGCAATCAGTTTTTCATATTGTTTCCATCAGTTAGTTTTGCTTGTTCTACCAATATATTCCCCTTTTATTTAAAACAAATCTTCGTAGCACTGAATGACTTCACAAAACTGTACATTTTTAACCAGAATATTCTTTGTAAGGGGTGCACTTTGCAGATCTTTGCAGGAAAATGTCCCAAGTGTGAATCACAAGTGATCAGTGCATGATCAGTGCATAAGAGAGTTGCCATCAGTCATCGTGGTGGGCTGAACAGAGAAAATGACCTTCTGTTAATAAGCTCTGCAATTCTCCTTGTGCTGGAGACACAGTAAAGCCCATTAACCATATTTCACTACAAATACCATTGCATTTTATCAAGTTGAAGACAATTTTTTACATAACTAAATCTTCTGTAGTAAAATTTATGACTGCTATTCAGCCTCTTCATGTCCTGCTTTACTGACAGAAAACCACAGTGTATCCGTTGCAGATGCTGTGTGTGATCTATAAGCAATAGCTTATCCAATGAGAATGTCATTTCAATATTAATATTTGTGGCTCTGCAAGGACAGTTTGTTTCATTACACAATTTACTTCAAAAGCAGCACCTGTTTTAAACATGGCTAGAATTTTGTAAATATCACTGCCACTGTTATCTAATTGTGTTTGATTTAATTTCTATGCACAAGCACAACCAACCAACAGTGGAGATTATGCTGTCAGTTCCACTGACACCTTTGTTGCATAGTAGTAGCCTACAGTCTTCTTTCAGCTCTTTCATGATTCCACTTAAAATTTTTAGTGTTATTCACCATCAAGCTTTTCCATATCACCACTAATACTATGTCAGAAACCGAAAAAAACTTGTTACAGTGTCCTCCTGTGGCCTTTTGGACCTGATTTTCCTCCAGTTAGATAAAACCTGTAATCTCTTAAAATCTATCTGTAAAAGATATCTAGGAGTCAAACACTCCAGAACCCAAAAACCTCACAAAAGAATCACTGTGTACTTTCCTCGCAGATAGATTCATCTCAGTTGGAAAATCTAGCATAATAATGAACTGGCCATCAAAATACTGCAGGAATCAGCAACATCACAAAAAAACCACCAGAACTGTATTTTGGTAGTGCACCCACGATAAGATAGGAAAGCTAAGAGAGTGGATACAAAATTAACCTCACCTCTGGAATGAAAGGTCCTGAAGAAATGTGAAGCACTCATTGAAGACTGGGTTATTGAGTCAGCTGTTGGCACTTACCCCATAGCCAAACCGGTCCCTTTCTGACCAGCTGCATTCCCACCCCACCCCGTAGCCCAGCTCTGACCTTTTTGTGGGTCAATTGCACTCACTCTGTACAATGATGCAGCTGACCACGTAAGAGCAACCTTGCCTTTGAGAACTACTTACACCCTCCCTCCCCGCGAGGTCTGACACCGTCGCTATGCCAGAGCAGCAAAAGATGGCTCACCAGCCTGCTTCACGCCAGGCTCCTGCTGAGCCACGTCTCTACTGTTGTTGAGGGCCACACTAGGCAGAGCACTCAAGCCTGCAAGCTGAACTGTAGGGACTGACTTGAGTCAATGCTGCTCTTGGCTCAGAACTTCTAAGGCACTTCTGCTTAACCAGTTCTCCCTGGGATCCTCTGCAGTGCCTGAAATCTCATGAACAGTCTTTTTCTGTAGCTCTCTGTTCAAAATGTTCAAAATAACAAGCAATTCCATCACAGTCCAGCAGAGAATTTTTCACAGCATGGTGCTAGGACTTGTCATGGTGAATCTATATTTTCCATCTGGAGGCATCCCACAGCAAACTGTCCCACCACCAAAGATTAAGAGCAGAACCAGAAACTTTGAATCAAACAAAGAGCAGGTCAAACTGACATTGCAGACACCTGGGATGAGCCAAGTAGATTCCTTGGCATGAAAACACAAGTTTAGCTACCAAAGTCCCCCCAGTAAAGTTCTGTGCTTGGTTGGTACTACATGGGCGTGAGCCAGTCTGCACTATTAAACCCAAAGGACACTGGGAACATTCTAATGCAGAAAACAAAGCTAGTACTCACATAGCCAGACCAGTCATTCCCTCTTCCTTTGGCTTCACATCTCACTTAATTGTCCACTCAGAGCTTCATTAATTCTTTTATTATCAACTGATGTAAAACTACACATTCATATGTATGCATGGTCCTACATAGTAGCCTAAAATTACTCCACCTGACTGCTGAAGAAATGGTGTGATATGCACTGACATCAGGAACCTGTAGAGAGAGTGTCTCTTCATTTCAGGCTTGGATACATCTGTCGGTGATCCACGGATGGTGGGACAGCTGCACCACAGGGATTCAAGGAGCCTTTTTAACAGTCATGAGCATCCACTGTTAACCTTTAAGGCACCCAACATTCAATAGTTTATGTTGAGAAGCTTAGTAGAAATCCATAACATCCGTCCTTTAGACATCTAATTTAGTTACGTACATCAGTAGTCAAAACTCCCTAGAGATGCAATGGAGGAGAGCTGCCTCCTAACCCAACATAGTAGGAGTAGCAATACTAAGTCAGGTCACAATTTTATGTAGCAGAATATCCTCTTCCCACTTGTGGTCATTATTTTATTAAGGATGGTCATGAGTACCACTGAATACGGACATCCCAGATCCTAGCACAGATACTCATGGAGCTCCATTGCTGTTCCTGCTTCAACATGAAAGCTGACCATTCCCCGCCCCCAGTTTCTACCTTTCAGCTTATTTATCTGTGCCTTCCCTTGTACACCTAGACTGTTTATCTACTGTACTTAAAAGCCTTTGGTGAAGGAATCTTGCCAAAAGCTTTTCAGGAATCCAGGTAGTCCATATTAAATGGTCTCTCATAACTAACATGTTTTGACAAAACACTTCAAAGGAAGAATAGGTTAGTGAGGTAGGACTTCCCTTCACACAAGCTACTATTAACTCTTTCCAGACACATCATATTTATCTGTGTGTTCACTATTTCCATTTTTTCTTACCATTTCTACCAATGTCCCTACTATGGACATTATCCTCACATGCCTGTAGCTCCACAGGACCTTGGCTGGAATGTATTTTAAAGTCTGGTATCACATTTACCAGCTATCAAAGCAATGTAAAGCAAGAGGTTACACACCATTGTTAATCACGCAGACATGTCACCCTTGAATTCCTCTAAAACTCTCAAATCAGTACCATCTGCTTCTAGCACTGTGTTACTCTTCATTTACTGCTCTATAATTTTTTAAGCCAGTTCAATTTGGGACCGATCTTCTGATGAGCCTCTCAGAAAGACAAGCTCCAGGATGGGAATCTCCCTGGCTCCTTCTACTCTGGAAAGACTTTATTTACTTGTTCTGCAACAGCTTTATCTTACTTAAGTGATCCTTTTATACCTGTATCATCTATTGGCCCTACAAACTCTCTGGCAGACTTCCTGTTCTTGATGCATTTGAAGAAAGATTTATTACTTCTGTTAGCTGTTCCTCAAACTCTTTTTTGGACAGTTAAGTTATATTTATACATTTAATCTGCTAGGGTTTATGATCCTTTTCTTATTTTTCATTTGGATAGCATTTCAACCTTTTGAAGGATTACCTTTAACATGAGTTAATTTTTCTCTCCCTGCTGTACAAAACTTGGCTTCCTTTTGCCCTCAGTCCTTTCTTAGTAGGTGGTAACCTTGGCTCTGTGCTTTCAATATGGGTTTGCAGGAAGCCTCCAAGCAGCCTGAAAAAAATTAAATTTAAAAAGCTCCGGTTCTTTGGAAGCCCCAGTAATATATATATATTTAACCTAACTTCTAGAAAAACCAACCAAATGCTTTAAGAGAAAGGCTATATAACAAATTGTGACATGATTTACAATTGAAAGGCTTGGATGATCTTAACCACATATTTACTAACACTGTATCATTTAATTAATGAATAAGTATTACAGTGGTAGAATGCACCTGTAAGATTAAATACTTGAGGATCAGCTCTCAGAAATATTAGGCACACTTCATGAGTTAGGCTCACTCAACATTTACTGTCTTCTTCTGAAGGCACAAAGCAGACAGGGTCCCTTTTCCTCTGCTACAGATGTTCTTTGATGTGGACAAGCCAAGGATCCAGCAACCTAAAGGCACTTCTTGAAAGAGCAAGATCTGACTCCCTGCAAGTAAAAGTAGAGAGTTAGCCCCAGGAATGAAGTATTACAATATGGTAGCTAGGATTGCTTTATGCTTCAAACTTTCAACACCAGATTCATTCAGGAACAGAGCCAGTCATAATCTTTGAATTTCTTGTCTTTGAAGATGCTGATCAGTGGAAATTTTTTCCTAACAAACAGCTTTGAGATTTTATTAATACAGGTCACTGAAAAGTTTACTATCCTACTAACTACAGAGAAGGGAAATTCCTCCTAGCTGTATGTCTACAAATATACAGCACCCCGAGGCAGCTCCCAAAAGACCAGGACTCCTTTTATTTTTCAGAGCAAAGTACCTTTTTCTTCCAGTGATCTATGAAACCAAGAAATTCTACTTTCTTGTCCTTGAACACTAAACTAAGAAGGACAAGTCAAATTTCATGACTATGGCAAAATGCCAGCTAACATCTCAGGGCCCTACAGACTATAAAGCAAAGGGCTGCAACAAGAATCTTGCCAGAAAACACTTTTTCAGATAATTTGTAAAAAGGACAAGTGCTTCATGTCTTTGACATTCTTCTAATACTTGAAAGGACAGTGTACACTTCTTAATGCAGCTGCTTTCTTTTATAAGCATCTCTTATATTTTCCTGGGGGCATGTTAATCTGACAGAGCAGCAAGCTGCTGATGGGCATCTGCCATCACTAAGCACAGCTAATATAATCCTGGAGCAAGGTGCCAATACTCCAGTTCTTCTGAATGGCACTTGGAGGGGGTGAAGGAGGGGAGGGCACAAGGAAAAGTGCTGTATTTTAGCACAGTGCAGCAGAAAAAAACTATATGACTGAGCCCAATGTTTGCAAAAACAGGGGATTCACTGCTTGGGGTCATCCAGGCTCTGCAGATGTCACCTGTGCTTAATGCAGCATGTACTATTGATTTTGTTTGACCTCTGCAACATCTTCCACCGTTTCAGTTGAAGCTACTGGCTCACAGTCCTGCAAATGACCACGGCATGAGGACATCTGCAGCGGGACCAGAGACACCCTCATCTTTTAACAGCCAAAAGTCGAGTAGGAGGATGCAGGACTTGCCACAGTGCTGGGCAAGTGACAGATGTCCACAGATCTGATCTGCTCCAGCTGCACTCTGGACAGCACTTTCTAGCTAAGGAAGGAGTAGACTTTAAATAAAACTGCAGAGGAGGGTAGGATAGGAAGACCAGCCAAGCAGGACAGGATACTTGCACAGATCAGCGAGCGCAGAAATCCCATAACCTCACTTCCCCTACTCCTTCGTATGGGAGCTGCCGAAGCAGTGCCACCCTCAAACCTGGTCCTCATCTGAGTGCTGTGGGAGGGGGGGGCAGAGGTCCTGGGAAAGCCAAGGACTGTCTAAATGACTTTGTTACATTATCATACCTTGAAGACCATAGCCTGCTCTCTGAGTTGGTCACTTTAATTTTCCTCAGGGATGAAGCTCCAGCAGAGGCATCTGAGAACGCACAAGAGCTGAAGCATAACTGGCCCCTTGCTGCTCTCATAGTCCTCAGCTTTGTAACTTCTGAGAGGGTGAAGGGCCAGGGATGCAGGCTGTAGGGATGACTCTTCTGTCTGGGACCATCATTTCACAAATGAAACCGATTCACTCAGTGAAAAAAAAGAAAAAATATCTCCTAATTACACAAAGACAAGCACTTCACAGAAACAGGGAATGTACAAATCCACATAACCCATACAGCATCCAAGAAAGAGCATACAGAAATCCTGTCCAGTCTTCAAACACTATTTTTAAGAAACATGTTTGCAAGGAATAACTTGGCTCCTTCTAACAGCACAGAGCAATTCACAATTTGGGAGTAGGAATGCGGTCCTAGCTTGATCAAAGTTTGTGTGCTTTTGCTGGGACTTTTCCTTTGAAAAGAAACTACATAAATAATTTTGTGTGCTAAGAAGCATATCTTAAACATTAATGAAAGTCAGATAAATCTCCAGGGTGCACAAAAATGCAAGTGCATGTAAGCAGACACTAAGCAGCACAGTAAACAAATCAACAGAGCACCACAGCAATTTCTGTGGAGCTTTAGAAGGTTTCCTGTACTTGTTCCAGCTTTCTTCCCAAAATATGCACATTTTTTGTAGGATGATTAACTAAATAAATCCCAGAATTTGCAGCTCACTTGACCTTTATGCCCAAATGAACTTGCTCAGACTGCAATTTTAAGGTCAGTTTAACATCATGACAACACTTTCCAGAGCTTAATTAGTTTCCTTTTTTTTATTTTAAGGAAATTAGTGGAAAATGAAACAGTATTTTCAACTGGTAGCACAGTCTGGAATTTCCACATTTAAGACAATCTGCCAATGATGCACCTGAGTTGACTTCCTCTTACCTTTGATGTTCTTTATTTCTCACACAAGCCTCTTCTTAGTTATAAGAAAGCTAGTTAGAAAAGACTCTAGAGTCTCTTTTATCATAGACCAGAAAAAGAAAGTTAAAAGCAGAGCACTACATTTTCTAAACCACCTGCAAGCTCATGAAAAAGCCTCAGACTTGAAAGAAAAAACTTACAGAGGTGCTTAACCAAAACAGGCTGAGTATCTATTGAAAAACCACAAGAAAAATTCCCCTCTTGTGTGGGAAGATTATTCAAAAGGGCTAAATATTAGTGGAGTTTTGTGGGTTTTATTACAAATATCAAAGAGGAGCTTGCTACATTAAAAAAAAAAAAATTAAGGTGACTCAGTGAGAAGAAAAAGTTTGCAGGATGTTATTCATTTGTGAAGCTTGATCACATTTTGAACTTTTAACTGGTATTTTACTATGCATGCAAACATTTCACAGGAAAAACAACAGCACAATAGCTTCATATCAGAAGTATTTTTGACACTGAAGATCTTCCAAGGTATGTATTAATTTGCCCAGAAAGTAGTCCCCACACACACACTTTATTGAAACTCTTCAATTGCAGCAGATAAGTTCTAATCACCAATGTATCCACAAATAATTTCCCCATCAAAAATGTTTTGCTTGATCCACTTGGAAAGGCTGCATTTTAAAAAAGAAGCAGTATTCCCAAAAATATGCAACTGACCCTTGCAGTCAAAACTGTTGCATGTTTTCTCAGATCCTGTATAAGCACAACAACTCACAAATTGCAGCCAGCTTGCTAAGCACTGTTTTACCTGTTTGGGCATGTAACAGAATCAATAGGTAGAGAGAGGAGAATGCACGGGTTTGTTTTTGTTTCATCCTGCAATATTGTTTAACAAAAGCACATCTGAGATAAAGGTTACCCTGTACAGAGGGCTTGACAGTGATTTGTTCTATCAGAGATGCTTGGATAACCTGTGCAGACACCATTAAGCTTTCATACCACCTGCTGCACCCTGCTCCCTTAAAAATAATGCCATTTTCTCTGGATTGAAAGTCCAGCCTTCTGTAGGTTTCGAATCAGTCTCGCAACAAAAGAAATTAGCTACATATTTCCCACTGGTGCTAACACCAGTGCAGCTCTTCTGACATCGACCAAGACACAAGCCATTGTTTGGGCAGGCACTTGGCTTTTTGCAATGCCACATCAATTAGATCTGCCGCTTGCATCCTCCAAGCTCCAGCTTCCCAGCTGGTTCTCTTTTGTCTCATATAAGCAGCAAGCTCCTACTTTGATATTTGCAGTAACCCCTTTCTTCTCATCTTTGTAAACTTGCCAGCTCTTTGAGTGATTTCCCCAGATGAGAGGGAAATAGATGTATTGTGGTGGTTTTTCAAGACACAGTGACCAATAGATTGGCTTTGAGCAATGGCGCTCCTCCCCTCCCCCACAAATGCTGGCAATCTATGTAGACAGCAGCTCCTGAAATTAACACTTAGATGAAATTAAACTGACAACCAAGGGGCAACCTTGGGAAATACTTAGCTTACTTCATATGGTTCCTGGATAGTTTGTTTCCGATCTTGTCTCTTTTGTGACATCTCAGGAATAACTTTTACTTATTTGTATATTTAACACTGCTATGTAAGAAAATAATCAGACTGAAGATTGTAGTAAAGAAGGGGGGGAATTACAAAAAGGTAAAGAGAAAAACTATTAAGGAAGTGAAAAAAGCTAAGTGGAAACAACAAAGCTTTTCTTTCTTTTCTTTTCTTTTCTTTTTTTGTTTTCCCTAAAAGATGCTCTAAGGTATGAAGTTCCCATACAGTTTTGTGAACAAAAATGTCATCTAATTTTGTCATCCTTGAGACAATTTGTCTGATTGCATTACTACACATTTGTGCAACACCAGAGAAAAGTTAGCTGCAGTGAGGTAGCTAATTGAATTCTCCGCAGAGCAAAGGACAGAATTCTAGGCAGTTCAGCTGCAAAACAACATCGCCTGCTGAAGAATTACAGACTCCAAGGTGGCAAAATGACACAGGCTACTGCCTGCCACCAGTCTTGGAGCAAGCCCTGGTTTCAACAGAAGGAAGCTGCTGCTACTGTAAGTATGCTGGGTCCTGTCCTTGTAGAATATTTTGTGCAAGATCTACAGCTGCTATCTCACACACCTGAGATAAAAAACCTGACAGTTACAAAAATATGAGCCCCAGCATTTGCATTGCTGCTGCCAGGGAGGTTGCTAGGGTGCCAGGGCAAGCAGGGGCCGCCGAGGGGATGCTGCCTCCAGCAGGTCCTCCTTTCCCAGAAGCAGACCCTCATCCTTAAAGGATTTGCCATGACCCGAGGCCACCCACACCCAGAGCCTGGTTGTGGTCCCAGCTCCTTTCCAGCACACAACCACTTCTAAGGGAGCAGAAGGGATGTTGTAGGATAATGTCTTTAAATGATTTTGGCAACGAGAAAGCTTTTCATATGGTCTTACTCTACCAGTCAAGGCCAGCACACAACCCAGCTCTAAGGGCTGTTTTTCTTCATCTTATCCCCAAAACTGCGTTAACAGTGTGTGGGTGGAAGGGGATAGCAATGTTCAGTGTCCTAGCTGCTTGCAGTAACATACATCAGGCCTGTCCTTGGTCTGCCAGATTTAAGACATAACAGGGCTGGAAGGTGGCACATGGACCCCAACCTAGCAGCTGAACAAACTTTGCAGCCGTAAATTATGAAAACACACAAAGAGAAAGGTCAGGAGGAAGTGCTTCCTCATCATGGCCAAGTGACAGATTCTCACTCCCAATGCGAGCGCTGACCATATGAGCTGCACTGGCTGGGCGGTTAAAGAAAAGCAGCTGGGGAGAGAAAGAGGATGTGGTTACTGCTTGGGGGACTTAGAATTCAAACAAGGCCTTTTTCTGGGGGTTTTTTTTCTTTTTTTTTTTTTTGTTTTTTGGTTGTTTTGGGGTTTTTTTTTACGTTTCCTTCAAAGCCTTTTCCAGTCCATAAAATCTGTCTTCTAAGTGGGTCCCATGCACTGGCGTCTCTTCTGGCAGGAACTGCTACCTCTTAAACTTACATTTTAGTCTTCAGTTTTTCTCCAAGCTGATGCTTTTTTTTCTTTTTTCCTGTATTTGCCACACATCCTGTTTGGGTTTTTATTATCACAGCACCTGGAGCAGAGGTTTTCAGGGCCTTATCATGCTCTCTCCTTTAATCACTGCTGGAGTGGTTACAAATAGCTCGAAATCTGCATGCTGAGAGAAAATGCTCCCTCTCACCATCCTTCCTCTTCCTCTGCTCAACGGTATGTGCACTAGTCCTTAGAACACTATTCTCTGTCCCTGTGTTTAGGGAGGACACCTACAAAACAAAAACTCAGCCTCACAGTTTCCCTGCCTTCTACACGGAGCACCCCAACACTGGCATACCAATCTGCACATCGTGATGCTTAAAACAAAGGCAAAGGCACTATGCCTTTGAGTGGTCACCTCCAGAAGTGCTCCTCCAGAGGTGCTGGACTGCAACACAGTCAAAACAAGGAGCATGGATGTCCCTTCATAAGCCAGTCCCTCAAGGGTGTTAAGGAGAGAGCATGAAGGGAATTTCCTTGAATAACCTGATGCACTGTGGATACAAAAAAAGAGAGATGGGAAAATGTTACCAAGAAAAATGCCACAGGAGAATTCTGAAAAGTCATTAGTAGCCTATTACAGTTTCATCCAAAAAGCTTTTAGTGAGCTATGAATAAATACCCTCTGGAATAGCAGTTCAATAGATTTATCATATTTTTCAAAAGCCTTCAAACAGTTTTATCTAGAATGTAGCTGTCAACAAATGAATGAAAGCATGTTTTTTAAAGAAAAAAAAACAAAACCAAAAACATATTGCTCCAGTTATTTGTAACATGACAGTGAGGTTTCTGCTTGTGTCTGTCCTTCACCATACTATTTCAATGGCCCGTGAAAGTGTATGGCACTGTATCTGGATTCCCAGAATGCGCAGACAGGTTAACTCTCTCTCTCTACACTAGATGATCTCAAAAGCTCAATACTATAAAGATTAAATGGTAAGTGGGTACACCCTGAGTCAGTGTTTGGATGATGTGTTTGTCAGTGCTTCAGCAGCACATATGCTAGCGATTAAGTGATGCCCACGTTAGGAAGGCCACTGCTCAATAGGGGACACTCAGATCTATGAAAATGAAGCAAGGAATCAAAAAAAAACCCCAAACAAACCGCTATCATCCGCAGTCCCTATATCAGTGACATCTGCAAGACAACCATTGAAGACCAAAGTTTGGTGTTGGGGCTGGCAATAACAGACACGAAAGAAAAAAATTCTGTCTTTTAAAATGGTCTGAAGAAAAAGTGAGGAGAGGAGAGGAGAGGAGAGGAGAGGGGAGGAGAGGAGAGGAGAGGAGAGGAGAGGAGAGGAGAGGAGAGGAAAAAGGAAAAAGGAAAAAGGAAAAAGGAAAAAGGAAAAAGGAAAAAGGAAAAAGGAAAAAGGAAAAAGGAAAA
>JAOBAS010000072.1:35629184-35642094 GCA_025311575.1 Elanoides forficatus
GAAAAAGGAAAAAGGAAAAAGGAAAAAGGAAAAAGGAAAAAGGAAAAAGGAAAAAGGAAAAAGGAAAAAGGAAAAAGGAAAAAGGAAAAAGGAAAAAGGAAAAAGGAAAAAGGAAAATGGAAAATGGAAAAAAAAAAAAGGAGAAGAAAAGGAGAGACAAACAATAGTTTAGGTCCAATAAGTCCTTTTATGAAAAATCATAATTATTACAAGACTGTAATAAACCAGTGAGTTGGTAGGTATCCTCCTTCAGTCCATATGGGAGAAGATTCCCTTCCTTCCTAAGAAGGAATCTGTTCAGAGCCTATTGTTTCTAGCAGAGTTTACGTGTAATGTTCTCTAACTTACAAGAGACTGAGTATTTCTACAGGTAGGAAAATTCAGGTAACTGTGACAAAACAGAAAAAAACACCACCCAGTGGGAAAAGTCTATTAGCATGTTAAGTAAATTGTTCTACCAGAGGGTCTTTTTTTAAATCAGGTTCTGTCAAAACTTACTGATGCTTTACCCCATTTCTAAGCACACTGAAACAATGTCACAAACCATAAGTAACCAATTAATTATGATGAAGGTGTTCTTCTATGAAGAATATGTTCCTGGAACAAAGTATTACAGAAAAACAAGGTTTTACGCTTACACTGAAGTTTACATGAGATAAAAAAATCATCGTATGTTAAATATACATCTCTAATTACAGTAAGATTTATGTACTGGGGAGCAAACAGCTGACAACTGCAAGAGCTTTGCAACTCAAACTATTACTTGTGTTTACAGACTTAATAAAAGTAAATTAAACTCAGGATATTTTTTTTCCTGTCACTTATATACATAGCTATAATACTGCCAAAAGCAACTTGACTTAAATAGCTCAACTTCCAGAAAGTTAGACTGGCACAAACATGCATCTCAAAGAAAATGTCTTCATTTTTTGCAGGTATTTTGTTTGTTTGTTTTGGGTAAGAAGTGAGTATGCTGTTTATTTTTCAAGTTGTAGTAGAATACCCAAAGCAGTCTTCTGCTTCTTTTTTCATAGCCTCTCAAACAAAATGCAAATACTGTAAACTGAATTCTAACCACGAGGCATACCATTCATTGCTGCATTACTCTTGATGTCACTCCTTTCATTATTACACCAGTTATACACTCCGTAATGGACAGGACACAAATAAAAAACATCCAAAGCGAAGGACTCTGCCATTTAGTTCTTCAGCACTTTCATGTATTTATCCCTGTACAATGAACTTCTACAAGGCAGACGGGTTTCACCAAGGCTCACAATTCATTCAGAAACTGATGGGAATATGATGCATGCATAGATCCTCCCTGTCCTGCTGAGCAAGACAAAATCCAGAAGAAAGCCATTTCACCCATGGGAAACAGTTTGATTAACATGTTCAGAAGAGGACACAGGAGGATGGTCTGCAGCAACACTAATTAAAGCAGATAGACCGACTGCAACCGCACTGTGTAATGTACCCATTAGAGACTACTGTCAACAAATCATCAGCAGAAGAGCACAAGGAGGAAAGACAGTCCACCCGCAGGCAGGGTGCCTGGTAGCACACTCATGGGAAATGCTGGTGATGGTAGTGATGCCCTTAAAACTCCCTGACGTTCCCATTCCCCCCGCCGGATGTCCATCATGGCAACAGTCTGCTCTAACGCAATTATCCCACCTGCCTTATTCCTGTGCCTGTGTGCTGGCAACGTGCTCTAACGGGCTGGCACAGTGAGCCCTACAGCCAGGTCCCTGCCATGCCACCACGATGCATGTAGGTCCCACAGGACTGCCCCTCCACAGGGCATCTCCTGCAGCTGCCAGAGGTCTCCTGTGCCCCACCAGGCCCCATGGCCACGGCTGTGGTGGCTAAAAAGTTAACAAACACTCCCCTATGCCTGCCTTCTCTTTATGCATAAAGTTTATTTTGGATTCTGTGAGGAAGTTAAGATGCTTTTCCTCAATCTCACTAACTAATAAAAGAGCTGCAGTGCATGCATTCCTACTAAGGAATATGCTACGGAAGGAGGTGTCAGACCTCCTGATGCACTCTGCCAGCTTATCTAGCTTCCCCGTCCATCAGGAAAGGGCAAAAGAGAGTAGCCACAGCTACTCGAGTAAATCAAGCATGTGAATGACTGTTCTTTGGCACAGAGCAGCCTGGATCCATACTATTAAATCTCCCTTCTTTCCAGAAGAGGATGGCTGGATGCAAACCGCCTGCTGGATGTGGGCCCTGGCCCATGCTAACTTCCAAATAAGTGTCTGGCAACTAATTGTCTAGGACAGCACTAGCTGGCACAGGCTGAAACTGCAAGTGGGACTGTTTTAACAATTTAAGAGTATAGATAGTCAGGTTCCAGCGCCTGGGAACATTCCTTACGCTGTGTAGCTTACAAATATAGACACAGCCAGCGTGCATAACTATGCACTGCCCTCACCCCCATGTGAGCACAGTTTGGCAGCTAGGGAAAAGACTAGCTAGAGCACTGGACTACACGCTGCAAGTGGCCTACACAGGGCATCACAGCTGAACCACGGCCTTCAAGGCTGGTTCATCGCTGATCTTAATTACATACATTTTATTTTAAACTGCCTCCCCTGGAAGCTAAAAACTATTATTTTTTTCCCCCTAATATAGGAAAAAGGAGGACAGTATGACCACAAGACTTCTTCTGTTCTGCTTGGATGGGAAGTAGCAAGAAATTAGTTTTTACTTCAGTGCTACTGGGACATAACCTACCCTATGTACTGAAGAGTATGCAGGTATTTCTGGAAGAGACCTGAAATATAATATACAACAAGTACAGGTAGCTTGATGAATCCAGTGTAAAAAGAAGAAGACAACTGAGATTTAGAATGTGATCATTATAAATTATTTATTGCATGCCATAAAGAACACTAGAAACCATACAGTAACCATATCAAGAGTCATAACCATCAAAACACCAGCCACGTCCCAAAAAGCAGGAAATAAACTAAAACAATGAGACTTTTAATAATAATAAAAGCAAAAGATTAGGGCATTTTGAGTTTGGATTTTGAGGTTGGTTTTTTTTCTGAAGCTTCCCTTCTCCTTCCCTTCCCCCATACCAAGATGCTACAGCAGCAAAACAGTACTAGGAGGACAACAGCCCCCAACCTTCTTCAGAAGGCTGCATGCAGCGGGGAGAGGAGTCACCCTCTGCCCTGTTTGAGATGTCCCAGCCCAGAGTACGGTCTCCCTCAGCTCTTTCTGCAGCCAAGGGTGGAGAAGGTCCCTCAGAGCCCTAGCTGGCTTGCAGCTACCTTCCTCCAAAGCAGCAGAGCTCCCAGGGACGAAACCTATCAAATACTGACAGGTCAGAACAGAAATGGTCCATGGGAAGAGATCCTATTTCACTCTGTTCCTGCAGAGAGTGAGACTTTTAGCCAACCTCTGTTAAGAGAAAATATCATATACTGAACTCCATGTCAGGGTTCAGAAAACAGAGGCAGCAGGAAGCTACTTGGAATTGGTATTTCAAAAAAAAAGGATAAGATCACAAACCATCTGGCACGACCACAGCCACCCATTTCCTACAGTAAGGTTCATCACTGTGTCCGTTACCTCTACCCAGTGGGCAGCAGGAGTCAACTGATGGCTAAAAGTAAATGGATTACATTTCAGGTGTTAGAAAAAAACTTTGAGCGCTAACCCTGCCTGGAGCAAAAGCTCCTTCTTAAATACAGATGGCTGTATTACAGAGAAAGAAAACAGATGTCAATAGGTACCTTCAAGCAGAAGAAGCAGACAGTGAATCTCAAATGCAATGTCATCTCTGAGGGAAAGATTTTAAACAGTCCTCAAGTATTCAGCTAGCTGCAATACATGACAGAAAACCTCTGTCCATTATTTTTCACCTTTCAGGAAAGTCCCCATAAAATGTGCTTGAATAGTATTAGACTTGCTGTCACTGATCCAGCAATGGGCTGGGGGATCTGCTCCCCCAGATATTTTCTGAAAAGACTACACTTTTCATATTCAAGGCAGGTTTCATACATAGTTTTCTATGCCTATGTTAGAAAATAACAAATAAGCTAAAGCATCCCCACCTAGCTTTTTCTTTCTTCCATTACATGATCTCACCAGTAAGGATTCCCTGAGATCATTGCATCACCGGTACTGTGGCGAATATGCAGCACAGCAGTACTTCCCAGACCAGATTTATGTATGTTGTACAGAAAAAATGAATTTGATTATTTTTCTGAAACATAAAACTTCATACAACAGGTGGGACAAATGACTACAGTTGTCATTTAACCACTTAAGAATAATTAATTGCCTTTATCTGACAGCTGGATCCAGTAAAACTAGTAGAAATCTGACAGCTGCCGGAGCTAGGGTCTGACTGGCTTCACTGTGATATGAGCTGATCTACTGCTTCACACGGATAGTAGGCGAGGGAAACAAAGTCCAGCTCTACACTGTGCATCAAAACTTTTGCCAGTGCCATCATGTCAGCAAGGGGAGTGATTTATGATGATGACACTGTAATAGGAAAAGACCTGGTTTGTTACAGTTAGATGCTCCCAGAAAAGTACTTAGCCGCTGTAGGGTTTTTTCCCTATTTAAGCTATATGAGTAATGTACCCTTGAACATATACTCAATAAAGGGTAGCTGCAAATATAGCTATCCAGGCAAACCTTATCAATATAGACCACAGCAAAATAAAACAAGCCACACTGTCAGCAGCTCTATGAATTTTAATCCAGATACCTTCAGTAAATGTAAGTCATCACTCTAGAGACTTTCATGCAACTGCAGTTTATACCGCTGAGAAATGACATTTTCCAGATCAGAAAACAAAACGTAAAATAGTCAAAGAGGACTTGCTAGGTTCCAAGTGAAACACCACACTTAAGTAGGCATTTATTCCTAGCAAACTTTTGCTCTAATCTCTTGATACAGCAGCAGAATTAAGTATCTTCAGAGTTTGAAATGCAAGCCATTTTCTGCCAAGATTTAAAACTTGCTTCTTCATATCATCAGAAGAACCTCATTCTTCTTCCTTCTTTTGATTTAAAGGAAATGTCAATCAGAACAGAAGTGGTCATGTTAGCGAGGAAACTCAGACCCTGGCAGAACGAGCCTGAAACATAGTATATCACTGAGATGTACTCAGCCCGGATCCCAGCCCCGCTGCTGGAAAAATAATGTCATCCCTAATGCATCAATGCCATGTCTGCTTGGCCATCCTCACCAGGAGATGTAGTTTGCAGAGGCCAAATTCACACAGAGCCAGCTCTGACACTGGCTTTGTGACCTTGGGTGAGTCACTTCACCTCACCATCACAGTTTCTTCTGCTCCAATATTACGACCTGCCAGGATGAGAGGATTTACTAGTTGCGGTTTATAAAACTTTAAGACAGTTAAGGGAAATCAATTAAAATTGAGACAAACCCCTAGAAAAGCCCCTAGGAAAGAAGCAAGCATAGAAAATGGCACTCTTCAAATTGTGTCGCGGCAGCAGGTCTTGCTTCTCAGTCCCCAGGCCTTTGTACCACAGCTCTGCTCTGGCTTTTCCGAGCGTATTGGAAGCACAAAAGGGTAGGACGGGAACCTGAAGCTTTGGGAATGGCATGTGCACTGCTTCCCGAGGGCAGGGGACGCTGGACGGGATGCCAAGCCCCTCGCTGAGCGGGACAGCAGGCTGGCACAGCCCCCAGAGCCCTGTGTGCACGCCGCGGTGTGTGCTCCCAGGCACACTGCTGACCACACCACCTGCCCCCTGGTCCTCTCGCTATTCAGGGAAAAAGCCCATAGCACCCACCCACACAGAAAGATGTAATCTCAGCATGTTTGCCTGCAGACCCTTAAAACCTCTTGCCAAGTACTCTACACCATCTGGATGGTGTGCACCTATCAAATGTCACCATGACGAGGGACAGAGAAAGTCAGTTAAGACACCGCATGAAAAGGCATGTGAAAATGCTCTCAGCCCGATATAAGATCAGTATTTTAACTGATGAGAAAAGCACTATCCAGATACTTTTTTTTTAAAAAGCAAATATTCACAACTCATTTACATGCAAAATACGCATCCACAAACCCTACTCTAAATATAGACAGGGCTACCATCAAGCATTTAAAAATTTCATCTGCAAGTGCAAATGGGTATTAATGAATGCCAAAGGCACTGCATGTCCTGAAAGAAGATCGTCTTCATAGTAGGTAGGGCTTACGCCAGTTACATTTTGATAATGTCATTAGAGTAACCACTACACCCTAGTGGGAGACCCAGTGAAAGTATTATTTGAACTACATTCTATCATGGATCATGAGTGACTTCAGGAAAACTACTTTTCCCCAGAATCAGAGACTTATGTCAATTTTTCCCAGATTTGAATTTCTCAGACCAGAAGAAAAGTTGCAGGGGGGACTCCGAAGAAGAACGAATGTTGCCTTTTTGATTCACACAGTGCAGCAGGTTATATTGAAAAGAAACCTACTTGAGGAAAACAAATGCAGGCACCCATTAGTTGTATGAAGTCAAGCATGATAACTATGTCTGTAATGAAGAAAATGAAAAAATAACATAGTATACTAAAACTATTTGTGTTTGTTTCAATAATCTCTGAATTTCACTGAGGAGTTTAGTCTAGTTTTGTTCATTTGTACAAACAATCTGCATTTTCTGTCCTTCAGACAAAATCTCTGGGTCTATAGCATTTTTGTTTGGATATGCAAGTGAAAGTGCAGTTTGATATGTTTAACTGATAAACACCTCTGCCCAGCTATTCCACTGTGATTAGATTATGATCGGTATGTTCTGAGTGATATTGTAACCTTCACTCCAGTGTTTGTGTCTGGAATAGCAGAAAATGCAATAAAAAATGGAATACACAATTTTTTTACTTAACATTATGTTTGTCTTAAATTTTGGGGTTGTTTGAAAACAATTTAGTTGAGCTCAAATTCACATACCACACAAACAGAAACTATCAATCTATGCTAAATCCTTTAGGGTCTGCAGACATTTTCTATAGAAAATTTTGTTTGGTTTGGATTTTCAGTTTCTGTGTCCCAAACAACATTTTTGAAGGTTTTGCTTCTGTGTCTGAGCTCAGATGCTCCTCCAGCTTTGGATGGGACTGTGGCATGTCCCTGAGTTTTACAGAGCAAGTCTGGGTGAACAGCAGTGTTAGTAAGAAAAAAACACAAAATCTGTTCCCAGTTAATTATATTCAGAGACTGAGCAGTGTCCCGTGCTACAGTTTTTAAAACTGCCTGTTAGCAAAGCAAAGCCTGTACTGCAAGACCATCAGCCTAAAACTACAGACCCATTTGATCCTAGTCTCTGGGAATAGTAAGTCTATGCAGGAAGGCCACTTCTGGAAACCCTGCGTCTTTACTCCTCTCTTCTTTCCCCCTCCACAGCATTCACTGTCAGTAAAGCACTACTTTGAATGCCTGTGTCCTGCCCTGCTGGTTTATCCAAGCAAACCAGTAAATCCACGGCAAAGAGTACCTTCCTAACAGCTGTGGACACACGAGCCAAAGGAATTGATTCTTACAGGACAGAGAAATCTGAGAAAGTTACACAGCCCTAATATAGCCACAGCTATTTTCAGCTTGAAAAAAAAAAAAAAGGGAAAAAAGAAAATGCCCTGGTCAAAGGCACTTCACAAGTCGGAGATCAACACGAAACACAGCTTTCTACCTGATCTGCATAAATTGTGCCCAGCATGGAAACAGCTGGAGAGTACAGCATGGTTCATTGCAGTGGTACTACTGAGTTTACATCAGCCTCCAGCCCAGGCAGGTAACCCCGGACAGATTTAACATGCTTCTTTCCTTTCACATTCAGTCAACCAACATTCAAACACAGCACAACTCTCCTTTTCACAGAGGGACTCTCCCAAGCCCACAGAAAGGGCAAAGAGAAGCACACAGATACTACAGAGATGAGCATGGCATGAGAAGCACCCCAGGGAGATGCTGTTCCACTCGGCGAAATGGTAAAACCAGCATGTCACCGAATACGCCTATCTCAAGCTATCTACTCTTCTGCTGTTATCTCTCATCGGGTTTCTAGCGACACCACTTCCTGCTCTTCCCCAGCCATCAGACCAGAGGTTTCTTCATTTCATGCATTTCCTTTTGTGTGGGAAACGAGCACTTACGCAAGGGCGAAGTTTACAGGAGGGGAAACTTAAGTCTTTTTTCCTTAGAAGAGGTACCCTAGGGAGAGCTGCTACTTCAGACACAGGTGGTGTGCCGCACTCTCTCACAGCAAAATTCAGTGCCAGCAACACTTTTTCCCTCAGTCTCTTTGTGGGTGGCACTTGCCCCTTACTTGGCATGAACAAGAAGTATAGAGAAAGCAACTCGTTTGGGAAGAAAATGACAAGCAACCTCTTCAGATAGCATAAAATGACCAAAGTCCACCTGAAACAAGTGAACTATGCTGATTCACTCCAGCTGAGGGTTGGCTTCTCCCTCTGTCAGTGCTACAAGAAATCCCGAGATGCCTGTAGGTATTTTTTCAGGTGGATCTCAAAGGCTGGTCACAGAAGAAGTTGAAAGTCTGACCGGCTGGTGAAAGAGCTGAGAAAATTCTCAGTAGCAAAGCTTAATCAAGAAAGGCATGGAAAAAAAGTCATTTGCACGGTGAGGCAAGAAGGGACCTTGGCAAAGGTAGAAACAGAAATCACTTGGGCTTGTGTCTGTGCTGGGGGTACGCACACTAGCTGTCAAGGTGAATTTCACCCAGGCCTCCTACATTAAGAGGCTGCCAAAATCTGCAAAACGCTATTGCTGTAGCAGCCACTGCTGGAAGTGCTTTCCAGCAGGCAGGTCCTGGGCAGAGCACCCTCGCACTGAGCGCTGCCATCTGCAGCCCTTCACTGCTGCCACCTGTCCTCACGGTGGGCTCAGATCCCTCCGTCCCCTACCCCAGAACAATCTCCCAGACTAACCTTTACAACCTCTTTAATGGCAAAGTAAAGGACAAAAAACTGATTATCTGTTCCCCTCATCACAGGTTTTAATGCTGAGGTGGGGTACGGTGTTGTTTCACTGATGCTACTTCTTTGGCTTTCTTCCTTGCACCAAAACTCAGGCAAAGCACAACTCCAGCATGCCCTACAGGAGGAGCTGAGCACATCTGCTTCTGCAAGACAGCTCACTTCTCCTCCTTAAGTTTGCTCACCAGCAAGTGAACTATTCACAGACAGACCACTCGAGGAGAGGGAATAGGCGTGACCAAGCTGTCTGCTGGCAGGAATTATATGATGCACTATATGATGCACCACTTATTTTCTCATTAGTATTACCTACCATTTCTAACAAGTACATCAAGTTAAGAGCTGATTTTTTTTTCCCCTACCCTTACAGGAGACATTATTTTTAAGTTGTTCCCTTCCTTCTTTCCTTAAATTATTGGAAACCTTTGCCCTGTGCATAAAGGTTTGTAATACTTGTCACTAGCAAAATCTGAGTTAAAGCTGCAACACTTTTGGCCTTTGAAAATATTATACTTTAATAACTGAAGATGTCACCAGGTTCTCTCACAGTGTGGCTGGTGGGCATAAATTAACAGGAACCCTCAGCAGCCACAAACAATCACAGGTACTTCTTTTCTTCATGACATGAAAGAAACAATTAATATATTAAGCAAGGCACCACATTCCAGACCCTGCAGATCTTATCCAAGGTTAAACACTTCCAACCCTATACACCACAAGCTGGTTTTGCAAGCAGGCGGGGACTGTTTTGCAACAAGCAACCAACAAGAAATTATCTGTCTGTGGGGAGCTACTTCACTGAAAGTTTCTAACTTCTCTTTTGCAGGGACCCTGGCTGTCAGCAGTGCACTGCTGCTTTCCACATCAGCTTCTCCACTACCCACCCAGGCAACTGGGGCTCATAGCAAAGCATGCCAGAACCAGAGCATCCCAAGAATGATGGCCCTAACATTAAAACACCTCCTAGGGAGTCCCTGTAACCTCCAGCTGCAGCCAAGGAGGCGGCACCAAGGACACACACCCACTTTGCACACAAGCATGCTTCTGGCGTTCTGGGGAGCCAGGCCCTAAAAAAACAACCCACAGATTTTGGGCTTAATATGCATAAAAATTATCTATGCAGCAATATATTGCATAAAATTTAAATTCTCTCAGATGAAGAAAAATCACAAAGGATTTTTCTTCTGGTGATTATTGAGCACTACTTTCCTATTTCTTGACATGCAAGTAGAAATGGCCTGCAAATAAGTAAAAAAGACCAATATGTACACTTTCAGCTCCAAGAGAAAAACTTAATGCAATGAAAGTAGAAACTCCCAGGGAACCAGCAGGTGCTGAAACACAGCAGTGCTTCTGCTCGTCATCCTTGCTCTGGAGCAACACAGATGAACCAATGGAAAAGAGCAGACACTTGCTCAAAGATAAAATGATGTTTAAAGAAAATTGAGAT
The DNA here is from genome assembly GCA_025311575.1 of Elanoides forficatus. Classification (NCBI taxonomy): domain Eukaryota; kingdom Metazoa; phylum Chordata; class Aves; order Accipitriformes; family Accipitridae; genus Elanoides; species Elanoides forficatus. The sequence continues at coordinate 35,639,624 of JAOBAS010000072.1, forward strand.
TTTACAAGGATACTGAGTGGCTAACACATTTTGTCTCCATGCTTCCCTACAGCTATGTGAAATGTCAAGCATGGAAAAATGGTATTCATATAACTACATGTGAGAGAATCACATGCTTGAATGGTAGACTATGTCATTGACTGGGCATTGAAAAGAGAAGGAAAGTGGGATTAAAATACTGCTCCCTCACTACTCAAGAAGCAGATGCTGGTAACTGATAGAGGATCACCTGGAGCTCTGCCAGCAAAACACACCGCCTCTGACCCAACTTCACAACACTAGGGGGGAGAAACTATCCCCAGTCTGTATCGAGAAGTGGGATCAAGAGCACTGCTATTGATACAACAGGAGTTTAACTGACTGATTGCAAAATTAATTAGGTCTTAATTTGTACCATTATGCAGCAAATGACATTTCAGCAGGTCTCTGGGCATTTAACTTGTCAGTATCACAGCTGAAATCTGAATTCAAAGGTGGAGTGTAAGCATAAAGCCAGGCAGATTTTCTTTATAAACAAACACCTTATTGAGAACTATTATAATCTAACAATTGTATTAGAACCGTAATTGTGCATTTACTTGAAATCGATTATGTAATCATTTGGGGTATCTGTGACATACTTGTGAATAAATCTGGAAAACAGTCATGGAACAGCTTCCCTGGCAATCTCTAACAATGTGTTCATATTGTTGCTTTCATATTATCGAGGCATTTGAACAGAGTAGATAAAGGCCTAGTATGGCATGGCCCACCTCTGATGGAAAATAGTGCAGGTACCACTGAACAAAGCCCATAAAAGAAAGTGAAAGAGTGTCGCATGGAAAAAATATGTGAGTGGAAAAGAAAATAAAAAGCTTTCATGCAGAATGCTACTTCGAGCCTGACCTAGATCAGGAATTTTTACAAGACTTTTAGTAATAATATCACACTTGCAACACAGATACATGCACTGCAAGAGTTAAAAAAAAAAAAAAAACTGGGTTAATACCTCTGCCATGTACTCTGCTGTTATGGATTTTGAAATGGTTTTGCAGAAAAGAGGCTGGTCATAATGCCTTTGTTGGTCAAAACAAAGGCACACGTGAATTCTGCTTCCATGTATCTGCACATTCCTAAGGCCTGCAGTAAGTTAATTCACAGAAAAACACTAGTGATTATTTTCTAATAGACAACATATTCTACTCTGGAAGCTAAGCTTTCACTTAAATAAAGCTACTTCCCCAATCTCTGGACTGTATAGACAGCTTTAAGGGAAGAATAGGGTGCAAATAAATACTGTGCTTATGGCCAGGTCTGTAAACAACCTGTAACAGCAGCTTGAGAGATGAGCACTCCTATGATTCATGTCAGTGAACTCTTACCTCAAACCATTAGCAGGTGTTCAAAGAAGGGAAATCAGAGCCCCATTATTGATATTTTTCAATTTTATCTGAAATGCAGAATTTAAAAACTCATGCAAGGATACACCTGGTAGCTTTTGAGAGCCCTTCAAATGTGTGTGTGTGTGTATATATATATATATATATATAATTTGTTACAAATTCAATCTCAGTACTACCACACAGCATCTTTCTTTTTTTATAGGCAATGACTGGAGTTGCCACAGAATAATGAGTCCATGATTCTACATTGATAGCCTGCTACTTTACTACTGCAGGGGAAAAAATATCCTTCTAAAGAAATATTAATTGACGTCTTCAAATCATCACTCAGCTGGCCTCCTAGGAATTTTTATTGGTTTTGCTCTGTTATTGTTAAGCCTCTCAGGTAGGTACATTTTAAGGTAAGCCTGAATCTTGAACAAAGCAGCTCAAAATGACCTTTAGCACATCTGGAATACTTTGCATCACTGAACTGAGCGCCCTTTAATACTGAAGACAATACTCCAGTGTTGTCTAGTGTGGATAAAAGCTTAGTCTTCAGCTGAAACCCATAGTTTCCTCTTATTATAGTAATTACATAAGAAGCTATGTCTTGAAATCAGTTCTTTGACCAATATTTCTTAGCACTGAACATTCAGTTCACTCTTAAATGTTTCATCAAGCCATCGTTTGCATAACAGTAGAAGTTTATTTGTCTTATTCTAAGTCTACAGGGACTTTGCAGAATATTGGCTACAGTCAAGCATACCTATGCACACAGCATTTGTTTATTTTTACAGCTTTATTATATGAAAACAAGGAAGATGAAGACATACTAACGCTGAAAAAGGTAGGAACTTGTTGATGGAAAATAATATTTCACCCAAGTATTCTGGAGAAAATTACAGTGTTTTTTAGAATCTGATCACAAGGACCTTTATTTATTATTAAATTGCTAGTGTTTCCAGCTGTAACTAATAGTACCTCAGGGTAAACCTAGATGATGAATGCCTGGCTGTTGGAGGTCTGACTTTGTCCTGGTTTCAGCTGGGATAGAGTTAATCGTCTTCCTAGTAGCTGGTACGGTGCTATGTTTTGAGTTCAGTATGC
>JAOBAS010000072.1:35642194-35657656 GCA_025311575.1 Elanoides forficatus
CTATTAAACTGTTCTTATCTCAACCCACGAGTTTTACTTCTTTTCCCGATTTCCTCCCCCATCCTGCTGGGGCGGGGTGGGGGGAGTGAGTGTGTGGCTGCGTGGTGCTTAGTTGCTGGCTGGGGTTAAACCACGACAGACTTGAACTGGCATTTTGCTTAAAAAATGTTCTTGATATACTAACATTTTGGGGCACAAAGGAGAAGAGGCTGTATGCTTTATTAATGTACTCCTCAGCTCGTACTTGTGCTGGTGAATTGGTAAGATGAGGATGTGACCAAACTGGGGCCATTCCTTGCCAACTACACTCTCTTTCTTGAGGGTAATTTATGATTAATATACCAGCTAACAGAGGGCTGTGCCTGATGCTCAAGTCACTCTGCTGCCTCGGAGCACATGACAGCTGGCAAAGCAATCTATACACTGGAGATTAAACAGGTTTGTCCTCATCTGCTTTAAAAAAAAATGTACTATTGCATTAACTCATGAACAGCCATAAACTGTACAGAAAACTTTACAGGGTTTCTTCTGCCAGTGAAGCAGCTTTCAGCAGCTCTGAACGTAGCCTGTTACTTTACCCCACACACAACCTTCCCCTCATTGTTTTATTTTCACAGGAATTTGCAGAGCCCAAGACTTGCATGGAGGACGCCTTGAGGTTATCAAACTGCTTTGCTGGTATAAAGCAGAGCTCTCTCTGAAGGACAAACTGGAGAGTACACCACCCTACTGTTCAAATTAATTGCTTGATAGAATTATAACCAATAAAAAAAAAAAAAAAAAGAAAGAAAACACATATATGCTAATATGCAGAGGCCACGGCAGAGGCTGGGAGGGGTTGGGGCTCCCTGGCTGGCCACAGCCACAGCCCCATCCCCTCCCTCCCCAGTGCATTGCACCTACACTGCACATTCAACCTCCTCACACCATGGAAGCAAGCATGGGGTGCTTTGGGATGGACAGAGAGATGGTCCAGGATTTCCTCCCTCTGCTCGGCCCCAAGCACACAGCCACCCTCCGGGAGGGAAAGTCCCCTGGGCACCGGCTCCCCACAGCAGTAGGGCAGCCCCAGCCCAGAAAGCGAGATGCCAAGGTCATGGCAAACTCTGTCTGTGTGGGATTAGGAAAACTTTGCTGTCATCTATCATCGCTGCGGTGATGACTCATTAACCTGCCTCACCCTTCCTTTCCAAACCTCTCTCTAATGTCTTCCCCGAGGGGGTCTGGCCACTGCTCTAACTTTAACAGGTAAATGCAAGGACCTCATCATCGTTCTGCTGCTAAGCCTGTCATCTAGAACCCTCCTTCTTCCCCATGTTCATCATGGGCCTCTCTGGCCACTCCACATCCCCTATGCTTCCCTCTGTGGAAGAAGACATGCTGTGATCATATTCCTTCCCCATCACCTAATAGCATGACATCCTTCTATCTTATGCAATTCCCTTTATCCACCCATGGCCTCCACCTTTCTACTAAAGCTCAAAGTTTGTGTTTTTCCCTGGATGCCGTGGATAGCTCTGTCCCTTCTTCATCTCCTGCTGTCCTCCCTCTCATGGGGACAGTACTGGCCACCACCCTTACACTGCTTTTGAGTTCACTTGCAGAAATGGGAAGGCTCAGGAGTAGTAAATGGAGCAGTGAAAAGAGGGAAAATTCTACATTGTCCAAATTAGACATGGAAAAGTCTCCTTGTTTCTGTATGCCCACAGCTGCACCACTGGTACTCCACGCGTTTGCATTTGACCAATGTCCCTGCCTTTGCCTTTGCCCTGTTAGGGTAAACCCACCATCCCTCACTACTCCTTCCTCTTGCAGTCCCTCTCCTCAAGCCTCTCTTGAGATTTCTAGTCACCATGGCTAAACACAAAGCGTTCGGGAACAGTATCATTACACACAATACAAGCTGCTTTAAAATCCAGACCAAGTTTGTAGTTCTCTGACTCACAGCTCTAAGCACCTTTCCAGAAGCAAATGTAACTCAGACCAAACCATTGCTTTTTGGGTCCTCCTACCCTCACTCACAGCACCTGCAAAAAGGAGGCACAAGCCACCCATGCCCACCCCACAGGGCAGATGCATTCCTCAACATGCTCTGCGGACCCTGTCCCAGGGCTCAGCCCTTGGCCAGCAGCAGCTCCTTGGTATCCCCAGTTTTCTGCACAGCTGGTCCTCCTCTTTAGGGGACTTGCAGAGTGGCTAAAAACGCCTCTCTTGTCTACCTGGGGCAGGATTCAGGTCCATCTGTTGGTAAATCCAAGCACATCCAAGATCCCGCCTGATACCCTGACGGCAGGCAATGCATCACCGCAGGGATGACTCACCTGCATTGACACCGCAAGAGAGGAACTCCAACCATGGGGTTTCCGTGAATGAACCTTCACCTAGTTTCAATTTTGTCTCCCGAAAGTGACTAAGAAAAACTCTGCGCTAACAGGTCTTCCCCCACCCACCCTGGAAAACGGCACCCCCTGAGAAAAGCATTAACATTAATCTGGAAATCCCAGCACAGCCTGGTGAGAATTGGTATTACTCATGTTTAAAGAGGGCTAAAAACAAGGTAAAAAATAGCAGATCTTCCAGTTGTAGAAAACAATTTGGAACAGAAACTTCAGTATGCTGACCCCCAGCAATGGGGCAGGCTTACACCCACTGCCTACTGAGAGCCCGAGCTGCAATTTCTGATGTGCACAAATTAATGTGATATCATTTGTCTCCTGAGTAACACAGAAAGTGCTGTAGTGTCAGAAGCTGCTGGTCAAGGCCCCCAGCCTTGACCATCCCCACTGGACTAGTCAGGGTAAGGCATGCTACAGAAGCAGCTATTGCAACCCACCATAGAAAGCACCACCTAACAAACTGCAAACCTCTGCCATTGCAAGGCCTGAGGCTCTGGAGAGCTACCTTGCTCAACCAGACAGAGCTATCACCAAGCAAGACTTTCAAGTTCATGGAAAAGTACATGGAGAAACTGAAGGAGGGGCATGCTGAGCTGCCAGAGGAAATATCGATACAGCTCTGGAGAAAAGAGGGAATTCCCAGATAGGTACAGTCATCGATTCTTAAAACTAAGATTGCCAACATTGAAGCGAAGTTGGCTAAGTGGTCTGTAATGGTAATTAATGATAAACCATTGCTCATGTTGTTTTAAGGCATAATATATTTATGTGGTTGTATTCAGATAATGTTGCAGCTTCCGTACTTGGCATTTCCCAAGCACTTTACCAAGCATATGGACGCAATCTCCCTTCCCCACCACCACTCTTTTTCCAGAGCTTCTGTTCTTCCACTCCTCCAGGGTGTATACAGGCATCCAGACAGTGCCTCATGGTATGCACCCCCCATCCTCACAGCAGCCTGTGTTGCCCTTCCTTCCTCCTATGCTCTAACTGGGACTGCCACCACAGCTGCGGGGCAGCAAGGCGGCTCGCCCAGCAGGTGCTCCAGCCTCGTTAACTGTAATTCTCATTAGGCTCAACCCAGCAGCAGGCTGAAGCATTTCTGCAGAGCAGAGGTAGAAGCTGGCACTGCTGAATGGGAGCCAGGGAGGCAGTACGGCGTGTCAGGTCAAGCGGCAGCAAAGCGGGGCTCTCGCCAGTGTCCGTCGAGTGCCGTAGCCACAGCACCTTCGTCCTTACTTCCTCTGCTCAGCTGCAGCCACCATCTCACTAAATACACATATGCCCTGTCTGCATCTACGTCAGTAACATTAGGAACAAAAAAGCTTGCATTTGGAGTCCAGCTGCACCAGGGTGACTTGGGAGAACAGGGAAGGGACAAAACTGTTGCCGAGCCATAAAATGTGAAATGCGGCCGACATGCTTGGTCACTGGGGCCCACTGCAAATGGCAGGATGACCAGTGGCGGGCCCAAACTGCCCAGGCCAGTTTGTGTCTTTTCTTCTGCACTTACCCCACCTTCCCTTTTCATCTCCTTCACTCACCCCTCAATTCATGCAGTAATGTACAGTTTCTCCTAGTTGTGCTTAAGCTTCTGCAGGGCAAAAAAAAAGGCAAGCGGCAAAAAACAGCGTTGCAGCAGGGTTGGGACAATGCAGACAGAATTTCTTGCCTCTGACAAAACCATCAAGGACAGAAAGTTCATTCCAAGCATTGCACAGGTTGGGAGAGCTCTATACTGGCTTTTTTTTTTTCTTTTTTTCTTTTTTACCCTGGTTTTAGAAGAAATGAGAGCAAGCTTGCAGGAGGAAACCCCTTAATTTTGATGCTTACAACGACATTGTCAGTATTTGCCTCTAAAAAGCATTGAAATTGCCCTGGGGCAGGAGGGGGAGCAGATCAGAATATGCACATGTGCATATATTTATTACAACATGCACTCACAAAAAACAAAGTTAGAAAATCCTGAGCAAGCCCCCAGCTTGGCAGGGGTTTGTCCCTTGAGCCCACGCCAAGTGCTCAGGCTCACCCAAGGATTCAGATTTAACTCAGTATAGAAATTAGGATTTTCCAGCAGCTGTATGTGGAGCTAACTCAGTTGCCAGCCAGAGGGCACACAGTTCACCCAAGGCCTCGCATTGTTCAGACTCACAACAGAAAGGATCCCGATGTGTTTTACAGGACACATAGGACGCATGCCACGCCAAGTGCCTTCCTCCAGCATGAGGGAATGATGAAAACCAGTTGTTTGCTGTTTCCCAGTACAGTTGATCCATATTTGAGAGCTGTAGATTACACAGGTGTTTATCAAAACTGTAAACTGCTTTTGTCCTACCTCCTCTTAAACTCCCTTATTCAAAACCCCAGCCACGCAGCCCTGTGGTGTGTCTCACATACAACTTTTTATATATGTAAATGTCACAGTAAAATTTGGACACACAAATTTCCTAAAGGTTCTGGTAAGCACACCTGAGGGAAAACTTTTTATCTGAGTCACAATTAGAATTCTGTCACCAAAGACTACTAATTTTTCAAATCAGTTTCACTGAACTACCACATTAGCTTGCTGTAATACAGTAAGCCCAGGGTACAATACTGCTGTCACTAAATACTTAGGGACAGGAGGTTAGGCACTACTAGAAAAATGTATTTATTCTTACAAGAAACTAAAATCTGGCTCAGTTTATGCTGAAATAAAAACACACAGCTCTAAATGGATGCATATGGACTGTCATATGTATCAGTGCTACTGTATTTTTCAACAGTAAGATTCAAATACTAATTGTAACTAACTTCTATCAAACAATAAGCATCTTATTTACAGGGATTGCTGTGGATAAGACTTCTTGCAAGGTGACATTCTCCCATGCATCCTTCTACTGTTTTTTGAGTTTCTAGAGCTCTCTTTAAATACTTTTGCTTTCGCTATCTCCAGGATCGGCCTTGTGGGCTGATCATTTCCCGTTACAGCCTGGGAGTTCCTCCTCACACTGACAAAATTGAGGTGTCTTTCAGTTCACCATGCTGTCAGGGGCATCCCCAAGATGTCTTTAAGTTCACGCTGTGAACCATGCTATCAGGCGCATCCCCAGACAGTGGCTCAGCCTAAGTATGCAATGGGAGGTCTGAGGCTAGGATAACTACCAAGAAACCTATTTTCTTACTGCAATGGTACTTCTGCTAGCTGGAGAGCATGGTTTTCCTCCTGTCCAGAGTGTCTCCAGAGCTCAGAAATAATTCATGCCCACAACTACTCAAAGCAGTTACCTCTCCTCATTGAAAATGTGAGGAATTTCAGGACAGTATTTGGACACTTTCAATTCTTTAACAAAAGCATGTCACAAATGTCACAGAGAATAGCTGCCAACACAAAGCCAGTGCCCTCAAGCAACATGTGTTTGCTACATTTGGGAACAAAGAAATAAGGCAATCCAGTGCCTGCTTTTTTCCTGTACTGAAAGGCAAAGTGCCCAGAGGTTATTCTGACATTGCCATAAGACATATAAACCTATGCTATATGATCCAGAAGTAGAAAACTTAGTTCTTTAGACCTCGGTATTGAATATAGGCTTTTTTTTTTTTTTTTCCATGTTCATATAGTAATTGTGATTTTTTGTGGGGAAACTTGCACAAATCTCAATGCATGCCTCACCCAGAATGATTTATCACTTCCACGCACAGTAGCCATGCATACGTTATAACTGGCATTTGTTTCTTACAAGCTGAGTGCTGTTCACTGTGTTTTCTCTCTAAGAGTTTTTTTTCCCTATCCACGATTGAGTAGAGGTGGGTAGTTCTACCTGTGGCAAGTTCAAGCAGATACTACACATATAATGATGCTTATCACAGTTACAACAGTTAGTTAGTTAATTTCCACTGAAAATGAGTCATCAGAGCTCCTCCAGAGTCACTGATGAAGTATTACTGACAGTGTGTGTTCAAAGCACAGGATACCATACTGCACAATCAAAAGCACTTGACTAAGTTTGCAGTTTACAGGCATGCACTGCAACAGCATGGTAGTGGTCTGGCGGGCAGCTACGGGACTGGGGCTGTCCTGTGCCAGCCCTCGCCCTGTGCCCTCTGCTGTCCTGGGGGTACCAATCTCTGTTGGCAGCATCATGCCCTCAGGACTGGTTTGCTCCGGCCCCAGACTAAACTCTGGCTTCCAGACATTGAAAGAAAGACACTACCCGTGTCAAAATGTACAGTAACATTTGATGTCAAGTAAGGTACATCTTCTCAGCATCCAGTAGACTCAGTATGGCAGGAATGTGTTCACTTGCTCCCAGCATCCCCACTCACCATCTGTTCCCTCCCTGTGGAAGAATGGGGGAATGGGGAGGGAACTGCACTCTTTCCCGTTGCCTGTCCTGGGCAATGTAGCACCAGGCTAGATTTGTTGTAAGGTTGGGACTTCCTGTTCTGCCCAGATTGCTTCGAACATTCATTGCTCTGTCATGTGCACAACCCCTGCTATACAACATGCCATCCCAAACATGTACAAATCCAGCTGGAGAACAGAATAATTTTCACTGCCAATAATAACAAGTTGCAACTTGCATTCCTACCACAGTCCTCCTTTGTGACTGTTCGTGTTATCCTCAAACTGGAAAGAACAAAGGTAGCATGCAAGGATCTTCACAGATGTGGCCATCATAACTACCCACACAGTTCCAGGGCATCACATAATGATCCACGTAGTCACATTATGTGACATCTATTAAGATGCAAAAGCCAGGGAAGACCACCCATGAAGTAATTCTCCATGCCTTCGTAGCCACCATTGAAGGGTATAGTGTTCATGGCCCTAGCCCTAAGGAACACTCAGTCTAGGGCTGCAAACATTTGCAGGCATGAATAATGTGAATCAATGGGACTCCCCTGAAAGATCTGTACATGTGTGTGCAATTATTTTCCCACAGCTCTCCAGAGCTTGGAGCTAAAATGTAGGTGAAGAGCAATACCCTTTGGGCTAAGCTTGCCCAAATCAGCAAGGCAAACAAGTGCATTGCTGCTCAGCCCAGTGAGCTGTGCCTCCCAGAAGACCAGCCCCGGAGGTCAAGCAGATTGAGCCAGCTGATATTCACCTGCTCCCCAAATGAGACAGCAAGAGGCAGAGAGAAAACAAATGGGAGCCCATCGCTGTTGAACTGATGTTATCTGCAGGCAGCTGTGCCTTTTGTGCAAGGAGCACACAGTGCCACAATTTGCAAATGTCACTGATGAATTACTGCTGTCTGTGCAGCACATTGTAAAGAACTGTCTGCTCTTAATTACCAGGACTTTGGCTTTTTGTAGCAGCAATGCAGTAACGTCATCTAGTAATGAGTAAACCTAGTCCACAGGAAAATTAACTTCACATTAAACAAAGCCTTCCCTACCTTTTTCACATACTAGCATATGGAGGAAAAATTGTATGGTAATTGCAGTTTTCACCTCAAACTCTTTTAATCTGAAGCTGATATGCACGGAGTGTGTGAGTATCATTAGAGATGGAAAAATAAAAGTTAAGAATTCAACAGTACATTTGAAGATACTAGAACAGAGGTTTTGTTGCAGATCATGACAGGATGATGGTCAGCCCTGGGAACAAAGCAAAGAAGTGATCTAGGGACTTTTAGGACTCATATTTCAAAGAGATTTAAGAAGCCGAACACAATTCTGGAGATGAGCCACAAAACCTAGCTGTACAATGTGTGTAGCAGTTCCAGTCCCAAAATGGAAAACTCTCATTTTGGACACTGTTCTTCTTCTAAAAAGAACACTTAATAGTCAGTCATTTTAAAGCACTGATGAATTAGTATCCATTTTTCACTTCTCGCCTTCTTTCCCTGCTGAATACAAGATGCTAGTAGTGAGGATGTAACTTGATCTGTTGTATACAGATAGCTGGTAAGCACAGTGATCCACCTTGTACCGGTTTCAGAAACAAGTTGTTCCAAAGATTTTTGGCTTTGGGCTTGCATTTCATGCCCTTCCACATTGTATAAAGGGAACAGTTTCAAATTGTGCAGTATAAATGATATCGTGTCATAAAATCCAGTAAGTGAGCAGTGAAAAGATGCTGCCTTATGAACTGGCACCAATTACTCTTCTGGTTTAGAACCAGTTCTATTACCACTTCTTCCCCACTAAACGTCAAGAGAGAGACCTCATAAATGCTAGGAATGTTTGTTATTCTCCATGCTACCCTCATCTAATTCTTCACATAGGTTTTTCTTTTGCTGTGACAAAATAGAGCTGATGTCACTGGAACACAAGATGCCAGACAGGAGTCCCTCTTCCGATCAGAACAAGCCACTAGGTGAACTGCACTTTTTGACATTCATCGCTAAATCAGATCATTTTCACAAGGCACCATATACTCCGTACCCTGTCCTGCCTGTAGCTTGCAGTGCTTATGCAGGTCTTTTTGCTCTTCCTAATGCTTTGCAGAAGACTGGCCACTACTTCAAGCTTTTGAGAAGCTGCCTGTCTGTACTTTGAACGGGCTAGCACATAAACATTGTGTACACACCAGGGAGAGCACAGTATAGCCTCAGCCCTTGCTGGCTAGGCAGGACACTGAGACAACCAGTAAGCTCTGTATTTTCCTATGTTAACATCATGAAGATTAACCTTGTAATTTCTTGAACTATTGAAACTACTTTAACTACTTTTTTTTTGTTTGAAACTGCAGATTGTGCCCCCTTATTCCCTATGACATACTTGTGATTTTGGCAAACTATAAAGGATTAATTTGACACCTGTGTTGTATGCCCAAGACTGATTCAAGTTTTACTGCACAGTGACTATGGCCCAGACTATCATTTTACACCTGTTTTACATTGGATTGCTTCCACTACCATCACTGGTGTCTCACCAGCTGTAATATTTTGGCCAAAGACAAGCTTGTGCTATACAATTATCAAAGGACATTCTTGCATCTCTAGTTCCAACAAGATCAAAATGTATATCCTTATATTAACAGTGTTTCTCAGTGCATCATTTTTTCATCCTTAGCATGTTTTGTCTGTGCTTTATATTACATTTTTCAGACAAGGTCCCATGTTGTCTTACCATCCAAACTTCTGCCCTTGTTTTCTGGGTAGAAGAGCATACTGCTTAGGTACAATAAAGTTTCTCTGATATTTTAGCACCAATCCAACTTTTTACCTTTGGACAAGTTCAAAATCTTTCAGAAAAAATGGCATAAACCTAATGAAAAGAAATGTGCGTGTTTTTATTGAGTTGACTTATATTGAATCTTTTCACAGAAAACTGGAAAAAGTCTAAAATGCAACTAGAGCAGCTTGAGTGTATGCTGTAAATAAAACTAATGCTTCTATTTAATAAGAAAAAAGGTGCCAGTAATCCCATGAAACAAAAAATCATTTTTATCCTGATACATAGGATTTTTCAAAGTGATAGACAGGATTCTTACCCCTATGCCAGTACTTTCTATACGCTCCAGGCAGGACTGGAATCCTGTTCTAAATGGTAACTACAAAAATGTCTGTCTTGAGGAAGTCACACTATATCACACTGATGATAATCCAACATCCACTATTAAAAGGGGCATTTTGTATCAGTGTGATCCAATCAGTTCAAACCAGTCTGCATCTCACCCAGTATCCTCCTCTCCAAAAAGGGCAGAAAATGACTGTTGGAGCAGGGTGGGCTGTTCAGGGAGCCAAACCTTCCTCTGTGCATGGCACAACCCAGAGCCAAGGAGCTGTCCTTGTCAGCAACCAGCCCATGAACATGGGCCACGAACTGGGATCCTGCCCCAGTTCAGCCACTCTTTTGTACTCAAAATGCCACAGACTTATTGAAGTAAATTACCTCAGCTACCTGAATTTGTGTCAATGACTAAAGGGGCCATTGTCAGTCACTTCTGCGGTGTCTTTTTTCCTACTGCTTTTGTTAATTTGCAAAGTCATCTTAAGAATATAAAGCACTTACAAATTCCCTACCATTTTTTTCCTTTTGCTGTTTGTCCTACATTCTTCAAATTCCCCTCTCACATTCACCGCATAATCTGCTTCAGCTACTTTCTTCTTTGGCCATAACATGATGCATCATGAAGTCAACCACATAACAGTTTTGCCACTGAATTGTGCAAACCCTGCTGACTTTGTTGCAGAAAGCTCTAGTGTTACTGCAGGGATTTACCTTAAAAGAAGATCTGCATCACAGTTCCCAAAAATTCAGAAAACATACACTTGCAGATTTCAAAGCGGCATTCAAGTACTGTCCTCCCAGAAAGCAGCACAGAGGAAGGAGGATGACGGTAAACTTCACTGTATGGGTATCCACCAGTTTTTACTGAGTAGCTGGGACGTTCTAGAAAAGAACTACACTCATATTTATTTGTCATTTATTAATGTTAATATCTAACACAGAGTGTCTATACCTGACCTTGGGAAGGAAGAGGGGTGATGCTCTGAGAGGCCTTTCCTGTGTGAACTCATCTCCACTCCCTGTGTGACTTTTTTTTTTTTTCCCCCAAGACAGAAGTATTAATAAAATCTTTGAGTAGCACTCCCTGGCAGGGATTTTCACAAGCAGTATCTGGGGCAGTGATTTCACAGTGAGGCAGATCCCCAGCATGCTCAGCACGGCTCTGCTGACTTCCGATGTGAGCGGTCTTGTCATTTCTCAAGCAGGTGCAATTCATCGTAATTTCAAACAAACTCCTCCAACTGTACCAACCAACTAGATTTCAGCTTGAGGCCAGCAGCCTGGCAAAACACCACAGTAGATACATACATACACACATACATATGTGGATGATTTCTTCTGTGTTGCTTATTGTGGAGAATAGCTGTTGCATAAACTTTCAACAGCAGTGCAGGGATTTACTTCCCCCTCTGGTCTGTGGCACACTTTTCTCCTGTTCTGTGATGTACTTTGACTAATCATTTCTTAGTCCTCTAGGTGCAGAGCTTTAAAAACACTAGGAGCTCTCAGTCCCCCTTTTCAATTGCAAACGATTCATTTTTGGTGAAGTGTGGCCTCCCTATTCTTCTGCCAGCCGTTGTGTTTGTGAAAGGACCGTCTCAAATTTCTTGTGCGGGAGCAGCTGTTGCTGGACCGAGGCGGCCTTTTCAGAGCTCTGCCGCAGCCGCTTTTCACTTCTCCTCCTCCTCCTCTCCTTCCTCCCTCCTTTTGTCTCCCCCAAAGCAAGAGCCCCTCTGACCCTTCGCCTCCCTCCAGCCTACCTCCTTTGTCGGCCGCTGCAGACAAGTTCCACCCTAAATCAAGCATTGTCTCCATCTCCAGAAGCCAGCACGTGCCCACATCCCCCTAATCTTTTAATTTCCCCCCAGGAAAAGGCAGCTGTTAGCAATACACGCAATGCACAGCTGTCAGCTGGGGCCTGCCGCCTGCCCACACCAAACAATGAGGAAAGCAGCGCCGGGGCCGAGGAGAAGTAATATCTACATATATGTGCCTTTGGCAACAGTTGGCAGCACGTGCTCTGAAATGCGGCATTGTCAGAAAACCCACCCCTGCCTTCCCCCGCTGCAGCTCCGCACACGTATGAGCTTGAACTTTGGCTGATTTCAGAACAAAACGCCTGGCTTCAAAGGGCAGGACTCCCCGGATAGCTGCATTATACCTTAGCTACTGAAACAATCCCCTGCAAAATTACAGGGTATGAAAACGACATGCCTCCAGTAGCCTGGCGCGTGGTTCGTCCATTCTCCTCTTTTACACACCAGTCGTTTGAAAGTTTTGTCCTGGAGGGAGAGTGGCATAAACAATCTGGAGTGGGAGAAAAGACCTATACATCACGATTTTACCTTTTTCCCCAGATGGTGAGGGGGGACAGCACTTTAAAGTAAAGCGGTGATGGGCATGAGTACGCGTGGCTGGGCCAGTGAGCTCGCTACATTAAAGTGCAAGGGACAACTGCTTCACATCAAGATGAAGAAAAAGGTGGTTATTTAGGACCAGAAAAATGCAAGGCATAATTGCATCTGCGCAAACATACACACATTTGCATGCCAAATTTGTACCTGCAACAATGACAAGTGTGCACACAAATGATAAATTGCACACCACCACAGTCATTCACCAGTGCAGTTGCCACAAGTAAGCTTGCAAACATAATAGCTACAGACCCCGATTAGTCATGTAAATGGACTTGCCTCTTCTCATGTACCATGGTACACGTAACTTTACAAAAACCATACCTCTTTGCTCCACAATAGTGCCTGGCAGAACACAGAGGAGTTTCTTAAGAAAATTCTCTTTGCAAACTCATGTCTTGTGGTGAGGATATGTAAAAACCTTATACATTTAAAACTGTTTCATTTCCTTTTCCCATGTAATTATTTTAAAGTATACATGCACTCCTCTCACCAGCCTTCTGGCTAATCATTAAATTGGAATTTGATTGATTTCCACATGCACTGGTTCCCAAAGACTGAGCATTTAAAAAGTGACTGTCTCATTTGTTGCTTTTGCAGAGGTCTGTTGCATAGTTTCCTCTCTAAGCAATGGAAGAAACAAGCCTCCCTCCCAAACCTGTCACTGCCCTAATCTTTTCGCAGCCAAGCAGACAATCCTGGGTTTACTTCACCGCTCCCAATCATTTTACACGATAAGGAACAACTTCTGTGTTACTGGTGGATATTCCCCAGCTTGTTCCGTACACGTGCTTTTACTTGCTTTATCTCACCTGGCAGGTAATTTAAAGGACTTAAAAGATAGATAGACTGCGCTAAGTGGACCATATGGCATATGGTACACCTGCCCCGTGCTTAGCACCTGCTGAGCGCACTGTGGGTGTCAGGCTGCTTGATACTGCACTCCTGGCCAGAGGGCAAAAACACTTCCACGCATTTGCATGCTGGACAGAGGCCACGTGCCTCGGCTGTGTGCGCATCTGACACAGCAGCCTGTTAGTGCTTTCAAGATTAGCAAATCTGTAGAAAGCAATGGATTTAACCAACAAAGGAGATGCCACATCACAGACATCTGTGCACATACAGACACCTTCAGGTTCCTAATAACCTTATAGTGGTGAACCAGCATCTTCAATAAATGGTAGCTTGCTTTGGGTGGGGGATGTCAGCAATAATCATGTGGATGCAGTCAGAGTTTTCCTAAAGTACTCAGAAAGTTCACAAAGGGATGTGTTTTAATATCAGTTAGGCAAATACAAATGCCATCCCAACTTACCCCACGCAGAGCCACCAAGGGCACAGGAAGCAACATGCCGTGAAAAACAGGCATCTCAAAATAAAGACGGTAGGCATCAGGTAGAAAGAAAACGGATAAAACTTTAACACTTGTAAGGGTTTAGCAAGCATGTGCCCCAAGAGTGGCTAAGACCTGCCCTTTCATTGCTGGTTCTGCTGGCCCTTGACTCATTTGCCCCATATGCAAATTGGGACAGGAATTCTGCATTTTTAGTGCAAAGTTCTATGAGATTTATGGAGGAGGAACAGCATGCAGAAGTATGAAGAGATGCTATCATTTGGTGATTTGTTATTCCTCCTGGTAGCAGCAGCAGCAGCCTTTGACGAAGCAGTCCAGGTATCCAGCAAAGGCAGGAGACATCTTAGCAGCCCATGTGGAAGCCGTGGCCTCTAACACTGAGCAGCTGGACAAACACAAAAAATGGGGCAGCCAGAAAGATTTGTCTCTCTCACATTGCTCAGGGAGAAAAATTTATCATGCATGTGATCGGCAAGGGGACACTGGGGACAGACAGGGTGGCAGGGCCCTGGTGGTGTCCTAAGCAGTGACTGGCAGGCTGCAGAGGAGCCTGGTTTTGCACCAAGGACAGAACTGGACCTTGCGCAGGGTTAGCGCTAGCTGCAATGCCACCACCATGGGAGGGAACATAGCAGGGTTTCTCTTTTTCAGGCATCCTCCGACACAGACTTTGCAATTGCCTCATTTAGAAGATTTCCATTTTCTGATGTGCTGCCTCTCAACAGTATGCCTTGATTAACCTATCTGAAATAAATTTGGCAGTGATCTTTCTATCCTCATGATGGAACGTTGCCAAGCGAAGCACAGAGCTATTCTCTTCTTTCATTTGTAGCTGTCTCTCCTATTACTGGAAAGAAAAATGCTCTGGCTGGAAGGAGGCTGTCAGGCTGGCACTGCCTTTATCTTCATTGCTAGAAGCATCCTATGACTGCTTAGGCCTTTGGGACACCCTGACCCTGTAACAAGGACGTGTTTTTCCTGGCCTATCTGCAAACTGACCAAGCGCACCAGAGCAAAGCTGGAGCCCCACTGGACAGGCTGCTCTTCACGGCACCTCTGAGGTTCGCTGTCAGGGGTTCCTCTTTGTGCCACGAAACAGATTCCCTTCCCACAGCTTTTAGCCAGCCCTTCAGGTCGAGGGTGAGGGGCAAAGCATGTCCAACTGTGAAGCCGTCGGCATCCCCCATGTGCACAGGGCTGGGGTACAGATGGGCTCCCCTGCCCACTGCAGCGGAGCCCAGCCGGGAGGTCCTTCTCTGGCCTTGCTCCTCCGTATGGTAATCTGTGGTGAACTGAGCTGTCAGCGAGTGCCCCAGGCCCCAGACTAGCCTCAAACTACCCCGGCCCCATCTGTCACCCTATCTGGGGCATCTTTGCCGCATGATTGGCACAGGGCTTGAAAAGGCAGCACAAGACGGGCCATGTGGCAACCCTGCCGATGGGGAGGGGGCGGCGGGGGAGCGGGATGAAATATTGTGACAGGACACTTCAAGCCCCAGCTAATCACAGCTGCTGAGGGCTGAAGAGTGCTATACATCCCCTCGTATCAGGCAGTGCATTCCTGGCAACATTATTAATTCAGAGGAGTCCCTTTAATTTGAAGCAGAGATTAAGACTTTCCCCGGTTGGCCTCACAGCGGCTGTAAAGGCAACAGGCAGGGCTATTGTAAGGCCATTAGGGTAGAACAATAGGACGCTGAAAGGGAGACGCGGGTGAATAGGGGAACGAGAGCTGGCTTGTGCCAGAGGCCGGCTCGGCTCATTACGGGAGCGGCAGATGGAGCGTGGCCGGGTTGCTGGGCAGAGTCAGGGCTGGCAGCTGGCGGCAGCTCCCCCGCACCCCACCGCACCC
>JAOBAS010000072.1:35664550-35675343 GCA_025311575.1 Elanoides forficatus
CAGGAGAGGAGCAGCACCGCTGGGCTGCAGATGTGCAAAGCACTTCTCAGTAGTACGCCTATGGGCAGATGGCACCTCGGACAGCCTCACAGGGGATGTGAGGATCTTGGAAAGGAGAGATGCCAGCATCAGTTTCACACTTCCCTGCAGGCCAACAGTGCAATGCCTGAATCAGTAATTTTTTTACGCTGTGACAGGAGAAAAGGTTTTCCTTGGGGTCACACCAAAGCAGCAGTGCTGTTTCTCAGCACTGCTCTCAAGACATCAGGAATTTTGTCCTGTGAATCTGCATAGTCGTGCACTCACTGCATTTGAGTAAACATTGTTCTTTCCTTACTTGGATTAGCTCTGCTCACTGAAACCACATCCACTTTTTATGCTGGCTGTTTATACTGCAAACTAACCCTGAGATATTTAAAAAAAAACTTTGAGGCCCTTTACGCAGTAGCCTGCTAGTTATTTTCTCCTTCCACATTCCTATATGAATAGATGATAATGTCATGTAAGGAATCAACACAGAACTTTGCTCTTCCTTTTTGTCTTTTTTCTCTGACCCTCTTTAGATCATGGCATCTCTGCTCACGTTTCCTAACGCCTATGTTACTGTAGCATCCAGCTACTGTCCTACTTCAAAATGGCCATAATAGCTCTCCCTCCCTTTTCTACTATCAACTGCATTCATGCTTCATTCTAGCACTTCTGGTGTAGCATGTACCTCTCTTTGTGTGCAGTGAACCCATTTGAACATGCATATGCTATCACCACCTCTTGTGCTTGCAGGGGTTGTGAATTAACCATCGAAGCTTGCCAGAGAGACAAGGGTGTACAGGAACAGTGATGCTTCCTTGCAAACTGACAGACAGGTGCTTTGTTGCCATCCTCTGTGGGCTGCCATTCATGCTCACTCAAAGTGACTTCGAGATCAGGGACATCCTCACCTCCTGATACAGTCCCAGATTTGCACACCATAAGCGATCATACAAGGTGAGAGAAGTCCAGCACCCAGAGGTAGAAGGCAGGTGTTAACACTCAGTGAGACTATGGCACTAGAAGTGCTGTAAGATTTGTTCTCTTCTGTAGTAGAGAAATATCAATTTAATTTTGCTACCCAACGGGGTTTTCATGACCCATAAGAAGACATATGTTTAAGTGGCAAATGTTCTTGTGTCTCTTCAGGTGGGCATGGCTAAGTGAGTCTTTCTTGGCTCAGAGAGCAGGCGAACTGGTTTGCTTTTCTGTCACTTAAAAACATGCCTTAAGTGTACAAAATTTAAGTTATAACAATTATCTGTTCCTCAGCAACAGCCAAAAATGCCTTAAGAGAAAAAACTGCCAGAAAAAGTCGGCACATTGCTATTTACCAGACTTATCAAAGGACAAGTTGTACACATAACAGATGCTATACTGCCTCCATAAATAGTCAGGTAACAGCTGTGGCGACCACAGGAATGGTTGCATGAGGGAAAAATCAGCCTTTGTCCCAAGCCTCATGGAGGAGAGCTTGCTAATATTTTTTTCACATGTATCCATGGAGTTCATGTATGGATGAGAGGCATGCACCTTCTGTGTAGCTGGGTATGTGGCACAGGCAGTGTTAGCAATCTTTGCACTAGGTCGCTTGTAAAGGCGGATCTCTGGGGTAGTAGAAACTATGAGTAGGTGACAGTGTGTACATTGGTATTTTGCCCTTAATCTAATTAATGGAGTTATATATACAGGTTAAAGGAAGAATTGCACCTGCAAACAACTGGATATGAGGTGGGGGGTAACACGAATGAGCCAGCAGTGTGTCTTGTTACCTACCCTGCAAGTGTCATCACTCAGTCTACACCACAAAAAAACGGATCAGGCTGCAGTACCTTGACATTCTCTTTCCCCAGCAGTTTCTTGTTTCCTGTGAAGTAATGGGATTGCAGAAAAATCACTACTTCCCACAACAATTGTAAGATCCCTTTTCAAAGGCCCTTTGCTTTCTCCTCCAAGTGCTTTTACATGCTTTCACATTGCTCAAGGCTTGCATGACATTGCCAGGGTCAGTTCATTAAAGGCACCAGATCAAAGAAGTTCAATGCTCCTCCTGTGACACTATATAAGATAACCAAGAATCTTGAAAATTAAATCCAGGAAGCAGGCTTAGTTTCTACATATAACATTGCTTCCCTCAAATATGTACAGAAACTCTTCTTCCAGGTTTTTAGCTTGCCATGATTTCTAGGGAGCATCAGCAGTTGCCCCAAAATGTAGTAAAACAAACTTAAGGGCAGCATGCTCCTTGCAGTGCTGTGGTCTGTTTGGGGCTGACAGACTTCTGAAGAAATAGAACTCGTGTCCCCATCCCATACAGACCTATCACATCTCACGTACTCACATACCAGGCTTGTGTTGCATAGGTATTTCACTAACACCCTAATGCAAACTACATGCCATCCACAAAATGATGGTCCCTATGCAGGCAACAAACTTCATGGTAGCTACAGGCTCCACAGAGTAAAAAAGTATGGGTAAGTAAAGAAGACATGTATGTGTATTGCTCATATTTTAAAAAAAGCGACATATTTTGTGTCTGTGGTGTTTGTTTAAAAAATAAACATTATATAAAGCACATGATACTTGTAACCCAACTACAGACCTAAACACTCCTTATTTGCCTAAGCGGTCATCACTTGGCTCCAGACAACTTGGGGGATTTAAGATAACTGACAAAATTTTTGTGATCAATGATACTATGAATCTCAGGTGATACTAGATATTAAAGTAGTTCTGAAAATGATACTATGAATCTCAGGTGATACCAGATATTAAAGTATTTCTGAAGATGCTTTCATTAGAACTCATAACTATTTTAGTCAGCCTTTACTGCCTTCCACTTCAGAGTATAAATTCACAAAAGCAGCAAGTACAGTGTCAGGAGGAAGGAAGGGAAATAAGGCTAATAGATTTTAGCCAGTCTGAATAATCAGTAAATTGTTAGACATGTGCAGCTGAAACCTCTTCACTTCACTTGTGCAAGCATCGCCACTACAGAACAAAATTACAGCTACCACTGGACTATATTTACGTTGGTTCACAAAAGTGTGCTTATAGTGGAGTGTTAGTTCCATGTATTTGTGTATCCTTCTCAATGAAATACATTTGGGGAAATCCCCTTGTATAGTAGTGAACTTTATCAAATGGGATGTGTGCTGCTCTGTGACTATCTCTGATTAAATCAGTCTAACTTCCATATATGTTAGATAAAGGCTGTACACTAATTGGAGGCATTGCCTGATGCTGGTAATTGAGATGTGAGAGGAAAGAAAGATCTGTTAGTTTCGACCAAAGCCAGATATGAGGGAATGGATGAATGTTATTGTCCATTATCCGGCTGACATGCAAAGAGCATGTTTTGCCTGGAGCTAGGTAAAGCAAAAAATTTAGAATTTCTTAGTCAATAGCTAAAATGAAGTGAAAGTCCAGTCTTACCCCATAGATGACTGCCCCACCATAGTCATCCACCTCTAAACTGAAGAGAAAAAGTTAGGCGACTTGTGACAGGTATTCAACTAAGAGCTGAATTGCACTGCGGAAGCGTGTTTCTCTTTTGCCAGTACCTAAAGAAGGAGCCCAGAGTAGCTGAGATAAAAGGCACCCTCACTGGGTGTATCAAGAGAGGTGGAGGGTGTCAAGCTCTGCTGGCACACCATGAGCCAAACAGACTTTGCAGCAAAGCCAGAGTGCAAAATGTTTAATGATCCAGCCCTTGCTCTGGCACCAAAGAGACCAGAAAACATGAATGGGGATGCTGATATCATAAAAGTGAAGCTGGTAATACCAGTTTGTGGGAGAAGCTGGGCAATGACTCCCAGCAGCACCCACACCACCCACTCAGGCAAGGAAGTGAATTCCCTCTTCTTTGCACCTTGTTTCTCAAGACCATGCCAGAAGACTACTTGGCTGAAAGGGAAGTTTTCAGAATCTGTGAATTTTTTAGGTTCATATTAGCAAAATATGCATTTGGCAGTTTGTAAAGATAACCATTTACAGTGGAAACCAAATTGTAAGTTATGCCAGCTCTCTTAATAGAAAGTGGTGGCAGTGTTACCCCAATCAAAACCAGACAAAATTGCTTGTACACTGAAAGAGATGAGCATAGTAAGTACTACCTTTTATGAAGTATAGACTATGACACACCTCTCACCTCAAGCAGTTTGCAAAGAAAGGCTTTGACCTTTCAAGTAAGTGAGCATGCATTTAATCTCTGTCACTTTGAGCAAGGGGAGCCGGTGGGGTTTGTGAACATGCCAGATATAGGCAGATATCATACTAAGACTGGGGTTTAAAGTCCTAATCCTGCAAATACTTCCCTGTGTGTGAAGACGCAGTGAAACCAGTGACAGTCCTCATACTGCCAGAGCTGAAGAGCTGAACAAAGAGTATGCCTTTGCTGCATGCCGGGGAGGAGTAAAGTGCTGTGTAGGTTACCTGCATGTAGCTGCTGATGGACTTTTTGCTGTACTGATTGAGCTCACTTAATGAAAGTTTGGGTATCTTCACTTAACACATTTCTCAGCCTCGCAGACTGACCTGTTGATCTGCATTTTCTGCCAGCAAGTGCTGTAATAATGTCAGTCTTTCACTACACTGTCTCTCTAAATCCTTTTAATAGTCATTGGATCAAATGGATAACCAAAAGTACACAGTGTGTGGACCCTGTTGATTTCTAATCAGCGCTATGTTGTGATCCTGAAACACTGTGTACCGTAGCAACTAAAGCTTTGAACGTGTAGCAAACAGAGCATCCATGTAAGAGCTGCAGGCAAGAGAAACTGGGGTTTGACAGAAGAGACTGCGACAGCCTCCTGAAGAATAGCCCATACTGAATAGAATATTCACTGGGGACACAGGAGATGCAAGTCCATGCCGCTTTTGTGAATAAGGTCTAGACATTCATTTATGTGCTTTGATTAGAATTTCCCCAAGTGGGGATGATACATATGCTTTGGGTCAGAATTTGTTTTTTGCTTCACCTAGAAGAGACATTTTGGGGGTTTTCATTTCTGCAAGAAAAGTAAAATGCATTTTCACTTTGGGTCCATCTTGAATCAATCTGGAAGTTTGATAACCAAACCTAAAAACCATTCAGACTCACCTGCTACTAGAAAAATATTGGTCTCCAGTAGACAGAAAATAAGTGATAAAAATTACTGCTTTAAGAAAGTTTATTGAATATCTACTTAGATGCCATTATGTTCCCATAAAGTATGTGATTCATTTCTTGTTTGCGTTCCTGCACAATATGTGGAATTGGGATGCTTGCTCTTCCCACCAACACAGAGCCTCAAGTCTAGGAAGTGAACAGTTAAGCTTCTGCAAAATAGAAGTCTTAGCAGCCATATATGTACCATATTGACTTACAAAGTGTCTCACTTACTCATTGTGCTCATTCTTCATACTATGATGAAAATAAGACTCATTGTCTCCTTTCTTTTTCCTCCCGGGTTGTCTTTACTTTTATCTAAACCTGACTGCTAAAGATCACCTTCGCATCCTCCAGGCCGAGCTGGCCTTCTGCAAACGGGCCAACCCGTAGGGACCGATCGACACACTTCTGGAGTTTTTTCCACTCCCTGGGACACCCATAGACAAAATGCAGGAGATGAAGCCTGGGCAACTAACCTGCTCCTAGCTCCAGTGGTAGGCCAGGGTCCTGCACCTGGGACTTGTTTTTGTGGGCCACTCAAATGAACGCTAAAGGCTCCTGGTCCACGTCTCCTTCAGCAGGCTTGCAGCACAGGCAGGACACCTGGAAGAGGAGGTGACTCTAGGTATGACTCAACGCCTGCTAGAGCCACCGGGAGGTTTTCCAAGTTGACTGTAATGGGGATTATGCTTGAAGACACTTGCCCAGACAGCATCTCCCTCCGTAAGCCACCACAAGTGAATCTAGATGGGTGCACGGGCTCCAAAACTAGCTGGCGGGCAAGTTTCCAACAACACTGAAGGCTAAAACCCACGGGCAGCCGGCACGTGGCACCAGGCTCCCCACAGCACCTCACTGGACCTCCTCGAGGCAAGGGTCTTGCCGGGGGCTTTCGTCTGTGTCACCAGCAACGTGCTGGCAGCACGGGGACGATGGGGCTGCGTCCCCTGTGTGGGCAGCTGGGCAAGCAGCTGCTTCGCTGTCCCTTGTGTGAGCGTGCAGCAGCCGGGCTGGCGGGTGCAAAGGACAGCCTTCACCCCCTCCTCCAGCAGCGGGCACCTGACCCCCCCTCGTTGGCACTAAAAAGGGCTGTAAAGAGGTCAGATGTGTCATGCTCTGTGGGTTACAAGTAAAGGTACTAATTAGTGCTTGGGATATGTGTAAGATCTTGAATTTAGCAGAGGGCACACTTGCAATAGAGCTGCCCCCGCTGCAAAGAGACTCTAGAGAGGAGAAATAGAGTGTCTGTTGGTGAAGTCCTTGGTGGCCACCCGGCCGGCCTCATCCTCAAGCCGCTTTAGTAGCACCATGACACCCTTTGCACAAAGCAGAAGCCCTGCCCTTGCACGGGCTGGAAAGGGCAGTAGTGAGCATTTGTGTGAGACACTGAGAGGCTTTCTAAGCTACTGGGAGGACTGGTGCAGCGTGAAGAGCTGAAGGAGGACAAGAGGAATACACAAATGGCCCTGAAGCTTGCCTGGCTCTCCCTCACATGCAGCTGTGGTGCCCTGGCAGCCTCGGGCTGGCCCAGGAGTGCTGCAGGGATGAAGCAGGGGGCACGCAGCGGGTGCCCCAACCCCGGCTGCTGCACAGGGAGCTGGGACCTCCTGCAAATAGGGCTCTATTCCTGTCTTGTTGGGCCCTTGCTCGCCTCGTTTTGCGTCCTCACTTGACACAAACCCTTTGCAGCCACTTTCCAAAACCTGCTGTAAAGATATTATTAGCAGCAAGTAGACTTAGAGCTCTTTAAGGAGTGTGCAATGCCAGGCTGGCCAAGCCTGAGGGTCCGGGGTGGCTGGCACTGGCTGGGAACCCTGGCCAGGACTCAGTGCGAGGAAACCCTCTCAATGGGGCTGACATTGTCCCCCACATGGCTGACACCGGCTGACTCAGCTCTGTGCAGCCTTTGGGCCAGTGGGCACACTTGCATGCCCAGGTCCATGGGCCAGCCTGTCCCTAGCACTGCCAGCCGCTGCAGGCTGCGTCCAAAAACTGTTTGCACCAGTGTCCTGTGGAGTAATGTTTCACAGCCATGAGTCTGGCTGCAGTGCACACACAGTGACACATCCTCCTGAATACATTTCAAAGCAGGGGAGAGGATTTGGGACTTCTTTTTAAAAAAAAAGCATTTTACTTTCCGTCTGCTAAGTAAGATGATGTCAGTGAAATCTAGGCACCAAGTGTATCTCTGCTGGAAATATCAGGTTACACTCTGGGTGCTGGTGGATGCTTTTTTGAAATACAGTCTATGGGAGGTATTGTTTACAACTAAGACCAAGGAAATCACAAAGCAAGATAAAACTGATAGGAGATACAGTTACCTTCACGAAAGCAGATATGTCAAGGAGAGGAGGAAAGTTTATGTCCTGACACCTCTACTACAAGAAGAAAATGGTTGGAAAATATTTACTACACATCTCTGGCTCAAATGGCCTCTGGACACCAATGAGTGTGAACCTGCATACGTGCTTTACTGTTGAGGCATTCGGCCATCACGTCTCAAACACCCATTTGAAGGGAAAGTTCCTCAAGAAAAGCAGCCAGGGCTGAAATAACAACATCAAGGAGAAGAACCTGGCAGCTCTCCATAAAGCTTGCCTCAGCTTACCACTTGTTCCAAGACACCAGCCCAATGACTGATTGCGGGAATGCTGAGGACGCATGGTCCAAACAGAGCCGCCGCCACTGACTCCCTGGCTGAAGGACGGAAAAAATAACTGAGCTACCTGTCCAGCTTTGCTCTAATACATATTTATGCTCAGCTTTGGGGATGGGAGTCAGCTGAATAATTGCAGATCTTGTTTACACATTGTTCTGTTCATGTGATTGCCTGGATCCAGCCCTTTTATTCCTGAAAATAAATGAACCACTCTGCTCTCACTGCAGTGTCTGCCACCGAGGTGCATGCCTGCCTGTGCAAGAGGCTGTGCTGCTGCTGCTGCTGCTGCACAGAGAGGGGTCCTCGGCAGGGTTGGTTTTGGGGAAGCTCCCCTGGGGTGATGGAGCAGGTCTGCACTCCCCAGCAGCCCGCCTGCTCGGAGAAGGCAGCCTGCATGTGGAAACGTGCTCCTACTTGTCCCACACAAAATCCCAGCAGGAAGCAGGAAAAAGGAGGGAGCCTCCTCCGGAGTATCGCTTTCCACATCCCACACTTTTTCACCTCTGACCTAAAGATGGGTCAGCGCTGACACAACAGCGAGACAGAAAAGCCAGTTCAACGTTACACCAGAAATCCTTCCTTTGGCCCCTACTTCTGCGTGCTTACGACTTGCAGAGAATCAGCTTTATGTCTGTGCACCACTGTAATGACAATTAAAGAATTTTTTAAAGAGCTTAAGCAGAATGCAAATTGCAAATCAACTTCTACTGGCCACCTGAACAAAGTAAATCTCACTTTTAAGACACAATCCTTTATTTTCTTACACACCTCACAACCTCAGCATTACAGTATTACTCATATTCCTGCATAGGCTCAAGCTGTATAAAGTAGGACGCAGAAAGCATAGGCCAGAACTGCAAAGAAATCTGTTTTCTGACGCTCCTGCCAGCAGGGATTTTCTCATGTGCCTGCCAGCATGCAAGCACTGTCACGTCATACTTCTGTATGTGCCATTCTTGCACTTAGCATTATGAGCAGGGAGAGAAAAAAGACCCTAAACAGTGCTGGAAAACTGGAAATCAAAGCTGTGGAGTTTCCAGCATGACATGCTACTCTAAAAACCTGAAGACTTTTTGATCACAAGGAAATGGGAGCACATTTGGAAATATGGGAGTGAGGGATCGTACAAGGATATAGCCTGAATTTCTGTAGCTTACTATAAACCAAACAGTAGACAAATCCATAGACATGCAGCAGCAGTGAGCAAAATGCAGTAACCTGTCATGGAGGAAAAACATTAAATCCATGATTTTGCTGTGGTTTTGCTCTCCCGTACAGATATGTTCTTCACCAAACTGGGCAGATTGCATTTTACTGTCAGTAAAGCTTTTTGTAAGTTTAACAGTTTGCCCTATTCATGAATTGGACTTACCTTCTTGCAACATCTTAATTCACAAGTATTTGTAAAGGATTCATGTGACCAAGCATTAGCCTTTCATTGGCTCACAGATTGTCTACATCAACTATTTACTATGGCAAATAGTCACCTCAAACGTGTGGGCTGTCTTTGTTCCATGATTACATGATTGCTAATTTTTAAAGAAGAGGAACACAGCCATAGAGAATAAGGCAGCACCTGACCAAGGAGTCACGAACTCAGGAAGAGCACTGCAAGACACGTATCCGTCTGGCTGACATTTAACAACTACAGATATTTTTGTGAACTATGTCAAAATAGTTATGGACAAATAATACATATGTGAGTTTATTCACAAGAATATTTACAAATCATTTTTTGTGATTCGGCCAGTTCTATCACAGCTGGGTACGTCTTGCTGCTGAAAAAGTGAATAATCTGAGCTCAGTCGTCACTAATTCGGTCTAGTGTTTTAATGAGCCAAAGAAAAACTGCTGTAATGGACCAGTATGGTTCAAGAAGGCAATGTGTGTTTTCCCACAGAAGGCAATACACAGAGCAGCTTACTGAGCACATCTTGGGAATAGCCAGTCTGTAGCATGTAACACGAATGTAACTGCACTGCCTGGAACTGACAGCATCCATGAAACTTTAGAGGCTTTTAGGAGTAAGGCATGCCTTTCTGTGTTGTATGAGGGGAAAGAGAAAGAAAGGTGGAGTCGGGGCATTGCCAAAGCTCTATGTCTACATTTGCAGGGGCTCTGCCAAGTAAGTGGGTCCTGGAGCCAGATGAGCATTGGCAGGAGCCGGCATCGGGGGACAAAGGCAAGGCAGGGAGGAGAAAGCCCTGACCAAAACAGTGTCAAGTGAATATGGGCTTCATGTGAAGCCAAGATGTCTTTAATCAGGCAGGAATGCTGAGGGCACAAACGGCTTTTAATGGGTTTCACACACACGCAATGGCTGCAGCGGGATGCAGGAGCAGGGTGCAGTGCTCTCTGCACATCTGCAGACCAGGCACTGCAGGCTCCTCACCAGAAATGCTCCCCCGTCACCCAGCGGGCGAGAGCGACATACGCCAGGAGAAGCGTATCCTTCATGGATATTATTTTTGGAAATCATTTTTCAAATGTTTGGCCAGCTAATCCTATGAGCAGGCTTACCTTAACATACTTAGGGACACTGAGGGCTGATATGTATTTCTCTGGCCTTAAACCTGTCCTTACGAGCCAGCTGGGAACTAAGAGGCGAAAGGCTGAATTAACTCTGGTAGCCCCAGGAGATCAGTGAAGGAGGATGTGATCTAACGATACCTTCCTCCTCCCTCTGTTCTAAGTGGCGATCAGACAATTAGTCTCCCTTGAAGATGAAGGCTGAGAAATAAGCACGGCCTGAGAGCACCTGCAGAATAGGAAGGAATCACGGGATAATTTTGGTTGGAAAAGATGGCTGGAAGCCATCCGACCCCCTCTCCTCAAAACAGGGCTAACTCCAAAGTGAAACTGGGACCGTTTTCTGTCAAGCTTTGAGTATCTCCAGGGATGGGGACACCCAGCCTGCCCCCTTGCATGTAAGTATGAACTGGCAAGAACTTCTCC
>JAOBAS010000072.1:35675443-35692217 GCA_025311575.1 Elanoides forficatus
AATGGTCGACCCCCTCAGGGAAAAAACGTTTTTCTTTATATCTTGTTCCAATTTCCGCCGCTGAAATTTGCGGCATTTTGCCTCTCATCCTCAGAGCTTGGCTTCCATCTTTACTACAGCCATCCGTTAGGGAGTTGACAACAGCAATAGATCAAGTGCTCCAGCCCCCTCAATGCCTGGACTTGCTCCACGTTATTGGTATCTTTCATATGCCGGATACAGGACTCCAGCTGCAGCCTCACCAGCGCTGAGGAGAGAGAAAAAAAGATCACATCCCTCGATGCAGATCAGGGCGAATTTTGCTTGCTGGCTGGCACGCCTAATGTGCCGGCCACCAGGACCCTCACCACCTTTTCTGCACAGACACTGCTTTGGCTGGGCAGGCCCCAGCCCATACTGTTGCATGGGGTTATTCCATCCTAAATGACAGATTTTATGTTTATTGCCATCAGGGGTATCCCGTTAGCTCCAGCTTGCTGAGGGGACCCTGAGTGGCAGCGCTGCCCTCCTAGGTAAAGACCACTCCTCAACAGTCCATCCTCAGACTCAGTCAAGATGCTCTTGTCCCAGCACCCAGCACATTGCCAAGACTGGGACAAATGGCCAAATCCTTGAATTGTGAAAATCAGACCAGCTACACTTACACCACTGGCTTTTGGTATGATACTTTAATACATAGTAACTGTGGACCAGCCCCTCCTTTGAAGGCAAAGGAGATGGGAATTTTTGCATAATAAAGTTACTCTTCTCACTTACAAAAAATGATTTATAGAGTCTTTTCCTAAACAGGGGGAGGGGGGAGTTCCCAAGTGAACACTTTCAGATCCATTTCTGGGAAGTTCACACTGCTTTCAGCTTTCATTGGTAGTGGTTTTATTATTTATGCAGTTTTTACTAGTAAACAATTCCTAGAAAATATTTGTTGTCAGTTTTATAAATTGACTTCATACTCTCTGAGGATTTTCACTACACACAGAATGAAAATCTTCTTTTAAAAGTTCTCCTTAGTAAAATGCAAATTAATTGTTCACCACTCTTCTTTCCTTCAAGGCACAGCAACCCAAGAGCAGAAGTGGTTTTCTGTTGGCTGAGTTCCTTCAGTGTTGCACAGTTAGTTTTATAATGTCTCATTTTTTAGCAATTAGTTTCTCTCTAGCTGTGCCCTCATGATTTCAATTTATTTTTACAATGAAATTTTAAAGAAATATTATAGCTACTGTACACCTGCACTGTTAGGGGCAGGCGTTCTGTATGTAAATTTGGCTTTCTTTCTAAGGTGAAGTGAACCCATAAGCAAAATTAATTTCTAACTACATCCAATAGCTTTTTTTTTTTCACCACAAACTAATTTAAAACCTTAAGATGTCATGCACCTCAACATGTCAAAAGACAGATCACAAAGAAGTTATTTTCCTCATTTCTCTTTCCTTAAGATGAAATATTGAATCAGGCCCATCCTTAACATAACTGCAGAGACACCACTCTCTTCTTTAAGGCAAAAGCTTTAATTCTTTTTTGACAGAGTGTAGTTACTGAAAGGTATTAGGCTCTGCAAGCATGCTTTTGCTCTGAAATGCTGTCTCCAGTTTAGCTGATGCAAGGCTTCAAACCCAGAGATGAAAAAATTACAATGAGCTCCAGACCTTGACCTGCAGAGAACATCCACTAAGAAGCCAGTTTTGTAAGAAAGGTCACCTTGCCTTTGGCTTCAGCTTAGATTAAAGAGAATATGGCCAGTGGTTTTGGACCACAGAACTCTGTTTCTGCAGACAAGGTTGTGGTGACCCAGGGATTCATTGGGAATGCTCACAAAGCCAAAGTCAACCTGGACACAGAAGGTCTCTTCATGGCATCCACACTCTTTGGGCAAGCCAGATACAAGTGTCATTCACTACAGTTCTCTTCCAAAGCACTACAGAAAGATATCATATCCAGTCTTTCATAGGAAAAAAAATACGGAAATATCCTTAGGAAAACACAATAGTGGAATTAAAATTACCTACATTTTACTAACACTTGCCAGGACATTGCCCCCTTGGCAGGTCCTGTAAAACCTTTGGAGAACAAAGTCTTTTCTGTGTGGGTAAAATATCCCTCTGTACACAGCTAATAAGTAACACAAGGGCCAGATTCTGGGCAGGAGGCAAGTAATAGTAATAAACTCTCCGAGTCTTTCCAGCATGTCCCAGTTTAAAGAGATCTAAACAAAGGAGCATCACCTCACAGCCGGGTGGCTCACTCTGGCTGCCAGGCTCCACTGGCTGCCCTTGGCATCCATCGCAGCCTGTGCTCGTCCTCAGACCTCATGCTGCATGCAGCACACGAGACTTTTCTTTGGTGAAGAGTAAACAGTCCCTAAGTTTATAGATAAATAGCTTCCCAAACTCACTTGTTTTATCTTGCAGGGGTCACATCTATTAAAGAGCTTGCAAGCTCTTTGAAGAAAATCATGAGCTGCAATCACATACACAATGGTTACGTTTCAGTTTTACATCTCTTCCCTGTTTCATTTTTAATTTTAGCTGCATTACTGCCATGCCAGCAAAACATGCCTTTGTCCTTTTCAGCCTGCATGACTGTGTGTGTGGGTGAGTGTGCATAGTTGGAGCGACAAACCACATGCTTACAAGATAGATACACTTGTTGCCTAATCATCCTTGCTGAGGAAAGAGAGAGAGGACAGCGGCTGAGGTAACTGTGCGGGAATGCAGAGTACCCGGCACTGATGCCATGCTGAGTTTCAGTCCCCCACACATGCTCAAAAAACTGTAAGAGCACACAGTGCAATGCTCATTCAGGTAGAAAGGGTAGACAGTGTATGTCTTGGAAGAGTGGTATTCCTTTTCCTACAAAAAGGTGTGTATGAGTCCAGCTGTAGAATCAGAGACCCACTTCCCTACTTCCTCTTTCACTAATTGTGCAGAAAAAACAGCAGGTGCCAATGAAGGTGGGTTTTCTTGTTCTGCTTTTGTTTTTGAAGTGAGCTGCACACAATGCTTCCGTAAGGGAATCTAGTATTTCAACATTAAGACCTAGGTGTTGTCTCTAATAAAAAGTACGTAGCAAAAGTAAACACAGAAGCTGTTTCCAGGAGGAGTAGAAGCTAAGTAAAGCCCAAGACAACTAAACTGTAAGGTAATATACTGTGACATTTTTTTATCCTACCCAATAGACAGGGACATATCTTGGCTACACCATGCCCACACCTTGCAAAAGGGTATCCAGCTAAGCATAGGTCCTGGCTGTTTCAGATCCTTCAGCAACATGGACTGCCCTGGCATCATGCTTATAAAGCAGTCTGGAGGTTGCAGTTCTCATTATCATACAAACAGCAGGGAAAGTCAAGGACAGGATAAATCTGGCAGGACTCCAAAGCATCCGTGCAGCCTTCCAAGGGAGACAGTTGCGAGATGCAGAATTTAGCTCTCATCTCATCCCATTGAATTAAACAGAGCTACCACCAAGGTAGTTTGGCCCAGTGTTTAGAGTTTCCTATTAAAGTTAAGCACAGCATCGCTCCTTTTTCAGCAGCAGGACACTCTCTGTGGATACATAAGGGTGGCAGTTTGCAAAACTGCTTTCAGTGGCTGCTCTTTCTTTCTGAGTTTTCATTCTGTAACAATATCCTGCTATATAAATACATCCATAAACAGAGGCCCCATGTTTCCTTCAGCTCTTGCAAAATTTAATGTTTCTCCAGTGTCATTGCGTGTTCCTGATAACAAGCAGCAACCATACGCAAAGGGTAGGTTCTTCTAATCTGGGCTGGATTTTCTGCTCCTCTCAGGGGGCTGCAAAAGTCAGTGGTTTCAAAGTCCAGACCTGTTCTACTTATGCCTGAAAAATAATGGTCAAGCAATGAAACCTTCCTGGAGAAAGGGCAAGAATATTTCTGTTTGGGAGAATTTGTGACAACAAAAGACTGACACCCCTCACAGAAAAGGCCAACTTAGAGTTAACTCTTGTGCAGTTTCATCCACATCTCTCTTCAAGCCACATAGCGATGACTAATATGACTAGTGTTCATGTACATGTAAAGTGATAGGGCTCAAAATAACCGTGCCTCTGTTGTATGATTTGGGTGGGAGGAAAAACCGCTTTGGGTTTTCTCAGCTTTATTTGACGTAATTTTGTCGGCTGTTAGCTCCTTAGCTTGGGACTCCTGAATACTCAAGGGTCCCTGCTTACTTAGCTATACCTGAGCTGCAGGTAGCCCTTAATTTTGGTTTCAGACAATGGCTGACTTCCCACATCTTTGCTCAGGTCCACAGGTTCAGTACAGACTTCAGGGAGCAAGTTGCAGCCTTTGCCTTTAAAGTCTCCCCTGACCTCCGTCCTATCACTATCAGAAGTCCTAATGCTTGTCTGGATACAACAATATTGAGACAGTTCATGAGGCAAAGTAGACTGAGAGCCAGCCTGGTTGGCCACCTTGCCCAAGTGTCTTTTAGGTTGTGTAAAGTCTGCATGCCTGGTGGCTCTTCAGCCCATGTAAGTTAGAACAGGCTTCCAGCCAATGAAATTAGATGACACTGGAAAGCACCTGGACTGGCACTTGGACCTCAAGAACTGACATCTCTTATTTTTGTTCAATTTCTAAGTTACAAGGAATTTATACCTCTTGTCTGAACATATCCACATTCTGGTCATGGTATACAGCTTTTCACAGAGAGCCGTCCCAGCCCAATCATACCAGAAACAATCTCTTTCTGACCCACACGTAGAACTTCACTTCCAGTGCTTCTGAAGAGTTGCTGATTATAATTTCTTACGTCCATCGAAGATGTTCCTCCAAATAGTTTATTTGTCTCTCTTCCTGTATTTTAAGTTGCAATAAAGTGTGCCTGATTAATCAGATAGCACTGAACCTTATTACTCAATCTTTGGCAGTAATGAAGTTGTTATGGTTGCCTTTTTTTTACTTCAGTGGCAATAACGGGCATTAAATAATTACTAAAGTACTGCTATCAAATGCATACATTGAACAGCAATCATTTTTCCTTGGCAAGAAGTATAGCTCTCCTTGAGTTCTAAAATATGACTTAATCAGAATAAAAGGTCTTCCTGCCGGACAAAATTAACAGTGAAGGCTTGTGGTCCCCTCATGGGAGAGGCATACTCATAGGTGTGATCATTGGACCCTTGCAATGATACGTCTGCCTTTAAAAGCAAATAGAATATGTAGCTTCCCCTCTCAGTTTTCTAATGAAGAGAGGATCTATGGAAGCAGACTGCAGGGAGCTGAAGAGCCCACTTCTTGGACATCTTTATACGCTTCACCTCTAAACTTCTGGGAACTCTCTTTTTCTGTGTTTCTGGGGTACAGTCCTTCTTCAGGGATCTTTTCAATATGCTTTTGACGTGCCTGGGTACTTACCATGTACCTACTGCCAGTACCTGAATTTTAATCATTCAGCATCTAAGCAGGGTATGTTGAAAATATATATTGTTGCCACAGTGCTACGCACAGAAAGTCCCAGGACCACAAGTTTCTTGAGAGTATCACATCGGGGAAGGATCGCCATGTGCTTGCCCTTTTCTAGTACCCTTCTCTAGACATCTGCTCTTGGCTACTGAGAGAAAAAAATATTAGGCTGGATGGACCTTTGTTCTGAACCTGTATGGTTATGTATTTTGCTGAACTGTGTCCAAAAATCAAGCTACATTGCTCACTGTTCACATATGTGAATGCTGTAAAATATATTTTTGAATCATCATGTATTGCTACAACATTATCTGCTAGAAAGAAAACACTGATAACATCTAAATGAAACCACAAAAGCGGGTAGTGACAAAGATGTGTTACATTATCTAATCCATCCTGCCAATGTACAGTATATCCTATGACTTTTTTGTGATTTTTTCCAATTTACTTTTAAAAATTGTTGTAGTGCAGCATAACGGAGTCTAGTGTTGGTATATCTAATTGGTATCTTATAAAAAGAATAAATACAAAGAACTGTTAAAAAATAAAAATACACCCCAGACAACTGTAAGTAAACTGGAAGGACAATGAATCTTTTAGGAATAGTTCACATTTCAGAAATAACATTATCTTTTTTAATTTTTTTTTTTTTTTAATAACAGCTTAAGCACCAATAACAGCATCAGTGAAGGGCTTCAGATAATAAAATCCTACGTTCTTCAACATTACCTGTGTTGAAACACATGGACCCCATCTCTGGTACTTGGAAGCAGAAAGTTGGTAAGGAGACACTCTCTGCAAAAAGGAGAGGGGCTGGCGTTAGCACACTTTTAGCAGGGATGATTATTACAGGCAATTAGGCTACATAATTGCCCTAGGAGAGGAAATCATCTGCTGCTAAGAAACAAAGAAACCTTAGTTTCTAGCAGCAGCCCCTACCAGCTGATGTGCTGTTGCTCTGAAAGGCCTTACATAAGTGTATTTGGTAACCTCAATTGTGGGCTATATTCAGTTTTCGTTTCAATAAACAATATGCCTGCAGCAGATTAGAATATTACTGCGAAAGCTGAATCAGGTGGCTGCTTTCTTCTGCACTTACCAGAAAAGGAAATATCATCTCCAGCTTGTGGAAAGAACTGCAGCTTCTTAAGTCTTCCCCTAGTCTTCTGCTATGCCCTGCAACCTCAGGCAGTCGAGGGGAACCTGTCCACATTGCGCTTTCAGCAGATAAGTGGTTGGCTGCTGTAGGTAAATCACCTGGGCAACGGGGAGCTCTGTGAGGCTGGGGCAGGGGGGAAGCCCCTTCCCCTGGGGCAGGAGAGCCAGTGGGCTGGGTGGTTTGGCCACCTGGGGATCCCCGGGGGCTGAAACACCCCTGCAGCCACGGCACCTTTGGCATCCCAGAGAGCATCAGCCGGTGACGTACTTGCTACCTCGTCCTGCTTTTACTTCATCCTCTGTCAAAGAGGCACTGCAGAAACCTAAGAGGGTAGCCAAACCTTACAGACAGGCCCCCAGGACGCTGGAAAGCCTGGAGCAGCCCACTCCTGCACAGGCAAGCTGCACAGATACGTCTGCAGCTGTGGGCTCTGCAGAGGCAGCAGTACAGGATGTGGGCCTAAGAGGGAGAAATGCAGGTTTGGGAGGTGGGGAACCAGTTCTTGCAAAATGTCCTTAACCAGCCGAGGCTTGAGTGGTAACGTCAGCACTTCTGGGAGCAGAGCGTGCTCCAGCATCTTCTCCGCAGGGTCCTCCTGGCCTGCATGGGTTTATTATCATAATTAACACTGCAATTTGCTTTAAACAACACACCACAGTAAGTTGTTAGTAATTCAGGTGCAGGTACAGCAAGGCCAGTCAGATGTTTACCTCATAAACAAAGCATCATATTAGCCTTCAGTTCCATGCGGATAATCACCTGTAACTTACATGATGCAGCAGGGCTGTTACAACATCCACGAGCTCTGCAGCCTGGTTTCCTCTGGATGTGTACCTTAATGGCTGATCGTGCATGCTGCCTGACACTGTTTCTACAGCCAAAGCATTCAGAAATCCTTTTTCTGAGGAGGATTTTCTGGAGTCCATAATAAGTTATGAGTACACATGGCAGGCTTGATATCAGTCAGGGCACTGAGTTTCTCTGATCTATTTGATCACCAATTTTTACAGATCTTGTAGGGCTTAATTATTTTCAAGAGCTCTGGTCCTGTGGTGAGCTAGTTCCAAAATTCAGTGTGGAGCTCCGTATAAGGAGTTCAGTGCTGCAATCGTAGGTATGGGACACCTCTCGCCACCAAACTCCAGTGACCATTTCCACACCTGATGCCTTCCACTCAGCCGTATCTCTCCAGCTGTGCTTCCTCAGAAGGCAGTTTCTACTGCTTCCATACTCAGGCTAGGTAAAGCACCACTTAGCTCCTCTGGCAAACCAGGTACAGAGCAGTATGTATTTCTTATTGGTTAGATATGGAATAATCAGGATGTCAAAAATATATTTTAGCATTGCTGTAAGAAGCACCATGCCGTGTTGCCTTTAGCTGCTTTGCAAGACAAACTTTTACACAACTCACTCCCTTGTTGCTTGAATAAATTTGGTGCTACCTCATCAGCTCCTGCACCTCAGATGCCAAGTCATGAGCCCTTGATACCAGTGAATTGACAATTATTGAGAAGCGTAGCACAAGACAAATATTTCTTTGAAAAAGCAGCCCAGACCCCATGGGAGAAGTAGGGGTAGAGGAGGTACAAGAGTTGAGAAACCCTTTGCATAGTTTTCCAACTGTTGCTGTTGTTTTTCCACTAAGTGACCTGCCCCATGGGAAGTGTGTAACACAGCCAGACCTTCATAGCACAATATCAAGTTTGTTTGTTGGTTTATTTTTTCTATTAAAAAAGGCAAGCTTGCAGAAAGTGGCAAGCCAGGGAATTCCATTCTGCAGCAGTGGTCCAGTGGTAATTTATCCTCTAACAAAAGATAGAACAGAACACACAGAGACAAAATACAACCCTATTTGTGCAATTCAGGTTTGAATCATTCTGCATCTCCTTCCTGTGTAAATATGCAGTGATGCTTAAGGGTGAGATGCTCTTTTATATACACACACCATGAGGATACGTGTACTCTGTCTAGGTAAATGCATTGTATCTCTTCTGGAAATATGTCTAAATTATTTTATGAGTACAACTATCATGATTCACTGCTAGCATTAGTTATCTATTTATCTAATTTAGCCACCCAGGTCCTCTGGTGCTTCTCAGAATTTAGCTCTAAATTAGGAAATTTTTACATATTGCACATATCTTGAAGTGAAGAAAACCTTATAAAATTCAAAAGGTACCTTAGCATAGGGATAAAAACATTACATTCTTCCCAATTAAACAATATTCTCACATGTGTTACAGACCGTGCAGAATGGCTATGCACCTGAAAGCTGGTTTAGATATTATAAAAGCAAACAAAGAGCACTTTTTAAAATTTATTTCAATCAAGAAACCAGATTCTGGATTGAAACAAGCCTCTTTCCAGAGAGCCACACAGTCTACCTTTGCTTTAAATTAGACTGGCTAGCCAGATGGTTAGAGAGACCTGGGACAACTTTTGTCATCATGTTTAATAGGCAGAGAGCATGCTTCTATTACCTATGGCACTGAAGCACAAAAAAACATCTGTTTTTAAACTTGCGCGATTCAGTCTGACTCGGTGAGGCAGTGACCTATGCAAGGCTGAGCCTGGCACCAGTATGGGTGAGCGGTTCCCACCCTAGACAGGGCAGGCTGTGCACAGCCCATCTATCGTTCCTCTGCAGCACTCCAGGAGGGGCAGCGTCCAAATAACACAGTCATTTAGTACAAACCATGCAGTGCTTGTTATTGCTTTCTTTTTCAGTAGTTTATTTGAAGGACTTTATAGTGCTACAGAAACAGAGCAGTACAGAAGACAGAGAACATCTGTATTAGTGAAGGATACAACTGATAGCTTGGAAAAAGTGAAGCACTTCACCATCCTTCTATTTTTAACTGCACCCAACTAGCTTGCACTTCATTGCACTCACTTTCCATATACATGCCTTCAACAGCACCAAACCACCTACAATGACAGTATGCATTTTTTTAATGCGTCCTTACATGCAGAAAAACAGCCTACAGTAAGGAGCTTGTTTTTAACACAGGCAAACTTAAAGCACAGAAATGTTGTACAACAGCAATAGACATGAGGAGCGGTGTAAGATTTCATAGTCTCCCATTTAGTAGCTACCATCTCCTACCATGCAAGAAGATGCATCACCTTGTGCTTATCTATATTAAAAAAAATGTTTTGTGGCATTGTAACAATTTAATCCAGTGATTCAGATCTCAGTGTAATATTTTCTTTTGGGGTACAGTCCTATTCATCCTTACGTCCTCCGGAAATCACCTGCAAGTATTGTGTACCATTGTACCTGCAAAGAAGGTCCAGCCACATTAACGAGTGGCAACTGAAGAGGACAGGTTCCACGCTGGGGACAGCCTCTGCTTTGGCCAGCACAGGACTCAGACAGTGTCCCGGCTGTCCTACGGGGTGGCATGGCAGTGGGGCAGGATCAGCATGCACGGCCCATTGAGCCACCTGCTCCTCAGGCACAAAGGCAATGGGCCAGGCAAAGCCGTCCCGACGCTGCCAGTTGGGCAGTGCTAGTCTATTACAAAAAAAATCTTTGGCAACCACTTCTAGAAATAGTCCCATTCATCGTTCTTGCCTCAGAAACAATTAAGTTCAGCAAACTGCTGCCAAAGCAGATTTTTAACCCTGTTAATTCAAGAGCATGCAATTGTTTAAAACAAATTGGTATGTGTATTACACTAAAATCTCTTCTTTTGTGAAAAGTAGGCCAACGTATTTCTCTTCTTTTATTGCCAAGACTTGCCTATTTATTCTTAATCAGCAAATAATTGTGCTGTATGTACCTCAAGTGTGGTCCCGTGAATTGAATGCCCAATAGCAGCTGGAAAGCATTAGCCAGTGCCTTAAAGTATGTCTTCTGGCTTGGTTTCTTCCAAGAGAAATCCTGTTTGCATGCTCCTACTCTGTTCTGCCATGTGAACCAAAGCAAGTTAACAGGCAAAGATCCACAGATTCACTTCAGCCGATCCAAGCTAAAACACTTATGCAGCTCTGCCCTACGGTACACATTCTTAAGCAGAAGGGTAAAGCCTGAAGTCTGGTGTGTAATTTTATGGCTATACAGCTAAATAAGCTGACTGATTGGAGAGTTTCGACTCTGGGCTCCCAGCTGAGCACATAGGTATCTGAATGTACCTGGGGTAGGTTTCTAATTGAGGTGCCTTGTTTCTGGAAGACAAATTTGAAACTTTGACCCTTAGTTACTCTTTTAGGCATTTAAATAGAAATTACTAAGCAGCATTGCTTCCTACTGGCTTCAGTAGGATGTGAAAGTTAGGCTGCTATAGATTAGGTGCCCCAAAACAGGGAGTAGGAAGCAAACCTTGGATTCACCGTTCTGAAAATTCTTAACTTCATGGTGCGGTGGGACAGTAAAAATTGCTTCTGATATTGAACTTCATCTTGGGTGTTCTTTGTTAAATTTTATCACTATTTTGCAATGGATTATAGCACGTGGGACTTTCTACAGGGAGTTATAACAGCTCTTCTCAAAAAAAAAGTGGCTTTTTTCTCATCAGTTGTAGCATGCAGGAAGTACTAAATCAGTCAGTAAACCTCTCATTATATCTCTATAGCTATCTCTCCAACACGGGGGGATACAACAGTTGCACAAACTGGTTTTGAATCAGTAGTGTGCACTCATACTAACTTTTCAAAGTCATGCTTTCAAAGTAAAGTCAGCTCTACAGTGAGGATTAGACACACAGAAGAAAATTATTTTGTGTTCTTTCCATGCATAAAAATCAGAAAATAAGCACAGCAAAACAATCAAATGCCAGTGCAGTGGGAGATTGGAGGAGATTTTATAGCCACTACAACTGTTATGTCTGGGATTTGATTATACTTTTAAAGATACCAATATATTCAAATTAATACTTCACATACACGCCAATATTCTGAATGCTGTCTGTAAGGATTTCTTACTGCAGGACAATGAAGAATAATAGGACTATTCACTCATTCAGTATGAAATAATTACACATGAAGTTTTAACTCAGCTTTTCCAATATCCTATCATGGCATGTTCAGACTTTACAAAGTGAGCAAATCATACCTGCTGTGATGAAATGGGTAAGGAATGAGCAGGAATGAGAAGCAGTTTTCATAAAAACCTGTAGAAAGAATGGGTCTGGTGAGGCATATGTACTGTCTGTACAGCTCCATCCCTCTGCCAGACGCGGTTTCTGCCACTGCTGCTTTACAATGAATGAGGTCCTGTGGATGCATAGTCATGAGCACAGCTGTCCACAATGTGTGTCCCTACAAGGAATACAATATTTACACGTCCTTCTCCACACATCTCTCCTGCTCACACATGTCATGATGTTTTCTTCCACCAGTAATATACTATCTGTATACTTGCCATGGTTTAACTTGGGCACACACGGCTCTCCTCTTGATGACAGGTGATCTCAGAGCTGGAGTTAAGAGATGTGTTGACATGAGCCAGGTCTCCCTTATGTGTCAGACAGTGCTGCTATGGCATGTTTCTGCCACTAGCATTTTTGCAAAGATTGTGTCCTTGCAGAACATACGTTAATCCAAACAGTCTCCACCTACAACTAAAACTCCACCAGTCTGCAGAACTCTAAGGCTGTGAAGAGGGCATGTCAGTGCTCCTTCCCTGAGCATCCAGTACTATAAATGCTGTTTGATCAGATCGTCTAGCATTTGCACAGATTTTATGCAAACATTATTCTGTGCAGCAGTTTGCCTGTCTTTCTAATACACTTTTTACTATCTTCCTTTGTGTATTTCTTACTCGACAACAAAGACAAAGCATTGTTTACAACAACTGTATCCTGTGTGCCAGTATACATATATATCCTGATAAGATGATAAGGCAATTAATTCAATATGGCATACACTAAAAGAATCAGGCATCTAAAGAGAAGATCACCACCTATAACCATAAGAGAGAGAAAAGTAAAGTGATGGACAGAAGTGTAACAGGAAGAAAACAGTAATAAGTGAAGGAAACAGCATACAAGGGGAAATTCCTGACAGTCAGCACTATTCGATGGTGAAATAGACACCCAGGTAGAAACGTAAACACACTGCTCAGAAAATCTTAAATTAAACTTCATATATGACTTCATGAAAAAAAAGTTCTTAGAAGTACACACAGCACAACACAAATGTCTATGATCATAATATTTAAATACACGGTTTTGATCACCTAGCGGCACATGAGCGAAGAGCTTGATGGAAAGCAGACCTTCAGCAGCAGAGCCAGAAGCACCACCACTCCGTGACTCCACTCCATGTCCTGCTGCTCCCGCTGTGTCACTCGGCTGGCCCATGTCCTGGAGAACAACCTTTATTATTAATAACTACTAACCTCCGTCTCCTCCCCAGAGCCCCCTGATGTGGCCCACCACGGCACAACTCAAGCCAGCCTGCGAAGCCCGTGCAGCACAGCTGGGACGTAGGCACCGCGGCAGAGCTCCCCGCAGTCCTTTGCCAGCCCTGCAAACCCGTAGTGCCCCTGTCCTGGGCACTTCTGTTGCCTGGGAAGGCGAGGTACGCGGGGCACGCTGCTCACAGACACAGGAGGTTACTGTGCCCACCCTCCAGCTCCCCCAGATGCCTGACAAAACACCCTGGACATCTGGTGAGCCGGCCGACATCTCCCGACCAGCTGTCCCCACCACAGTCAGTAATACCCAAGCCTACCGTCTATCTTTAATAACCGTATGGTTGCTCCTTGCAGTTATGTATCTGAGCACGTAAAGATGAAGTCTACTTGTACCAGTAGATACCAGCTGCTGAATTTTTGCTACATTAAGTACTGTTGATCATTACAGATATTTGCAGCAACGCATAACTTGCAAGTTACAGCTGCCTTTGGTTGCAACGCCATATTAATAACATTTGCAGGCTAACTCAGTTTAATACTATTCGCGTTACAGTGTGTCTGCATTGAGCCAGAAGGGATTTCAGGACAATTGTACGGGCCACTAAAATAAGAAATTGCGTACCTCTCACGAGGCATAGCTTGCAGCTTCACAAGACTACTGGGGAGGCGAAGGTCAGCCTCCCCGTCTCCTAAGGGACTAGAGGCAACATCCTCACAAGGGTAGTTCAGTGTTGCCTCATTAATTTCATTGTTTGCTGCATAATATATTTCTTCTACAAAAGCTGGAAAGTTAAACTTCCTACCAGGTACAACTGTCTATGCCTACCATCTCAGCCAACAAATCAGTCACACTTTTTCCCTGCTATACTTTAATTGTATATGTAATTTCATATGTAATTGTATACATGCTTGAGAACTTCCTTCGATCTTCTCAGGCTTTTGTTTACTCAAGGCCGTAAAATACTGCTTACACTTTACATAAAAGTTGATTTCAGGACAGTTCACTTTGATCTGTTCTTGGCTCTGAGTAGTCATTAGGCCCCAAGCAAAGAACAGAAATATGTTTCTCAGCTGTAAAACCATTGAAAGAGAAGAAACATGCATTTGCTAAGGGAAAAATATAAAAATGTATAATAAAGCATCCAGACTTGATATTTGCTATATATCAAGGCAATTGCCTTAAAGGCAGTTTCTGTTATCACAGCTGCCAAAGGTGTTTATTCTCTCAGCTCCTCCATGAGACTTTTCTCAAAGTCCTAGAGCAGACACCAATTGATGAGTGCAGGTTCAGTAGAAGAACAGGCTGCGCAGAAACTCCCGTATCTTAAGTGCAAGAAAGAATGCTCGCAGAGGTCTGAGGCCCCTATAGTTTTTGCTTCAGCCTAAACTTTGGTTACACTGCCATCCTGCAGCCTCTCCCAACACAGTAACAAAGGCCAAGCAGTGCTAGATACCTCCTGTACAAGGGAGTGTATTCCAGGAATGCTGGAGCTGCATTTGAACTTCCCTTATCAGGAACAATGAAACTGAGAGCAAGCAGCTTCCCAGAAACCGCAACTGCTCAAGATACCCCATGTAGAAATGACCACTTTTCGGCAAGTGCTACTGTCAATCACCGCAAGCCAGCCTAGAGGAAATGTAATTGTGATAACCGAGTATTTTTAGTGTCTATAGAGGAAGTGAGTAGTTCAGCTTTCTTGCTCTCTGGAGAAGGGATCATTACTATGCCATTTTTAATGTCAAGTCCCGGAGCACACATATAGATTGTGCACAGAAATGGGGTGATATTTTCCCTTTTAACATAGGGCCAAATCAGCCCACCAATATTAACTTTCCATGACAGGATCTCTGACAAAGGCCATACCATCCTTAAATTGTTTTGGACTTAATTTGGTGTTGTCATGCAATTAGGTTTTGCAAAATTGGCTTCTGGATTGACAGCTTCTATTGTTACAGCATATGGCAATCAGAGAGCAGCTTGTGGCAGATGTGATGTTTATTCACTATTAGCTAGTTTTAGATTTAACGATGTCATTCTAATCAAAGCAAATGTTAGATGTATTTGACATCTAAGGAGATTTGCAGCCCCCCCATCATGTTTAAGCTGCTTCTGTCAAGTGGGAACACTGCAGCTCTGAATAAGTCTTACTAAGTCATATTTAAGAACTAATGATGCAATTTAATGTATTCCAAAAATCCATGTTTGTAACATGTATTGTGTTTCTTCAGTAGACTACAAAGACCACCTATTACAATAAGTGAGCTCATTAAGCATGCAGCTCCTTAGTCTTGCAAGCTGTTGCGATAAGCAGCTGTTGCAAGAGGGTGAAAGGTTGAATTATCAACTTGGACAGCACAGCTCTTAATTCAGCTGGCCCAGGA
Organism: Elanoides forficatus; assembly: GCA_025311575.1. NCBI lineage: Eukaryota > Metazoa > Chordata > Aves > Accipitriformes > Accipitridae > Elanoides > Elanoides forficatus. Next base: position 35,690,771 of record JAOBAS010000072.1, read on the forward strand.
GAGAAAGTATTTGGGCAACAGCTCCATTACTGTGGAGTATGCCTTCAACTACAGCACATGAGCAAAACATCAGCGGTATTTCAGTGACATGCCTCCCCACCCAGTAAGCAAGACACTCCCAGAATTTAATTGTCAAAAATTTATTATGAAAGCTTCAATAGCAGCAAATACTTCAATAAAAATTATTGCATTATTAAACCAGTTCTGCAGAGTGACCCAAGAGGCCTGTTAAAGTCTGTCCACTTTGGAGTCTCTGTATCTGCCTTAGTAATCAGTCCCTAACAGTCCATCAAATATTGAAGCTTTCTTCTGTGTTTTGTAGACAGCACCAACAGTTCCTAGTTACAGTACTCTGTCCAGTCCTTCTGGAAAGTTTTGGCCCACTTCCCCCAACTTTCTCTCTGCTTTCTAGAAACAGCTCCACTTGACCAAGAAAGTCGCAATACTTCTTTCAGTTCCATGGTACATCAGCTTCTCCATGGTTGCAGCCTACTGAGGCTCACTGGTGAGGTGAGCTGTTCTCCTTCTCCTCCATAAGAGCCCACTGCATGCCAGTCTGAGTGACTTTAATCCAGTCTCTTGACCAGGCTAATCCATGGAATCAGCAGCTTGTTGCACACTTCGGTGAACCCACACCACATAGAGAATGCAACAAAGGTTTCAGCCTCCCCAATGCACTGGGTGACCATCACTCAGGCAGGGTGATAGTTGGCACCCAGTCGTTATTGACATTTCGGCTCTCTTCACAAAACAAGTTCAGCTTTTCTAGAGCTGGGTCCTTCCAGCCATTTTCATTCGGATTCTGTCAGAAAGAAAAAAGTTGCACACCATGAGCACTGCCCACCAGCCGAGGTTGTAGCAGTATTTACAGAAGCATTAGCTTAGGAAGCAAGCAAGGCATTTTCAGACAAGTTTCTGTCCTGGCACAGACAAAGCAGGAAGCAGAGATGTCACCCTTGTGGGCAACACAGGAAATCCACAGTTACGAGAAGCGTAGCCTACTACCACCACTCAGCTGACTTGCTGTACGGTGTGTGCCAAGCCCCCCTTTCTCTGCCCAGCAGGGGATGTGACTACCAGCGGGAGATGGGGCCACCCCCGAAAGGCTCTAACCATCCCCTGCAGAGGCTGGTAGCGCAAGCACAGGCCGGCAGGACAGCGCACCGAGCACCGCTGGACACCCACCGTGATGAGGATGCAGTGGAGGTCCCGCGGCTCCCCAGACTCCTCGCTGGGCCCCACGATGGCAGCCAGCTTGGCCACGTCGTTCACTCGCACGATGTCAATGTCGTTCTCGCAGCAGAAGGCCTGGATCAGGGTGAAGTGGATCTGCAGGGCAATGTCCCCCTCGTCCTCCTCGTCCGTGGCCAGCACGCAGAAAGTGACGTTGTCGGGATCGCTGCAAGAGAGGAGCGCCGCGTTGAGACCCGTGGCCGGCCCCGAAGCC
>JAOBAS010000072.1:35692854-35707054 GCA_025311575.1 Elanoides forficatus
CCCGCCCCCACCCTCCCCAGTGCTTTCCTACATCACCTCGTACAATAAACGTAGCTTTGCATGGAGATTTGAGGTCTTTGCTTCCTTTGGCCAAAAGGCACAGTCCTCGCCCAGGCACAATTTCCACTGAAGCTGACAGAGTTTTTTGTGAGTTACGACCGCAAGATGTGACCTAAGCGTGTATCTTATGTAGGGAACACGGCATGCTATAAGCTGGGGCTGACAAGGAAGCCAGAAGCTGGTCATATGCATACTGACCAGTTAGAGAACATAATTTTTCCCTGTGCTGGGATGCTAGTAATGGCTTCATAACCTTTTTTAAGAACTGTCTTTCATTAAAACTCGGTGTGCTGAATTTTGCCCTAGTTTACACCGCTGCCACTGCCATGGTTTAAGGAGAGATTCCTTTTTTTTAAGGTGAAAGCTACTTTTTAACTTTTGTGATGAAAGAATACAAAAATGTTGAGTCTGAATAAAATAACACCAGGTGTTCCTTTCTTTGAAACAAATACAACTTTGCAGCATTCCACTGACAGGCAGGCAATATTTTATTTGGTCAGTAGATTGTGCCTTTCTCAGTTGAATGAAAGAAAATAAATCATGACAGGTCATTCTCAAGTGTGTGTAAGTTACTGAATCCAGATTTGATAATACTTCCTCTCTTGCTATCTTCCCTGTGAAATGCGGGATGCTCTGTATGTTGCAGCACTCAGTCACAGCTGGGTGAGCGAGCACAGGGCAAAAAGATTTGATGTGTTTTCTTTTTAAAGCATTTTCTGAATGTCTTGTTTTTATGAGTACCTAGTCAAAGATTAACACATTATAAATGCACACACATATAGGTATGTAATGTGTGCGTCCCCATACCTTTCCATGTAAAAGAAGCTGTTGCAAGCGATTGGTGTTATACCTTTGTCAGGGTTTCCAGTTTACTGTATCTAGAATGTTTGCAGGTCTCACAGTTTTTAATTCTGGGTCAGAGGGCTATTTTGGCTTCCCCCACTCCCCATGCCCCCTTTTACTTTTCTGACTGATGGACTTCACTCATGTTCAAAAGCTGCCCCCCAGGGTCCAGCTGTGCTTGCTAAATGCAGTAGTGCTCAATTCTAGCAGAATGGCATCCATGCCATCATTCAGGGGCTGTGAAATGCAGTATCCCTCCAGATTTCATGCTATCTTTCACGCTGCACACCACATTCCTGAGAATTTTGCAGGAAGAACTGTCCAAACATGGAACAAGTTCAAATACACAGCTGCAAATCAATGGCCCCATGGAACTGGGGGAATGATTGCAATGTACAGCTATTTATCTTCATCCCTGGGAAAAGAGAAGAATGAGTGTGTGTAAGTGGGCTGTGACCACACTTAGGCTGGAAGGTTTCAAACCATTAGAGCAGCAAGGTTCTGAAATTACCTTCTTGTTGAAGTAATAAAAAGAAAAGGCTCTAAATGCTTTTCAATTGGAACTTGATGGAAGGGATTATGTGACATGGTTGCCTGCAATGGAACAGAATTGAATTTGATAATCCAGAAGGTCTCTTTCAGTACTGAAGACCATTCTTAATTTTCACTGGAAGTTGCTTGCGTTAAAAAGTCTCTTTGCGAATGCACCAAGGTCTTTGGAAACACAGTTTTCTACACATCTCACATCAGAGCCAAATGAAAGCACATTTCTCTTCTAGGTTGTGCTGTGCTGTTGTTTACACCAGCAGACACATAAGCTTTGATGGTCATCAGGCTGAATAATATCCCGTTCTCACAGTGCAGAGCAGAGCTCTTTGGAAGATGGTTGGAGTTCAGAGACATGGCTTCTCCTGGCCAAGTGGTCAGGATTATATGACACCAGCACTGCAGTCTCTGTAGTACCAACAAAAATAGTGGGTAATACATAAACTGATACTGCTGTTCCTGAAGTTGTTACTAATGCTGTTTCTAGTTTCCTCTGAGAATCACCTGATAACTTTCTTTTGTGCTAACCACCACTCCTGCCCATGTAAAGGTCCCACCAACATGTGTGAAAAAGCAGACTCACACACATTGTGACGGAGTGTGTGCTATTGCCTCAGACTTAGCTTATTTTAAAAAACTGCAATAAACAGTATTCTGGTTCAAAGATGCTTCTACAGAATGACCACATTCAATTCCATATTTCCTTTTCCTCTACTTCTTTCTCTTTATAGCCTGACCCTTTTCTTGCCTTTTTTATGGTTTTGATTTACATAATACATTAGGTTGCTTTCAGTTTGCAGTGTACCTCAGTAACTGTTCTGTAATATATAAGCTGCATTTGAATGTTCCAGCTCCCACACTGTGTTGAGTATCAGGCCATTTGTACACTTCAACTGAAACAGTATTCACTGTGGGAGATTTGGTTTGTATGTAAGGCTGATTCCAAATGTTTGCTACCTTCCTGATAATACTTTGTATTACTAGGCTTATTTGAGCAATTATCAGTATCACATAGAGGAATAAAAATGGCAATTTTGTGAAACATGAATACATAATATTAGCAATATTAATTTCTCTTTTAAATTAACAATTTCCTTAAAGGTACCAGGAAAAAAAATTCTTGGAAAATTTTTTCAATTTGTTATTTTTTACTTTCCACCCAGACAAAGGTTTCTAAGTATCAGTGAACAGATACTTTCACTGCATTCTTAGTGTGGCACTAAAATGAAAATGTACATTAATATATCTTGTCTTACTGCTGGAAAGGCAGTGGAAAAGACCCACCGAGTGACAACGCAACCGTACGTACGAATTGAAACAGAACATACTCTATTTTGCCTTTTTGAGAAAACAAATATTGATTTGTTTTCAACCACTAAATATTGACTACTGTATAATTCTTGAAATGAGTATCAAAGGAAGACAAGTGCAAAAGTCAAAAAGGGTGTGTCAATTCTGTGACAAATGCACTTTTCCACTCACACTGAGGTCAGGACCACATCGCCTTGAGCAAATAAATTTGAGTTGAATGTTAGACTTCTGTATCTGAGATGAAAATCAATCTCTGATTTCTTTGACTGTGCAGGGCTGTAGTATGCTATGGCAGCAAAATGCAATCACCCTGACCCTGACTGCAGGTAATGGAGTTGGTTTTAGCTGAATCTGTGTAAGTGTCAATGAAGTTATGACAGCCTTTTTGCAACCTCATTTAAAATATGTATGTAGTAAAGCAGCTATATGAAAAGAGCAGATCCCTTCCTGGACTGCAGATGTTTCCTTCCCAAAATGTCCAGTAGTTCTAACTTAAAATTAACGTGAAGCTAAGAAAAGGAGACTTACCTTCTTTTATTTATTTTTATTTTTATATTCTTCTCTGAAAATCTAGACTGACAGCTTTCATCTGCTCTGAAGAAGTTAGTAATTTAAATAATCAAATATTAGCTATCATCAATAGCTAAAATATTGCTGTAAACCAACTAAAAAACATTACAGTTTTCTCAATTTGTTTACTCAAACATTAAAATGCTACCATGTGTTACTGAGAAAGTATTTTTTAATCTTTAAAATACAGTTTTTATAATTTTGTCTACTGCTACATGGAAAAGAAACATGAATTGAGAATAAACGACTCTAAAGGTTAAACCAACTTTTCTTACCTTGGAATAAAAAGTACTGAAACCTGGGGCAGTGATGAAAATTAGTATGAAATTGGTTTTCTGTTTAAAAAAAAAAAAAAATCAATAAGGAAAGTATTCAGTTTTGTGAAAGTCCTGAGATGCAGATTTGCAAATTAATTCTTAAAGAAAGTACACTTCAGAAAAAAATAAAACAAAATAAAAAAATCCCACAAAACTAGGTTATGATAAATTGTCCATATCATGGACAGCAAATAGCTTCTTGTGAACATTTAGAAACTCTGATCATTCCTGTATCATGCCCCATAGTTATACTTTAATTGCTGGTTTTCAACTCTTTCTGGTTTGCAGAAAATTTTCAGTGGAAGCACAGGCTTCTTACTAGTGCCTAGAAGCATGTAGATCATGGGACTGCATTACTTAATTACTTACTTGTCAGGGATCCTTCTGGCTCATGAAAACCATTGCATTAACCTGTTCACAAGTTATTACCCAAAAAACCAGTTGCAAAATATATTATATTGGCTGGTAGGGGTTTTGGAGGACTTACCATGCACAGCTAGGACAGCAAGACAGATACTGACATTCTTGGTTTAAGCCACATTGTTTTGAATGGGGTAGTGTTTGGGTTGTGGAAGAGTATCAGAAGTGTTCCAATAGTCAGGATAGCAATCAAGCTATCCTTTCCAGCCCAGCAAGGAAAATTAATGATAGGAGTTATATTCATAGCAATAAGTCAGAAGCCCTTAACCTTTAATAGTTCTGCTTCTATAGAAGATTTGCACAAACAGTTGTGAATTAACATTGAGGAACTGAAGACTACAGTGGAAAGGCAAAATGGCCACTGGTCTTTGTACAGTTTCCTCTGCTGAATGGAAATCACTCTTCCACAGATGCATGGTTCTTCTGTGTAAATACAGCCATTTATATGGAACTAGCTTGTCGCCTATGCTGGGATTTTTATCACGAATCTCACAATATATGGAATTTAACATCCAAAGCCTCTAGAGTAAAATTATTATTTAGGAAATTTTCCTTCTTAGTTTGGGCTTTTTAGTGTTTTGTATGTTTCCAACTTTCTCCATTCAGGAAAACTTAAAAGCCACGCCTTTTTCCGTAAGGTGCAGAATAAAAAGTCACCTATTTTGGCTAGTGGACATCTGGAGATGCAGAAGTTTATTACAGTATGTAAAGTCATAGCTAACTGCCAAAAAGAGTGTTCTGCTCTTTAAAAAACAGAGAGCCTGAATGGTCAGACTGAGTCTCTGATCCTGCATTTACATGACTGACAAATCCCGGTTAATAACCCAACTGCTCTACCCAATGGCATAATGTCCTGCATGTTGAAAGGTGAACATACAACACTGTAAGTTGATCCTTCTATCTTTACTCAGGTAAACTAAATCTATTGAAAACTGACCAAGAACTATAGTATTTGGTCTGTTAAGGTGGGGAGAAAACTCAAAAAAATCAGTCCCACAGGGAGTTGAATAAAATGCTGTTATCTTGACATTTTTATTTGTATGTGTGAATTCATGAATACCTAACTACACATATGCAAAGACTTCTGAGTAATTTCTCACTGAGTTTTGACTGTAAGCACTTAAAAGATTAAGATACATGTTTACCAAAATGCTTGAATAGATAAATAAATATAGGAGTAGCTCCATTTAAATCAATGAAATATCTAACATGCCTAAAGCAAAGTCTGATTTTAAATAGGAAATGAGTCAGGAAATCCTCCCTTTTTAAATTTAAGATTAGCCTATCCACTAAATAGGAAGTGACAACCAGTAGGACACCTGTCCACACTGGGTAAACTTAGCACATTATTGCTGTTTCTGCATGAAAAGAAGGGTTTTTTTCATGTGGTAAGTATTTTCAATGGTGCTGAATCTTGTTTTATGGTAATGGTTCAATGGTACATACCTGTTACTCAAGGGTTAGTTCTGAAAGCTCTTGGGCAACAATGCAGCAAATCATTTAAGTGTACTAATTCTAAAGTTCTTTGTTGGATCAGATCCAGCACCTTCTGCCTTTTCTGCACATGAACCCTCAGCAGAGAAGGGAATCAACAGACCCTTCTGCATCATTCATTCTTCTGTCACCAGTCCTGCCATCTTCCTCAATAAACAATGCCACTTTGGTTAAACCTAGTTTCAGAAAACCATGCTACCTATTGTGCCTGTAGAAAACTCATCTAATTCTTTCTCCTTTCTTTTTCCAGTTCTTTCTTGCTTAATGAAACTGTTTCTGCCACAATCACTGCTGGCCGTATCTTAGCCCAAGAGCTAGTAAAGATTTTTGTACTGTGACAACTATGTGTTTGGGGTTTTTGTTTTACCAAGGGATCCATTTAATATGATAATTTATAAGGCTTCAAACAATTTTGAAAAGACGTTGTTTTGGGAATGAGATTTTCAACATCAGTGTGATGAAAATATGACAATTTGCTAAAGAAGAGCACAGCATCTGTGACAACAGAACATTACAGGGGCTAGATTCTACCTCCTCTATATATAGATGTTCTTAGGACAATATTCTACTTCTGTAAATATGGAACTGCAGCAAATTATTTTGAAAGACTCTTGTCCTTTCTATTAGTCTTCTATGTTAGGCCAGCAATATAAAAAGAATCTGCAAAACCTCTCAGAGAACCTCACTGAAATAACTTTCCAAAAATGATATCCTGGGATAATACCTAGACTGTATCTGTAGTGTAGCACATGTATTTGTAATGTAGTGAAGAATTTGTCCCCAAAATGCAAGAAACACTTTAGCCAACATTGAAAAAATGGAGCAATTTTTATTTTTCTTCCCTTTTTCTTTTTTGTATATTTGAAAACAAACACTATGATCACCCCAAAGTACACACTTTGTTTGCTGACATTCTGGTCATGCAGGGCAATTTTAGCTTTCTCCTCTGTCTCAGTCTCCTCCAATTTTGTACAGACTGAGCCTCCTCTTTCATTTCAGTTTGAAAATTCTAAATGGTGAATTTTCTATGCAACTTCAAACAATTCAAACATTGTAGAGAGTGTAGCTCTGAAATGGAAACTGTTTCAGTTGAAACAAATTGAATTTGAAATTTGAATTTGTGCTGATGAATATGTTGAATAAGAAGAACGTCTAATTTTTTCTCTTACTTTCAGAAGATAAGTAAATATTATAACAAGGACAGTGTGTCAGAGAAAACCAGCAAGTTTATGACATGTAAATTTATTTATTTTTTGTTTCCACAGAAGATGCCATTTTCTCTGTAACTCAGTCTGGACTGCTTCCTTCTGACATGATATAAAATATTAAGTTAGCATTGCTTTTTTTTCTCAAACTGTAGTTGAGAACAACTCTCTGTCATTTTCTGCCATGGCTTATTATGCCATCCAGTTTTTTATTGACTCTGAAGATAAATCTGGAACTCCAAAAACCTCTGTTCATGCAGATCTTTTTTTGGCCACACTTGGTAATTTCTACACAGATCTTAAAGTTAGATTACTAAGTTGCTTTCAGTGTCCAATAGTTGAATGCTGTTTGGCCAACATGATTTGTTATATTGAAAACTTCCCATGTCATTTTGAACTGCTGCCTCTACACTGACCTGCCAAAAATCACTGATTTTCTTAATCTTTCCTCTACTATAAACAACCTTTATATCACGAGTGCTATATATGCAGACTTTAGAAACAATGGTCAGTTAGACCACAATTAAGGCCAGATTAAAAAACACAGATGAGAAGAATGTACATGACTTAAGAACTTTCTTAAGGGCTTTGCTGAACTGAGACCTACAGGTCACACGAACAGTGCCCATCTTCCTTTCCACAATAACAGTACTTTACATGACACTAACTCAGCTTTCTCTTCAGTAAACCAGTACGTTAGTGCTTGTGCATTCAGTGCTGGGAATTCTGAAGTATATTTAATCTTCACTGATTATGCAGTATTGCCATTATTTTGAAACATCATTCTTTACCATCCTCCAGTGTTAATTGAAATCCATGTTAACATTGGGCAAGGTTCAGTGACCACCTGCATAAAATTTCATCTTGGAGGGACCCTATAATGAGTTTTTAGACTAATGCAAAACCCAAGCTATTACTACGAAACAACAGCAAAACTAGTGCTGGAGTATGAGAAGTTTCTGGAAGCAACTAATTTGACTAATTATCAGCATTTCAGCAGCAGCAGTATAATCACCTTTCCTAAAGCAATGAGAGTTATCATTAGGTGGAATAGCTGCAGGTAAAGAACATTTTTTAGGAATAAAAAAAAGATACTTTGTTCAAACTGGACTGGAGACAGTGAAAAGATCCAGAGAAGTCTTTGATTATATGGCTTAATGATCTCTGGCACTGCATAAATACCTTGAGCAAAATACAGTCAATTGCTCTCTTCAAATCCCACTTCACACTATTATGTGAATGACTTTTTTGCATTTCAAGACTTCCTGGGTTTTTTGTAGGGAAAGGACATGATCCAAAATATCTGACACACCTCCCTATATTTTTGGCTCATAAAAATTTGTAACAATTATGAATAACTAATATTTATCCTAATATTTGTTACCCAACAATCACTGGATAGTATCTGCTAACAAAAGTATCAGAGACTTAAATTCAAGTGCAAGGAAGTCACCAATGTATAGATAGACATTTTGAAAACAAGGCATGATATCACAATAACTTATCAAGCTGAAATTTTGATATGGCAAAGCAAATTCAGGAAGCAGTTTTAGTCTAAATACATCAGATAATTTTAATTACCCTCATTAGTACTGTCAATCCATGCATAGCTACTCATGTTGATGTGACATGGCCAGCCATCCTCCTATTTCATATAAACACGCAAAGCAAAAAGAGAAGCTATTTTGAATGGATACTTACCTCTGGCCAAGGTTTTGCTCAAATATCAACAATGCAGGTATTAATGTTATGCAAATATTCTTCTCTGCTAACAAAGATGGCAAGAACAATACCTGTATAAAAGCCAGAGCTGACATAAATCAAAAGTGCTACAGCATTTATGGAGTGAAGAAGTCATGATTTACAAGAGCTGATCATCAAAAAGCAGACTTTCAAAGAATGTTTTCTTCAGCATGAGAATAAAAAAAGTGCTTTCCACATGGACTAGAATCTCATGTTGCAAGAAAAAGCTGTTTTAACTCATAATTTTGTCTTCAAGCATGTCCAACTATCCATTGATTTGAAAAGACCAAAGTAAAGCAAGCAATGAAAAAGAAAGAAAAAGAACAGAAAAGTGAGTCTTGTAGTAAAAGATGAAGACACTGGAAGTAAGAACCGCCCCATTCTTTAAGTCCATGTTCATTGGCAAATATGGTGAAAATACTCCCCGAGAAATGCCTGTTTATATACATACATAGTGGACAACAAGTAAAAAGTCCTTGTAGAGCTCTCTTTCCCTCTTTTATGTAAATATTGTGTATCTTTTTCAACTTTGATATGGTGAAATGGCCATTAACCTTACAACCATGCTGAAATCCATCTTATCTATAACTACATTTGGTATTATTCTTCACCTTGCACCTTGTGTCTTTGCATAGTAGCATCATCACTGGATAACCTGATGAACTGTTAATTTAAATTGATACAAGCTTTTCAACTAAATGCATTGCTTGTACTTTATTGGATTTTCATCACAACAATGACAATATAGACAGAGACATCTCCTTAGACTTTAAAAAAAAAAAAAAATCAGTGACTGATATGAGATGATTTTACCTGAGGGAAAAGAGCTTTCAGGAAATTAATAGACAGCATGTGACAATTGCTGTACTGCATATTAGACTGACATCTCAGTAGGCCATCATAAAACTTCAAGAACTGGATCAGTTAAGATGCAATCAAAGCCTCTGAATCCAGACAGCAAAGGTTGTATCAGGATCAGGTTGTTTTATAAAATGAATGCAACCCTAAAAGATACCATCTTGCCAAACATTTTCAAAGAAATTTGCAACCTGTGACATTTCATGGAAGTCTAACAATGCAAACATGGTGAAAATCTTTTGCAACAAAACCAAAACTGTGCAAAGATTGGAGAGTGGGCAATTTTTTCTATACCTACTTTCAATAACAAACTAGAAGGGCTCACCAGCTGTAAGATTCTAATCTCATGCTACTCTAAGGGTAAGTATTCAAGTAGATTAATTTTCAGAAGTTATTTTTCAGCCTTCCTATACCTTTTGCCTGTTATTGCATATGCTATTCATGGCTTAAATACAAACATAAGAGGTGAGTCATAAATACATTATATAGGAAAGTTAAACTATAAAAAATGATTAAAGATAGGAGATAACTGTGGAGATCCAGTAGCTAAATACAGGATCAGTGACATTGATTTAGTAAATGCTAACACACCCACATGTAATTAGTCACCCAAAGAACATTAAGAGGTTGAACTATCAAGTGCACAGTCTGTAATGCGAGGTACTTTGTTTAAACATTTTAAAGTACATATTTTTGTTATCACTATATAACAAAGTAATTGATTTTATATCAAAATGACTCAGCCCTTAAACTGTATCCTCCTGTCAGAACAACCCTCCACTTCTTTTACTGGCATGTCAGAAACAGCTGGGGAAAGAATGCAGACCAATATAAAGGTCTGTAGCTGAGTTTGAACTGGCGGCAGCCTTTTGTCCCAGTGAACAGCCTCTTGAGCTCACCCGCAGCAGCTGAGCTAGAGCAACTCGAGCCTTGTGCTGCTGAAGCATCTGCAGAAAACAGAGCTAAGTCAGCAGAGGTGTATGGAGACACTAACTTGCTGAACTTTGCAACCAAACAATTAAAAATTGGAGGGTATGGAGGTATGTTATGAAAAGTGCTTCGTCTTTTTAAGTAAAGATATTTTTGTTAAACTGACACGTCAGAGGATGATAGTAAATTTTCACTGATGTCATTTGTGAAAGTAGCAAAGGCAGCAAATGAGGCTTTATTACACACAAACTCCAGAATAAGTCAGTTCTAAACTGTAAAAAGCAATTGCTGTTTTCTACATGCAGATTATGAAAGAGACAGGTTCTTAAAGTATGAATCAGAGATGATATTGTACATCTGAAAAGTCAGACTTCTTTCAAGTTAATTTTTCCATGCTCACTTTGTCCAGAATATTGAAAACTACGTGGTACTTTATTTTGTCCTGTTGTGTGTTTTAGTTAACATATATTAAGACAAAGAAAAATCAATACACTAATAAGGTGGTATGAAAAGTATTAACGAACGCACAATTGGGTGCAAGTGCACCACAATCACAGAGAATGATTTTCACTGCAGGAGAATCTCTGACCAGATTCACACAGAGAATGCAACCACATGGTAAAAATTATTTAGGGAAGCCTTTCTCCGGAGTGATCAAAAAACCTTGCATGAGCTTTTTGTTTTGTATGCTCCTGAGCAGGACACAAAATAAAATAATCTGTATTGTTTATCTTGGTAAAACTGAGGATCTTTAGGACTAAGAGACCTGCATGTGGGACAGACTAATCAGCTGCTAAGGCTGCTGCTCCCTTGCAGCCACCGGGGCTGGGGAGCAGCTCTGCTCTGCGGAGAAGGCCCTGGGGCCACGGTGGGCAGCGAGCCGGGCAGGGCCAGCAGCGGCCCCGGCCGCAAGGAAGGCCCGCCGTGCCCTGGGCTGTGCGAACAGGAGCGTGGCCAGTGGGTCCGGGGGGGTGATGATCCCCTCTGCTCAGCGCTCATGGGGCAACCGCTGTGTAGTTTGTCCGGGTTTGGCAGCCCCGGCAGAGGAAACACATCAGTAAAGTGAAGCAAGTTCAGATGGGGGCACCGAGGTGTCCAGGGCTGCAGCACTGCCCTGCCCTGCAGGGGCAAGGGCTGGTTCAGCCTGGGGAAGGCAGGGGTCAGGGGGCACCGAACAGCAGCCCCCCAAAACCTGCAGGAAAGCTGTTAAGAAGATGGAGTCAAACTCTTCACAGCAACGGACGGTGGAGAGACAAGAGGCAATGGGCATAAGTTGCACTGAGAGGCTCAGATGGGACGTAAGGAAAAACCTTTTCCCCTCGGGGATAGTCAAGCAGTGGAGCAGCCTGCCTGCCCAGGGAGGTTGTGCAGGCTCCATCCTTGCAGGCTTGCAAGCCCCAACAGGACAAAGCCCTGAAAGCCCTGGTCTGAGCTCCCTAGTGAACCTGCTGCAAGCAGGAGACCTCCTGAGGCCCCTTCTGGGCTGTATTGTCCTATGATTCCATCATTTTAATTTTTTTTTTTTCCAGCAAATACGGATTTTTTTTTTCAGTTGACTGTTATTAAAAGTAGATCTAATTTGGATAGTAACGTGAGCTCAAGTGTATCCTTTAAAATGAATTCAGTATGAAACGTGTATGATTGCTGAATTCAGATCTGAACCTGTTTGTCAGCAAACCAAGCAATAGTAAAACAAATTTTCCCACTGTGAATGAGTACGGCCTAAATATTAAAGGACAAATTACTTTCCAAGTCCTTTCAGTCTCTGACATCTCAGCCTAGGCTGCCAGCTAGTACTTGTCCGCCCAGTAACTGCTTCACACCAGCACCAAATCATTTCAGAGAGGTTGTGGAGAGCCATCTTGAGGTAGACCTATGCCTATCGCAAACCCGCACCGGACCGAGTCCAGTGGATTGCACAGAGTGAGCTCTGCAAACTGTCACCCTCGCTGCTCCCTCGCCTCCGGGCACATCCTCCCCTTTCAAATGTGTTTAAACCCAGACCCCGGAAAACTCCTTTCCAGTATGTCGCTGGGAGTCCTAGATGAAGCATGGCTTATCTTTGACCCTGTGTATGGTATGCTCTGTCTGCTCGGTAGTTTCAGTCTCCTTGAGCACCATAATTTCAGAAGCGCTCCTCAAACTGAGCCACTTCAATGGCTTGTTGTGTTTGGGCTTCCAGTTGTTTCTCGTTAGTGTCCCGGGCATCTCTACAGGTGACAGCATTGGACCCTGCAGTAATCTCTTAGCGAGCTTCCATTTTAAACTGATGACAACAGCAGGGTCTGCTAGATACATCCAACCTCTTCGAGAACATTTCTCAAGTGATATCTACAGGGCTTTCAGGACTGGGGAGACAACTCTTTGTTGTAACCACCAGTTCTCAAGCCTAACAATCTTTTTCACCCTACTAACACGCAAAGGCATTCTTGACTTGTGAACCCATGCCAGTGACCTGGCACACTGAATTTGCCTCAGCAAGGCATAAATTCTTAGTTTGTTTGCTTTATAAAATATGTGAGAAGTTTCTAGAAAATTATCTCCCGGTCTGTATTCATGAAATGGCAATTGTCTCCACTTGTTGGAATGAGCATACTGTACATAGCATGTACCATTCATTCTCAAAATGTAAAAATCCTTCATACGTCTGCCTCTTTTTTTTCCTCTAAATATATTAACGGGGAGAAATGCAGAAGAATAGCTTCAGTGGTAAATGGCAGCTTTAGGTTTCTCATGAAATTGGGTTAGACATGCTAAGTGGCACATCTCTTAGAAGTATTGAAGGGCCTATTTCTGATGTATTACAGTTTCAGTGCATGATGAAATAGGTGGAAAATCCAGGACTGCCTCAGAGTTTTGAAAGATGCTGATATTAACTATGACTTTGATGAGTTTCCCATTACAGTGGAAATGAAAGTTACTTAAAACAGATTGAAATTAGTTGGCCAGAGTAACTTATAGTGGATAACAGCGCATATGTAGTAGTATAACATACATAAGTACCTAAATAATAAACTAATGTATGGAACCATATTAACACATTAATCCTTTCACATGGAAGCTTCCAGTTTTGGCTTAACGATGCAGCACCCTGGAGTAAGGGCATCTTGTAATCACACTTTTCATTTTGCCCCATTATTCCTGGGTCTCCTGGCACAGATGGTGCTGAAAGCTACAAAGCATTACCAGACACTTGATCCAGCTTATTTCAAACCACAGTACCAGCAACAGGCCTCCAATGCAGAAGAGGAGGTGCAGGAAGGAGAACTGTGCCTGCCCCAGGTCCTGTCCCCGTTTTGTACGTACCAGCTCTGAAGATGTGATATCTTTGATGTCTAATAAGCAAACTGAACTTCAGTGGATGTCAGGCTCCACTGGGTGCTTTCTTGGTCTTTTCCTCCTATGTTTTTAATACATCCATGAAAGAGAAGAAAAAAAAAAAAAAAAACAAAAAAGTGAGACGTCCTTTTTGTTTTCAAGCATTCCTGGTTACAAACACCAGAGGAAGGGATGCTGCATGTTGCATCTGAAAGTGGAAGTTACACCCTCCATTGCCACAAGACACTTGAGAACACTTAGGCGTAATTAAGTGTCCTCAGTATGCATATGTGCCAAATACCAAACATCAAAATTCACTTCTGTAAATGCAGCTCAGTATAATCTATGCATTTGATGGAAATCTGGTAGGCACCAGACCACTGGTGGATCAGCTGTCAAGTGCTTGAAGCCATCTTGTAGATCAAGGGGTGGGGGGGAATATCACTCGGCAACAGTACTCAGACATGAATAAGTGGATTTTGCCGTTATATTTGAAAGCAGTTGTATAATGCCAGTGCCACTTACCCGTGCTTTCCACAGCACGAAAAGGCTCGCCCGCATCCCCCCCCCCCGTTGTGTTGAAGT
>JAOBAS010000072.1:35734043-35747876 GCA_025311575.1 Elanoides forficatus
GGGCGGGGGGGGGGGGAAGCAGAAGCGCCAACCTTCAGACAATGCGGAAGCTCACAAAAGCAATTCTGAGGGGCCTTCTGGGCAATCCACAAGCTGGAAGTGCCGCAAATCTCCTTTGTCGCTGCAGCTTGATCTCTTGCAGAGATTAAGTTCTTGGAGGGAAAAGGAAATCTTCCTACCCTTCTACGCAGACTACATATACCTCTGCATGGCAGCCAGACCAACAACAGCACCACGTAGTGCACATCTGTCTTGGAGATGTTTCTTTCTCATTTTGGCTAAAAAGGAAACATGTTTCACAAATAACAGAGCACTTCACCAGGCTGACAGAGCATCTCTGTGGAAATTCAAGTTTCTGTGTTGAACCCTTGTTCCAAAAAGAAAACCCCCAAAACCAAAATGCTATACTTTTTAAATGGTAGGAAAAGCTACTTTCTGCCACATCCTTCCTTCATGAAAATGGCAAAGCCAAGAGCAGCATTTTCTGTGTGCTGCAGTGCCTCCTTCTCTAACAGTCTACGCTTCATGTAAAAACCATTTTCCTCCTCTGTAACTGAAACTAGATTCATCAAGCATGTAACAAATTCAAAATACAATTATTTATTAATGAATAATCATATTCATTCATAAGGAATGCAGTTATGGACCTCCTTTGCAAGGGTTAAAGCACTTTTTTGGCTGCTTACCATTTACTAGCAATTTGCGTAGTTAACCCAGTGGGGACTGAGGAGTCGGGCTGAAGTTGCTCTATGTTTGCAGCGCACATGTACCATGGAAGCCTGACACTGAATAAAGTAAATGAAGAAGGAGTAATGCATAATGCTTACTTTAAGTAAGAACTTTATCCCTTTTGAGCAAAAAGGATCAAGAATGTTTATAAATAAGCTAGGGGAGCA
The DNA here is from genome assembly GCA_025311575.1 of Elanoides forficatus. Classification (NCBI taxonomy): domain Eukaryota; kingdom Metazoa; phylum Chordata; class Aves; order Accipitriformes; family Accipitridae; genus Elanoides; species Elanoides forficatus. The sequence continues at coordinate 35,734,940 of JAOBAS010000072.1, forward strand.
AGTATTTTAGACTGGACCACAACAGACTAGCAATAAACAGAGATTTCTGTAATGTTCATTCTGTTTCAAGCAGTAATCATATACATATGGATGCTGAGGACAATTAAATTACATCAAAATACTTTGTGCGAGGACAAGTCATTTGTGCCATTTTATGGTGCTGCATAAATAGTAAGTAATATCATAACGTAACTGCTTTCTGCGAAACCTGATCACACGTAATTTCCCCCAATTTATTATTGTGCTGGTTCATACCAACAAGTTCCCAAAGGAGCAGCATAGTTATTAGCAGGCATTGATTTCTGGGCTCAGACTGCATCTTCCTACTATAACATTTCACTTGAGAAATGAGAACGTTTCTGAAAGCTGGCAGTGGGGTGACACACCAGCTTCCTGGGAAGGAAACATTATAAGGTATTTACCGCTGTCAGCGCCAATTCCATTTACAAGGCTGTAGCGCATGGGAAACTTTTCTGCATTACTAATGAATAACAACTTCTGAAAGATGGGAAATTAGTTTGATAAGAAGCCACCCAAGCCCTTGCAGAGCAGGATGAAGGCACCCAGGAATGCATAAACAAGATGGCTGAGTCGGCAGGGTGAAGCAGGAGGGCTGTCAGAGGAACACAGTGTCACAGGAGCAGACTCTGACTTCCCAAGAAGCTCCTCAAGGAGCAGCTTTCCTGGGCCCCGAATGCCACAACATCAGCAGGGCACTGATTTCACACCTTCTGGTCTTCTCCGTATGGCCCTGCTCGCATCCCTACAGCAGCAGTAGGCCTGGCAAGAGCCAGGAAGGTACTAAGAGCTTCAGACTTCCCTAATTAACTGCTTAGTCATCACAGCCCTTGATCTTTCTTGTATGGCCTGTCTTCCTTGTACTAATCCATGAAATCAAGGGAAGTGCTGACAAAAGTATAATTCCTTGGGCTGTCGTTTTCATTTCATGATATAGAGCACTTGGTGACAATATTGCCCGAAGGTGTTCCTGTTCCCCTTGCCTGCCCACTGCTTGCTGCTGGTGGGGAGACACTCCAGCAGCCTTGCTGCAAGCTGCCTGAGGAAATGCCCCAGCTCCAGAAAAATGGAAAACCTGTAAAAAAAACAGATATCACACCTAGAAGAGAGAATGGTGTGTGGGAGAAACTGGGAGTGAACAGCTGATTTCAGGTGAGAGACCCAGAGGGAGAGCTGCCTCAAGCTTGGATTGTCACCAAACACTTGGTAGCCTTATACACATGAATGTTCAGGGAGGTTTCTCCTTGAGGAGGAACTCACTGTATTTTGTGTGCTAGGAGACAGCCAGGGTGTCTAGCAATAAAACAGCTAGAGAGTGTGATATTTCCATTAGGGAAGATGCGTTTACATCTGGGTTCAGCAAGGGACCGAGTTCCTATGATTGCTTCATGCCTAAAGAGTTATCAGTGCTCCTCCCTTATTATTCTGCACTCTCAAGTCTGATTGGTATTTTTGTCTGTGAGGTTGGAGCCAAACTTACTGTTTTTTCTAATACCATTAAAGCATTGGCATTTTGGCTTTGTGAGGTACTTTATTTAATGAAAAATGAAAATAAGGGGGTTTACTTCTACAAGGACTAGCAGGAGGTAAGAGCTGGTATTACCAATCTTTGAGGACAGTTGCTTTCAGGAAAATTATTCTCCAAATGGAGGCTGAGGGCCCTGACCATGATGAACTGAAGTGCGACATGTAATTTCATTACATTGGGCTAAGCTGCCTAAGCTTATTGCTACCTTCAGCAGCAGAGCACGCTGGCTTGCAGTATTGCGGTTCTGCGGTGGAGGGATGTGAATGAAATGCTGCGAGGTTGCTACAATTTTCTCAAGTGCCATAAAAAAGTGGCCAGTTGGTCATTGGCTGATCACCCCACAGTTTAAACAGATGACATGCTACTGAGATCTTGAAAATATGCTAGTTAGCACTTAGGGCAGCACTGCCATTAGATGAGCTCTTGCAGAATTACCATGCATATAGGAAATCTGTTTGATTTCCACATGTGTTTGTTTTTCAGACTTACAGGCTCCATGGCAGGGTAGGGGGAAAACCAACAATCAAACCATCATTCCCTTGAGCTCTGTGGTGCATTATTTTACTGTATGCAATCCTTTTTTGTTTATGAGGCTGTATACACCAGTACAGCATTTCTTGTCCTTTCTGGTGCTTTGAAAGTAAGAGAGTAAGATGAATAACAGTCTTGCACAGTGGGTATGTATATCTGTCTGTATACACTTACATGCGACTTTCATGTCTGTGAATTGTGCTGGACAGATAATCATGAAAACTTGACAGCCTCTCCTTCAAAGCAGTACCGTGAGAAGCAATTACATGCGCTTTGAATACCAGCCAGACAAGCTTCCCACACCATAAAACACAGTATTTGGAGGCAAGAGTCACATCCTGCCATCCTTACTCTGTCTTCAAATAAGATTACCTATACTGTGCTCCAGGAAAGAACCATGCTGCTTATCATTTGCACTAGCTGCAGGAAACCCCGGCTCAAATTCGCTGACCTCTGTGATACAAAGGGTGAGACTGAATGATCAACCATCTTTAATCCTTAAAACCTACGAACAGAAAGAGGGAAATGAGCAGCTCACTGTGATATGTGCTGGTCTGTTATCTATATGGTACAAGCCCTAGTACATAAGGCTCTGCCCTTCCTAAACTGCCTCATAAAATCCTGCATTTATAATGGGTGTCAGTACTGGGTGTAACTAAACCAGCATGGAGAGTGGTTTAACAACATGTATAAACAAGACCAAGCAATGCAAATCACAGTTCCTGCAACTCCTTTTGAGCTCTTCTTAGAACAGGGAGGAGCGATATACAATAAAGGGTGAGAAATCATGTTGGTTTTCCCCTTCTCTAGCTTTTACTTCTCATTAATTAATTCATACTGTGAATTAGTTCTGGTTGGTGGATACATTTAGGTGTTTTGTGAGTCTGAGAGCATGTCCTACCTCCATTCATATTATGAAACAAGCACAACAAACATGCCTATTGACTGGGTATCTGTATTGCATTTGGTCATTTGAGAAATTTGGCCCCATAAAGGTCAAGTGGATGACTGAGGACAGGAGGAAGGTGGAAGTATAGAGGCCCGTACATTACACAAAGGTTGTCAGGGGACAGGAGGTGTGGACAGGCTGATTTGGCTCTCCTGTCAACCTACTACTCCATACATTGGTGACAGCAATGTATTTACTTTTTTTTAAATCAAGGAATATACCTGAGCTCAGTCAGATTCAAATTATCATTAATCAGCGCTCCAAAACTACCTTTAAGCCTTCACGCACTGCTTACTGTAAGTCAGTCATCAGGGCTGACTGCAGAGCGCAGGAAAAACTTCTTGTGTGATTTCTTAATTTAATTGCCTTGGACTGAAATATCAAAAAGAGTGTTAATTATGTGGACAAAAATCCTATTCTGATTTCTCAGGATTTTAATACATGTTTTTAAATTGCTATTTGTCTTTTTCCCTAAGCAGGTTTCTAGCTAGCCATTAGAAGACCAATCCCTGCTGAAGTCCCAGCTGCACCTGTTTGTCACAAAGCAGCTGGCAACTGGCCAATAATTGTCAGTAAAGCCCAGAAAAGGACAGAGGAGGAATTTGCAAAATTGAGGAAAAAACTGTGAACCTTTTAAATAATGGCATTGTCCTGTGAGATCTCCTTCCAAGTGAAACCTCAGTGAAGAAGGCTGTCCTTGCAGGGATTTACACAAATCCTGCTGAGAAGGGAGGGGCCACCCTAGAGGAAGAGGTTGTCCTCCACATCTGTCATTTTTGCCAGAGATGAAGCAATCTGCCCTAAGACTTTTTTTCCCTCAGTATCAGGTCAGGATTTTGCTCAGCTTGCTCTGGTGCAGAGCCAAGCTGGCAGCATGCTACTGATGTCCTGGGAAAAGGGGAGAGGGGCTGTGATGCCCTGAAACCCTGGGAAAAGAGGAGAGGGGTGACGACGCCGAGGGGTGGAGGGGTCTCCTTTGCACCCGCAAGGCTCAGCATGGAAGGGCCAGGTTGTCTCGCACCACCCCCTGATCAAATTCAGTTGATGCTCAGAGAGCTGGAAGCAGATGACAGCATCCTACAGAAATTGTTGGCCAGGCTAATGCATGAAGACCATGAAGAGGACAGTCTTTCCCTCCGAAGACATGAGCAAATGCCATTACACGGCCCAGAAAGGGGTCTCATATAATACTGCTACTTTTTGCCTTCTCCATTTCATTGAAAACAAAATAATTGGGCAAGACTTAATAAGGACACAAGACAAGACAACAATGCCCCCCCAACCAGGACACGGTACTAATAGCCTTAAAATCCCTTGGAACAGCAGTTGGTTATCCCAGTTTTTTAATCTGTCAAATAATTAGATTGCATGAAGCTTTAATGACACATGGTACAAGCGCATATTATGCCACCAGTCCATTGCATTGAGGTTGGAGGTAATGTGTCTCCTCATCTTGGTCTACTGTACCACTGTGACTCCTTTCCTAACCTCCCACCAATGGTAGTTTACTGCACAAACAGGCAATCCAAGCCTGCTTTTTGGATCTGTATTTAGTCTTTGGAAGATCTATCACTACATTTGTGAAAGTATCTGTTATTCTTGAAAAAAACAGCAGGCAACTTAAACCGTTTGGATTTGGGCTTGGCTTATTTTTTTCTTTGCTTCACACAGAGAATCGTGAGCAGCTCTTTTGACATTGTTGGGTTTTTCATCGTTACATAATATCTAATAATTTCATACTACCAGACTTCCTTGGCTGTTACCCGTAAAATGATTTCCAAGTGACTAACTTGCAGACAAACAAATTACATTGGGCTCTGGACCAGGTAAGGGAGTATCAGCTGGGCAGCCCAGCTCTGCATGTGTCTTGCCTCAAAACAATGAGATTTCGTGTGGAAAGAAGGCAGGAGGATCTGTACAAAGTGTGACAGTGACTGGAAGGGACCAGTGACTGGAAGGGACTGATATGATACTGATCCCTAAAATCCATTCAGACTGTCTTTGAGCTATTTGTTCAGCTGCAAGGTCATAGGAAAAGTGGGCATGGAAAGCAATAAATACCATTTTCTTATCCTTTGTTGTAGAGTCATGTACTTTTTTCCAATAAAGGAGTGTACACAATAGACATAGACTGAATACACAATGCAAGCAGACTACTGGTGACTCTAAAAAGCATTGCTTTAAAATGCCTGCCCCTAGGCATATCACACAAAAAATCCCAGAAGGTGGAGACTCCAGGCCTGCCCTAGCATTGAAGACAGATATAATAACCAGAAACAACAGGCCCTGAAAGCAACTTCAAAACCCCAGGAAGTCTGGGAGTGAATTTTCTTTATTGCTCCTAATTACAGAATATTCCTTATCTTTCTCTTTATCTCAGTGCAAAAATGTATTTTATATGTGAGAAACATATAAATAACAGGCCCAGCTGAGTCATTATGTTTTTCTAATGTTCTGTGATCTTTATTTCTCCACCTCTTTTTTTCTTTTTCTTGGCTATTTCTCAGTAAAGATGCTTGCTTCTTACTAGACTTTCCTTTCTCTACCTATTTTCATTCCTAAAGCCCAAACAAACAACAGTGATTATCAGCTGATAATGTCCTTCATGATTCCTTTGTTGACATTTTTCTTAGCCTATTTCTTATCTCTGTTATCCTAAAATAATTACAAATTTAAAACATTAATCAAATAAAAAGAAAGAGTAAATATTATGTCACCCCTCCTTCTGGGTTAGTCCTGAGGTGGCTATAGCTAAGAGCACCTGATGATTGAATTTAAAAGTCAAGGTGCCTCAGCAATGAGATTGAAGGCAGCAGTTCCACTTTTGTCCAGCAAATAAGCACAAAGGTGCAGTACAGCTCTCCCATGCTCCTTCCCGCATCCTCCTTCAAGCCAGCAACAACATTGCGACAGCTCTACAGCACGCTGGGTAATGGGGCTGGTCCATCTGGAAACCCACTTTTTCAGCCAAGGAAGTTTTCAGCCAGATCAGTTCCCTGATCTGAGCTGCCATACAACCTCCCAGGTGTTAATGCTGGCACGCGAGAGGTGTCGGGAGAAAGCCGCAGAGGGAAGAGAGAACTAGCTGTTTGGGTAACAGACCACTTTAATGTCATATAAAAGGGGTGGAGAATGTTGAACCAAAATCAGAGCTAACAGATTTTACCTAACAGTTTTGCCAGCCTCAGCACAGGTATATTAGTTACCATGGTCCAGCTGATGGATGGCAATGTGCTAAGTGACCATACTCTGCATCTCTAATGTAATTTGCCATGTAGTTGTGTCACACTGTCAAGAAATCACAAGACATAAATGTCAGTGACCAACAGACTTTTGTTATCTGCTACCTATCACTTTGTATTACCCAGAAGACTACTACGAATTTTGGACACCTCCTTTCTTGCCCTAGAAAAGTTTCCTTGATTTTAAAGTGTTACCAACTCAAAACCAAAAAATCACTATAGAAATTGTTCCCAGACAAATGGTTAGTCAAATAGCTTCATTTGTAATTGAGGATTTTTTTTAGCGTTAACTAACAAAAATAAAATGTTTCAAAATAAGAAATCCTTCAGGATAAAAGCTTTTGCCTAGGGATGTTTTGATAATTTTAAGCACAAAATAAATATTTAATCATAATAACTGAAACTGTTTCCTTGTAAATGGTTTTGATGTTAACCAATGGAGAATTTCCTGGATTATATAAAAAAAATCCCAACTTGCTCTACAATAAAACTTTTGCTTCCTCTTCTGTGATTTTTTTTTTTTTTTGTAACTTCTGTGTATGATCCGGTAGTTCTGCAGAAACATGAATAAAGAACTTCTAAGTGGGACAATGTTTTAGACAGCTAAAAGATATATTTTGCCAATAGCCAGACCACTCAGCGCACATTAAATGCAGTAACCATAAGTCTTTGGATTTGTTGTCTTTCTGGGGAGACAGAAAGTTACAGATGTGAATTTTGGTATTGTGTGCTTCTACTCACTTAGATTGTTATGCAAGGCATAGAAAAGCTATAAAATGTTCCCAATTTCTGCATGCCTAAAGTGATCTTTTATATCTTTTTAAGTCCCTTCTCAAAGACTATCCTTGGTCCTTTCCACCCTATCTTTTATTTGCTTTTTTGTTATTTTCTGAACAGAGAGCTGTGTTCTCAAGGGGATTTTGTTAGTTACAAATTGTTCATATCAGCTTAGAAAATCCCATCCTTTCCTGTACTGTGTGTCCTTTTATTTAATGTATAATAGTGAAGCAATTGGATCCTTTGCTTTTGTTCTCTGTACGAAATTAACAGAAATGTAATAGGACCAACCAGTGGAAAGGAAAACCTTACTGCAGGGCAGGAGAGAAATGTCCCTGTAACATCACACTGGGAAATCATGACCTGGTTTAGCTCCAGCAAAGGGGTTGTTATTAGGGCAACTTAGTTCAAGCAGCAAGTTACATCAGGTTTTTGCATTCTTTTGGAGTGAGAAGGACAAGGGATGCCAGCACAAAAAAACACTGAAAAAAACAGAAGAGGGCATGCAAGGAGAGAAGAGGAGTCTGCTTTCACCTTTTATTCATGGTGTATTTCCATTGCTGACTTCTCATTTTGCAGGTTTGTGGTTGTCTGAGTGTTGATGGGAATTAATTGGCTTGTGCATTAGTTGAGGCAGATGCCCAGTACAAGAACAGCAGCAAGTACAAGATATACTTTTTGAAGTTAATCTTTTCTTATTAAGGTCCGAACTTGGAGTCTACAGGTTTTAGCTGACTAATTCACCTAAAGTTACAGGCATTGGTACAAGTCAAAGAATCTCACCAGCCTTGTGACCCTCTCTGAGTAAACTGGCATGTGTGGAAAGAAATTGGATTAAGATGCTATGCTGAATGATAAAAAGGCAAACTCTTCACTGACTACATAAAGGAGACGGGTCTGTGGCTATTAACTCTTACAATCAAGTTTGTCAGCAGATAAATTCCCTGTAATTCCATTTCTTAATTTGTATTTGTGAAGTGTGATATGAAATTACTAGACTATAAACACAATTGTGGAAAATATGAAAAAGTCATAAGGTATTGTAATAGTGCAGGCAATAAAAATGTAGGGTTCATATAGGAAGACTGCAAGCTTAGTATAAAGTTTACAAATGTCAAGATCCATTACTGTCAAACCCTATATTTGCTTTTCCTGTGTTAACAACAGAATGGCTTTGTTACCTTTCTGGTTTCATACTTGCCCCACATCAATAGTTTGCCATTGACTTGCGTGAAAAACGTGTAATCAGAAACAATTCCTGTGATTGGTGATGACTCTATTTAAAAATTTTCATTAACTTTGATCTTTTTGGAAATGTAATTGCATTTTCAAAGGAGATGAAAAACAATATATTGAGTTTTAGTTTCTTCATTATTCTTCAAGTACTACATTATTAATGTTGCCTCATTGACCTTGTCCCTTGAGGCAGGCACTGCTGACACCTTTTTTATTATTTTTCTCATTAATAAACATGTTGTGCCTCCTCCACTAGCCCATTCACTTCTTCCACTATGTAGAGTGGATACAATGTCTTTTATCAATCATTTGTCATTCAATGACTGTTGATCCTACATCTTTCCATGCCAGCTTGCTATGAAAAGACCACTTGAGTGGTTAGATTCTTCATTTTGTACTAATGCATGTAACTGCTGTTTGAATAAGAATTATAGGCTCCATGTTTGGACACTGTTAATTGAAAACTATCAACACAAAATATTTGTTTGAGTTGTTGCTATTTTGTCTAGGGGCAAAGCATGTCAGTAATGTAATTTACTAGTGAGTTCTCATTGTAAAATATGAATGCTTACACAGAACCAGAATGAGGGGAATTCCTACCACTTTTACCATCCTTCCCTAAATTCACCCTGTTCCTCATCCCTTTGGCAAAGATCTTAGCAGGCTTTGCAGTGCGATTTAATGGAGACTAGACTACAGATAACGCTTTTGTCCATTGGTTGGACACTAACCTACAGTGTAGCTCCACTAAATCTGTTATTCTGGATTAGGAAGTAAAAAGAAAAGAAAAGGAAAATATTCTCTGTGGCCTTTATGGGGTTCTTGGCCACTAGAGCCATCAAAAGAAGAGAAAGAGACCCTTGTCTCCCATGTCATCCAGCCACGCACTTCTGTGCACTACATAATCTAAATCCAGATGCCTGTGCAGCACCTACTTAGCTCCCTCTCCTACTGTCTTAGACATACAGAGACATGGTAAATACAGGGACAGTTTTAAAGTCTTAGAGTGTATCCTCAACATAATTGCCATGTTTATCCATAATGATATAGGAAGTGTTCAGACCAAAAAAAAAACCCCACAGGGTTAGGAGATAACGCCCCTTAACTATTATAATTTAGTTCCATTGCCTCTGTAATTGCAAAAGTGAAGGCAATGCATTTTCTCTGCCTGATGGGGAAGATACAGAAGGGCAAGGTTTTATCTGTCTGTAGTTCTGCCACTGACTTACTGTATCATCTTGCACAAACCACTTTGAGCTGTTGTGTATCATGTTGCTAGCTAGGATAAAGAGTTAATGGTATTTTCCTACTCTGCAAATAATTTTAGCTCTATGTCAATTTTAGTAGTTTAATAATGTTAATCAACATTAATTTACTGGACAGTGCTTTTAAATGTCTTTTGTGTGCTTATTTTTCTACATTAAGGTTTCCAGCACTGTTTTTATTGTCATGGCTGTAAAGTCCATTTAAAATCTGTATTTTTATCATGCTATTTTCTCAAGATTGTTAGTTGAAAAGTTGGTTTTTTTTCAGGAATGCGTGTTGTTTTCCTCTAGCACTGATTGAGATGAATGGCAAATGATCTAAAAAGTCATGCCATCATAGCAATATAGCAACAAAACAGTATAGCTTGAAACTTTGACTTTGGTTAGAATTGTTCACATAGTCACATTCATTCAACACAACTATTTATTCTTTTATCCTCTCATCCATTCATTCTCTCACGTACTCTGCTACTGACCTATTCATTGCATTATATATTGGTCTGCAAACCTCCGGGCACGTTCACTGCCCTTTTCACCGACTTACTAAATACCTACCACCTGTTCACTCACTCACTCTTGGACTGATCTGCCCCCAGCCTCAGACCTGGCTTGCAGGCCAGCTTTGGTCTTCCTCTCATTCCCTACACTCTTCTGGTATCTTCTACCCTGCAGCTTATTTCTTCCTTAGTTTAGTTAAGGAGTTCAGGTTTAAGAGCACAGTCAGTTGTTACAGCTTTCTTTAACTTGTTCTTGCTTAATTACTTCTTTTTTTTTTTTTCCTGGCACAGATTTGATACAGCTTGCCTAGGCTTTAAATACCCATGTGTATATTCATCCCTCAACGTGATTTCTGAACTAGGTATATTATGACTGAAGCAGTCTTTACATCACGGCATGCATTATGTGTACTTTCAAAGATTATACTTTATTATGCTTACAATGGAGGTTTTTAAAAGTATGTTTCACGCATATCTTTGGAATACCCATTATGGAGTTGCTGTGGACATGTATTAATAGCTGTTCATTGTATGATCTCATTGCCGCAGCACGTAGTATTTGAAAGACGACAATCTTTTTTAGCAAAACAAATTCAGTTATAATTACAGCAAGGACCAGTGTTTTTAGCCCTACACCACTAGTTCACATACAATCCACACTAATGTTACAGACCTTCGGAAAACCTCCCAAATTTGTGTCCATCATGTCTCGGAGGCCATTTGTTTTTAAATCCTGTGAAAGATCTTATAATGGGAACTGATAGGAATTTTCAGTGGTGCAATTTATGCTACCTGCTACATGTTCCTGACACTTACTATGAGGGCAATTCCTTTTTCTCAACAAGAATCTGTTGGTGATGATGCATTTTACTTGAAAGAAGATCCTGAATGTGACTGAGAATCTGGTATTTGACAAGGTCCAAATATCAATTCCTTGCTTTACCTCTGACCTTTCAGTTTGTGATACTCCACAGGTTGTACTGGGAACAGAGATTGAAAACTATGCTGTATAAATGAACAATATAATTCTTAAAGGTCGTGAAATCTAACCTGGGAAGAGACAGCAGAAGTAATGGAAATTTTGTCTTGGTGTTAGCCTTTGTTCCAGTTCCTTTGTGCCACTCTGGGTTTTTGGAAGCTGGTGCAGACTGCAAGCTCCCTGGGGAAACCTGACAAAATCCCTGTGATTTTCCCACTCTATGCTAAGAACTGCCCTAGCCTAGAATTTGTGCAATGCAAAAGAGATTGAAAAAGCACCTTTGTTTCTTCCCTTAGCATATCATTTCACAGCTGTATCCCTCAGGAAATGCTTAAAGTCTTGCCTACACTAGGAAGGTTTTGCTGGTACATTAATACCAGCAGCCAGTCCCAGAGGAGTTGCAGCTTATTCTTCTGCTGGTATAAACTAAACTACAGCAATTCCCCAAATAAAATATGATAAGGATTTTTTATCCTGCTACTGTATTTGCACTAGGGATTTTCTGGCATGGCTTCAGCATTTGATCCTTTTTCATGCTCCTGGCAGATGCGGGTAAATCGTTGGCAGTGATTCTCCCCCTTCCCTGGAGTCCGGGGTTCCTCCTGCTCCCCGTTGCTATTGCCTCCCAGAGCTGGGTGTGACTACTTGCTTTGCCCTGCCTCAGATCTAATGTTTTGGTGGTGTGTGACCCTGTTGGATGGTAATGGTGTGATGGATGCTGGTGGCCCAATGTTAAGCTGGCCTAAGTTAAAACACCACCGTGAAAATGTAATGAGGGGAAGTGGATTTCCCAGTGTTCTCCACACAACAACAAACTGTTCACTGGCTGTGCTGATATCCTCCTTCAAACCCTACGGTTTCAAATACCCTGAGAAATGCCAAGGTGGCTAGGTCTTGCCTTTCACGTAAAGTTTCTTCTTCTGAGGTTATCATGATGACTCTATGTCTTTAAGAGGCTCTATCTCCTCAATAACTTCATTTTGACAGTATTTCTCAGCTATAGCTAATGGGAATTATAGAGATTAGAAACTGACTGTTGTGTTATTGTAACAATACATACATATTGTGTAATGCTGGAATTAGAAGGTCAGCCAGTAAAGCAAACGCCAACATTCGATAATATTTTGTTCAGCCTTGCTTAAATGACGCCTGTTAACTGACCTGTCGCAATCAAATGATATTGGATATCACCTGTTCCACAGCAATAAACTCCCCCCCCCCACCATCATCCATGTGTTGGTTCATGTCATTCATCAGAAGAGTCACCACAGGCCTGCATGGACATGACGGTAATCAATAACTCATCAGTGACTCAGCAGAAGCATCCTGGCTGAGACCTGTGCCGTCACTGACCTATTTTCTTTTTTGTGCCAAGCTGCTCCTCCTTTAATATTACTAAGCAGTCACCTACGCGGGCCTATGCTTTAAGATACAGTAATTCCAGTAACGTTTGCTTTCAGTATAAATCATTTGTATTTCCGTGGTGCCGAGAGGCTGCATCCTGGATGTGATTTGTGCTGTGGTCTGCAGTGAGCAGATCTATCCTGCCCGAGACGAGACGGGGCAGGAGCATGAGCAGGGGAACGGGAATGGGAATGGGAATGTGACAAGCAGCACTAGGTGCGAAGAGGCGAGGCGGCTCTTGCACGGCCTGATTAAATTGCGGGGGCATCGCATCTGCTTCCGGCAGAGATGCCTCAAAACCTTTTCAAGCCACGCAGCCCTAAATGACGAGGGAGGAGCGGATGTGCTGGTACCTTTTTACTGGGGGTGTCATCGAGTGGGCATCATCAAACTCTTGCCCTCTCCGGCCGGCGCCTGCAGGCACGCTGCCGTCCATGGGGGATGCGCTGGGCGAGGGGGGAGGGAAAAATAACAGAGTTTATTGAAAAGAGGGCGGCGCAGCCTCCTCCCC
>JAOBAS010000072.1:35750350-35772253 GCA_025311575.1 Elanoides forficatus
CTTTGTGATGGTCAGGGATTGCTACAGAGTCTGCTGACGAAAGCTGCTTGCATTCAGACCTACCAAAATAGGTCTATATCTGGGTTTTGGGTTGAGGGTTTTTTTTGTTGTTGTTGTTTTTTAAGAAACAAAAGCTATTGTAGCTGGTGGGGAGGGTTGTAGCTCCTTCCACAGTGAATGAAGCGTTTGATGTGAGTGGATTTCTTTGAAAACTTTAAGACTGATTTATAGACTTTCCTGGACACTAAGTGCGGGTGTGCCTGGAGATTTAGTTTAATGTGCTGTATTGCCTTCTCTTTGCTGGTGTTATGATTCATCCCTCTCTCCTCCCCTAATATAAACAGCTATTACATTAAACATTTGATAACCTTTTGTTAACCTGCTCGCATGGATACAGCTCTGCCCTGCCAGGAGTGTGTGGCTTTATATCACTTAGAGGTCCTGCAAGGAGGAGAGGTGGTCTGGATGCTCTGGTGCTTCCCTTGCTGGCCTGCCTCCTGAGCAGCTGAGCTTCGGTGTTACCCGCTTCGCCCAGCCCCTTACTGGGGAGGAGCTGGAGACCTCTGTAGAGGATCTGTAATCTGTCCAGGGCCACTTGGCTGGAGTTGGAGACTGCACTGTGCATGCTCGCACGGTCTCTCGCAGCCATTTTAGGAGGTGCGTGTTGAGTGAACGTTTTGATGTTAAAGTATGTTGTCTTAGATGTTTTCTTGCAGTGAAGTAAGTGGAGGTCTCTTTCAGTCATGCCAAAATTAATTCTTGGTCTGGGCTACTAGTGTTAGATCTAATACTTGCATGTGCCCACCTGGTTTGCAAAAGGTGTTCGATAAATTGGTAGACGGCTGTGCCTTACTGTGTTTCTAAGGATGACTTTCCGAAGTGGACCTCTTTTTAAATCAGTGGAAATAACTATGACAGAAATGCTCCAAGATGTTATGTTATCTCCGAGCTCCTCACGTGTTTTGTTTTAGTTTTTGTTTCCTCCAGGAAAAATGGAATATCAAGCCACAGTTCTTGCAATAGAGATTTTGTAGGTCAGAAGAAATAAAGTATTTCCCTTGAATGTTCAGGGATGAGGTTATTTATCTCAGTTTTTGCTCTGCAAAGGTAACTTGAAATGAGTGGTGACGGGAGGAAAGATGTAATTGCCAAGGTTGACTAATATTTCTTGTAAGCCTTCAGTGCTTCCAAGTGTTGGATCTTCTAAATATTCATGTTCTGTGATTTAAATGAGTTGAAAAGTAGTTTCTGAAGGTGCATGACCATGAAAGTGTTATTCATGAATAGATGCTGATCTACTATGCTTCCCACTAAACCGAGGTTTAATTACTTGACATAATTGAGAGAATTTTTCACAGTGTTTTACTTTTAGAAAAATGCATGAAACAGTCATGTATTCCAGGTAGCATGTGACAGTAAAGACGGAAACTTAAAGGTGACAACAAAAAGAAGCAAAGCAGGTCATAACTTCCCTGAGTTACCCTTTAAAGGTTCCTTTTTTCACATCCATATATAAATTATTGTGTTGGAAGTTTAAAATGAGAATTCAGACTTTCATTATTGTGGTAATATTAAACAGTTTTGGGTTGTTCTTTCTTGTGCCTAATACTCAGCTGGTGTATGCCATGTTTAGTTAGCTGAAGAAAGGTGTGCCCAGTTGCAAGGTTGTATAATAAACAAGGAGCTGGGAAAGTGCTTTTGGCTGTTTTACTTGATTTTTTTCTTTCTCTGAAGCTTTCCCCCTCCTCCTGTCTAACTGGTCATTTCTCTGATGATAAAGTATCATTTTGTAAGGTCATCTTCATCTGGCTTTGCATAGTCCTGTGCTTGAGTGTCTTAAGTACATAGGTCGAAGTTTATCGAAAAGAATGAGTAAGGTCCTACTTATTTTACTGGGGTCTTGAGTTTTGGGAAGGTGAAGTGGCTGCAGTGTAGCATACAGGAGGAGCCTGTGAATGCCAAAAGAATGCTGCTGCAGCTGCCATTTGGAGAGTTAACTCATCTGTGTATTGATGCAGCTGTACAGGCGAGGTGGAAGCTGTTTTAATTGGTTTCCTTCTGATACGAGGGTTTTGTCTTTGTTTCTTGGATGAGTTAATGAAAGGAAAGAAAATTACTTTTTCTGTTCCCACAACTGTTCAGTTACCAGGCAAGAAGTAGCACCTCATATTTCAGGCTAATGTGTACCATCATATTGGATGGGGAAGTTACAGGTCTTGCTGTCCAGAACTGAATTAACGAAGTCTTGCATTTAATTGTGTTCTGGCCAAAAAGCTTTTGTGATCTGTCTTTTATCTACCTCTAAAGTTCCAGGAATGCAAAGGGCTGCTCAGCTTTCTGGAGGTACTGCTGCAGCCAACCTTTGCTGTGAGGGAGGTTAGTGCCTGTAGTAAGAAGGGTGTTATGCTCCACTTCTGCTAACCTAGGGCACCCAGGAGCTGCTGCTCTGTCCTCTCCTGCTCCCTGCCACACCAAGCTGTGCTGCAGCAAGCTTCTGGGTACGTGGACATGTTTCTGAAAATGGCATGAATAAATAAGAAAAAACTTATTTTTGGTACTGTTAGTGTGTTGGGTTTTTTTTTTTTTTAATGATGGGATGGAGAAGAAAAAAAAAATCCTTCTTTCAATGAGGAGGCATGCATGTTGTTTGTAGTACTGTGACTGAGATTTTTGCTGAGTGTTTTTTAAAGCACCAAACAGCAGCCTTTACTTCAAGAGTATGTTCTTACAGTGCCTGAGGGGAAGACAAAACAGATGGCAAATTAATAAAAAATTGGGCTATAGATGTGAGCAGATAAGGAACTTTTCTAAGGACTACAAATAAAGTTAACTGAAGCCCATGTATCAAGTTTCGAAGAAGTTTGTTGGTAATATAGAAATAATACCCATTTTAGTGTCTTTCCCTCCTCTTCCACATATTTCTTTTTCTCTCTGTTCATGTACAGCAGTGAACTCATAATCCACCAAGCATTTTCTGTATTGATCCTCTTAAAAAACTAGTATTAGCCTATATATGAGGCAGGCCAAAGAGGATTGAACACTGTGCTGCAAAATTAGTACCTGTTGGCCTCATTGCAAGGGCAGGCGGGTTCCCTCTCTTCAAAGAGTGCTTTTGGTGCTGTGGTACGGCGTGGGCTTGGGAGAACGGATGATGGTGCGTTGCGAGGAGCTTGATTTGTTCGTCCCTGTGCAGGGTTGTGCGTGCCGAGCCGAGCAGACGTCCAGGTGATGGAGCACTGATACAGAAGTGTGTAAGGAACGTATGGCATTAGCAGACTGGGAAATGGTGATGACCTTAGTGCATCTGATTTACTCAACTGAGCTGGGAGATGGAAGAGGCTACACAAAGCAGGGGAAAGTTTATGGAGATGGGCATTTCTGCAGGGAAAGCAGGCAAGGGAGTAGAAACTTCTGCAGATCTTGTTAGTTCTTTGCTGGTATGCAACAGAGAGACCAATTGGTGTCTGGAAGCTAAAGTGGGTCTGACACGACCGCAGTGGGGTGAGACAGAGTAGGGAGGCTGCTGTTCCCCTGTGCTTGAATACGGCCTGCCAGGTCCGGACAGATTTGCATGCGCTGCAAATGGGAGAGCTGGAGGAAAAGAGGGAAAAATGCATGAAACATGATTATAGTTCTTGCTTTGTTCAAGAGTAGTTTTCAAGGGCAAGCTTTAACCATGTTTCTGCTGAGTTTGTCCTCCTTCCCCCAATATAAAGCAGGCATTCTTCTTGCCCCAAATGATTGGGTTTTATATGTATATGCTCAGTTGTGCTTGATTTTTTTTTTTTTAATAAACAAATGATGCTCTGTGAACTTGGTCATTGTATATACAAAGAGATGCATAGAAAAGTGGAGGCTATTTTTTTTTTTTTTTTAAGAATGTCTTTGTTCTCATTTCCACTGAAACAGATAATGTGTTATGGTTGGTTGTTAATGGAAAAACAATGCAGCATGTAGGGAAGAGACCCAGAAATGTGAAAGTTCTTGGATTTGTATTTGAATTCTCTCTCAGTGTAAATTTGATGCATTCTGGGGAGAATGGAACAATATAGACTTTTTCTTTTTTTAAAAACAGTGCACTATGAATTTGTGTCTTAAATCAGGTCACTGAGGTTGTGGTTGGCTTTGCTTAGGTTTGTTGTAGTTAAACTCCGAAGTTTGAAATGCTTCAGAAGGAGCTAGCTGTCTTTTGCATTGTTTAGCATAACATAGGCTGGTCAGAGTTTGTGTGAGGACACACTAAATTTTGTAATTTTTAAAGTGTAAAGGGCATTATTGTACCTTCCTGGTTTGCAAGTCACATCTTGTGACAGTAGGAAAGAGTAAACAGGCTACGCCTTGTGGTGTTTGGGACTGTCATATGTGCGTGGGTAGCACTGGTTTGTTTGCTAGAGTTATAGTAACTTGTAAGAATGTATATTGATATACTTTACAGATGCCCTTCTCTGTGCTTTTACCTCATCCAGTAATGCTTGAATTTATTCAGAAGACATTCATTAAATCACATTTAAGAAATAAAATCCCAGTTGTTAATGCAAGCAGAACACTTGCCTGTTCAGTGAAACCAGATGAGATTCCTCTCGCTCACCCAAGGATATAAGGAAGACAGAGTTTGTGGGAAGAGGCTGTACTGTTCATTGGACCAACTGATATAATTGGGAAAGCGATGGGAATATAGACGGGCTTTTGGACAATCAGTCTTTTCCCAATCTAATAAAATATTTATCAACCTTCTCTGTAAGCCCTATCTTGGATGTTCTTGCTAGGCTCTGTAATTCTTGTCAGACATTGTAGTGTGGGCCATGAGATATTTCTTTGTGTAAATTTGTACTTAATTTGAGTAAGATAAGAATTGTCTGGAAAGCATTTGAAAACAGAGGAGCATTCTGCACACAGTAGTTAAAATAATCAGGGCCCTGACCTTGCTAGCAGGTTTGTGTGGGGGAGCGTAGCTGAGGTTGGGGGTATGCATGCAGAGGTTTACCTGTAGGACAGGGGCCCTGTGCAAACATATTGTCCTGACCTCTCAAAAAACCCCAAACAAAATAAATTGCAGTAGTAACAGGACAGTAATGCTTTAGTTGGTCATTTTGCATATAGAAGTCTGCTGGAGCAATGCTGTGCTCAAAGCTTTTTTTTTCCTCTTCCACATCTGTTGTTTCTTTTAACAAAAAGCATGTAAAATGGCCAGAGGCAAGAAATTATGCATTCTTGTTTCCACTCAGCAATTGCATAATTACTAAGGATTTGCTAGAGATGCATATGTATGCACACACAGGTCCCGTTCCGTGTTTGGCTGTAGATGTACCCTACCTGAAGGGTCGATTTGTCAGAAAATTAGTCATCCATCAGAACTGTAGTCGTAAAGAAAATAACTTTGATAGAACTAATATCCCCCCCTACCCCACCAAGAACCCAAACCAAAAAACCTCCCAACCCTGCAAAGCCACTAAAAAGTATCTGTCTTTTGCTAAGGAGTAAGAGTTAATTTCACGCCCCCTGTTGAAATCTAGTGTTGCTTAGATGAGAGAATGGCTGCCTCTTCTTGAAATTATTGGGATTGTTAAAAATCTGCAGTTACATGTTTAGATGCTTGGCCCTATTGAAGTTAGCTTACTATTCAGTTGAATCTGGCTAGGTTTTTACTCAGTGCCAGTGAAATTGATAAACTGCCTTGAAAGGTCATCCTGATTATCTGCTAGGTAAGTGAGACATAGGATGGCCTTTTCATTTCACTTTTGCTCAGGAATTAGTTGTGAGGGATTATGTGATAACTATATAAGGTGGACCTTTTCATAGGCTTAAGAGCTTTCCTCTCTGTGCAATTCTGTCTCCCCAAAGAATCTAAAAAAACCCAAACCAACCGATACGTATACATTCACAGCATATTAATTGTTTAAAATATTTGACTAGCTATTTTCAGTGAGGGTGTATACTACTGAAATAGTTTTGTCTTCAAATATGCAAACAAGTAAAGTAATTCTAAGTGTATCTTGAATCTCATATTTTTTGTGTCTAAGGGATTTATTACTACAATGGCAGAGGGAGTGTGACATAAATCTCTATTTCATACAGGCACATATGGCTGTGTGAATTAAATGTGTGTATTTGTATTTGCTTACAGAATTAAGATGCTGAGAAGAAGGCATTCTCAAATGGTTGAATTTCCCTGTTTGGAATTGATTTTTTTTTTTTTTTTTTTTTTTAAAAAGGATCTGCTTGCATCTGCCCTGAAATGGGCCTCCTATGTGCATAAATTGATTGTGCATCAAATGGTACATGCTGATATTCAGGAATTCCACTGAGGTTTTTAAGAACTTCTTTTTCTTGCTTTAGTACTGACAGCCACCAGGGGAAAAAGTAACCATTATTCAGAGCCTGTCTTCTGCTCTCTAATTTAATTGTTGGCTTTTATGAGAGTTCAGTTCCTGTTGCTGCATGTCTGCCTCTGTTTTTCTTCATAGCTATCCCTTCATCTTCTGGAATAGGATGCAGATTTATTATGTCAATTGCTTTGGAAAAAGAAATTTCTCAACAGATTATGAAATGATGCTTTTGATCATGTGAAGCATCTGATGGCCTTTGCACTCTCTGGTTTCTGCTTCGTGTTTGCTGAGAAGACTGTACGCATTGAAGATGGATTTGCTGCTGTATGAAGGATGGAGCTGAAATAAGGCTGGGAGCATGTCCAGGGAGGGGGTGAGTGCAGCAGAAAATACGTTGAGCAGGAGTGGTTAATGTTTGTCTGTGGAAGGCAAACGGAGTCAGCTGTGCTAATTTCTATGCAATAAATGGGCTTTGGGAGTCAAAGGTGTTAATGTGACCCTGTCATTACACAGCACTCAGTAGTGAAGGGAGCTTTGAGGTTCCCACAGAGAGATCTTGGGCTGCATATTTCCATGGCAACCACCATCACTTACACATTTACAACCTTTGATTAAAGATACAAAAAGGAGGGGAAAACCTTTTAAACATTACAAATGTAAAGCTTTAAGTAGATCTTTTGTTTTAACAGTATCCCTTATTTACATTCCTTGGAGTGTGGAGGTTTCATAAGGAACGCAGCTGTCCTTTCCCCATTTGGTAGACTTCGAGATGACATTTCGGGGCGAATGTGATGTTCTGGAGATAGCTATCTGACTTTGATCATAGCCGCAATGACATCACCAGTTTAGTTTCTGTTTATTTACATTAGTGTATTTTGTACCAAAATTATACTTGAAGTCTATTATGCAAGGAGATTTGTGTCTCTGATAAAAGAGTTTGTGGAAAAAAACCTAATTCTCTGTTGAGTAAAACTTATTTTTAAAGAGGAGGAACGTGAGATATACCCTAAATTGTAGTCTCTTAAGTGGTACAATGGCAAAGCCTTATGCTCATGGGGAGGGCAAGCTATTCCTGCAGAAACTGAGACTCGCTGTTGGCTTGCAAACTGTGTGGAAGGGCGTGTTTATGCTTGGTGCATCTTCCCATCTCTCCCTCCTCTACCCCACCTGCGTGTTCTTGAAAGTATTTTACTTCATGCCGTGGTGGCCAGGTAGTAGTGCTGTGAAAGGAATGCTCTCCATTCAGGTCAGGTATTTTTGTGTCTAATGCTCGTGTGCAGCATGTTGTGCTTTCTGGGAATTTCTCACTGCTGGAAAGCAATGGTATTTTGGAAGCAAATTGGCTAATTTTCCATTATATTTTTCTTTTTTTTTTTTTTTTTTTTTTTTTTTCCCCCACCTGCCCCTATTTTTGAATCATCACTGGGGAGATGGAGGAAATAATGAATTTGCTAGTGGATTTCATGGTTATGCTACCAAAAGTTGAGCTGTAATGTCAGGACTAGCACAGTGGGAGCTCTGAAGAGGGATGAAATAAAGCTGTGTTTCTTCTGTGCCTTTACTTTGGGCAGCTGAAATCTGGTTTTGGTTTGGACTAATCAGTACTGACTGTAGGCGAGGGTAGAAGTGGCTGGCCATGACTGGCTCAGTGAGAGAACAGGACAATGTAAAGGGCTGTTTTGCTAGGACTGTATGCTGAATTTCTCCAGCATTTCACCATCACATCTTTTCTTTCAGAAGGAGGAAACGTATACATACTGCTAAGCCTAATGCTTGGTGATTGGTAGTTTAAATGGACAGGGCTGGCTACGGTTGCCAAAACAGGGAGTTTTACTGCTGCAGATGTATTGTTCCATCTGAATTTCTAAGGCTGAGCACACTGTATGGTTATTAGTAGCCTCATGTGCTACTTCTGCTGGGGCTATGAAGGGCCCTTCCTGCTGCTCTTGTACAAACCCTTAACATTCCTTGAGAAAGATTTTTAGTACTGAAAGACCTGGTTGGTTACTGTGCAAAGTTCATAACGACTATGCAAATGTGACTGGAAAGTTTATGATACTACGAAATGTATATGGATGTCCTCCATTATAAAAGAGAAGGGAAAAAAAGAAAAGAAAACTTGCAGGAAAGATTAAAAGGAATTGTGAAATACTCTTTTTTTCATCAAGGCTAGCTGTGGATATTGATGCTGTTATTAATCCATGCAATTTTGGGTTGGAAATGGTTTTCAGTAACTGTTGTGATATGAGTAAGTACTTCTGGCTACCCTGTGAAATAAGAGAAGTAACTGCTGCCTCCTTGGGATCTAAATATGCTTTTGAAAAGCAGCAGCATACAGAGGTCAGCCTGATGTCAGAACTGTATGTCAGATGGACTTCTTGGCATAGTTACAACGTTTCCCACCATTTTCATGAATCAGAAAGGTGGGGTTTGGGATTAGTCATTGGGGGTTTTTTTGGTTTTGGGGGTTTTTTTTGGTTTGTTTGTTTGTTTAATAGTCAGAGGATGAAGCATTGTTTGGCAACTTTTGTTTTTAATGAGAGTTGAACAACTGCATTTTAAGGATGAAGCAACTATTGGATCAAGTTGCCTTACACTCGCATGGTGTCTTGTATTCAGGTGGTATCCAGTTACACCCTTGAAGAGGGTGGTCATTTGTCTTCTGGTGGAACAATGCTCTCACTGAAATGCCGAAGTCACAAACCCCCTTTCTAAGGTGGTTTTGTTCTTGCGGTTACACACCAGAGAATGAAAGCTGGTTACTCACCAGAGAATGAAAGCCGTGAGGTTTTCGTCAGCTCCTGCGATGGGGCGGGAGAGCACTCCCATACCTGTTGTACGGTGCAGAGAGTGGATTGCATCAGTGCCTGAGGAAAGGAAACCTTATTTGTTAGCTTGCTTCTGTATCATTAACAACTAAGATTTTAACTGCCATTTTAGGGTCCTGAAGACTTGTTTAGGAGCTTTGTGAGGGTTTATGTCCTGTTTCATCACTGATAGAATAACAAGAAGCAAGCTCCAGATACATAATACTATTTCCGACTTCCTAAAAGGCAGATGGAGATGTGTAGAGGTGCGGAACCGAGTTGTCAAAAATTAAGGATCTTGAAAGCGCATGTTGAATTTGGAAGATGGGCACATAAAAAGTGGGACAGACCCTGATGATCTGAACGTGTACCTCCAGT
This sequence comes from Elanoides forficatus, assembly GCA_025311575.1. Classification (NCBI taxonomy): domain Eukaryota; kingdom Metazoa; phylum Chordata; class Aves; order Accipitriformes; family Accipitridae; genus Elanoides; species Elanoides forficatus. The sequence goes on from JAOBAS010000072.1 coordinate 35,759,862, forward strand.
TGGAAAGGTGCTGCAGCAGCTCTGAACTTGTGCGTTCAGAGTGATGTCCACGGAGTTTTGGTGATCGGTTCATCCAGATCCTGAAGTGTCTCTCTGGATAAAGCTCAGCGGGCATAGGTACATATGTAGGAGATAATATTGTAGCCTTTGTTCAGAATTAGCATGCTTTTATGTTGCCCTCTGAAAAATGTTTTAATGTTTTCACTAAAAAGAGCAGTGTGGATTTTTAATGTAGTACTTTCATTACAGCCAGTAGCACCATGAAAATGTTTGTTTAGATGCCGTGTAGCGTTGTGATTGCTGCAGTGGCTTCAAAAGCTCTTCAGATGACTTCAGTAGGCTTTTTTGAGACCCTTCCTGTGGTGTTGAAAGTCCTTTGTGATTACGTGAGTTCAGGGTGTTCAAGCCTTGACTTTTAGGACTTCATACACTTTAAAATTGTGAATGTGGTATTAATTCTGAGATGCTATATTTAGTTAGCCAGCCAAGATGCTATATTTAACTATCCAGGCAATACGCTGTTACTTTTTTTCTTTACACATTGCCACCTGTGAGTGTGCCTTCCCTTCACAGACAGAGGTACCATTAGTTAGAGTTAAAATTAATCAAATATTGGCAGTAAAGCCATAAGCATTTTGTAGGCCATGCTGTCTAATAATGGCATACATTAAGATTCTTGTGGGAAGCAAGAAAAAAATAGTTTTATTGCTGAGATACTGACAATAATGATGCCTATCGATTTCAGCATGTGAAGAGGAAAAATACAGAGTTTTGAGCCACTGTGTTCATTTCAGCAAGTCATTTTTTGAAAATGTATTGGTGGAACTATTTGTACTTTTGTGAGCTGGAACACTGTCAGGTGGGTACTGCCTGTACCGGAACAAGCAACTTTATTGTTTCCTGAATCACTCTGAGTATAGGAATGTGAAGGCCCAAACTGTAATAAAACCGGATGATTATTTCTTTTCACTTAAAGTGAAAAGCTGTAGCTAAAATTCAATTTAGTTTTAATTCTTTATGTTTCATTTCCTTTACTTCAAAGCAGTTGATAAAACCAGAGTTGATACATTGCTTTTAAAGACGAGTATATTCCATGGGACTTAGAACGCAGGCATTATTAAAATTAAAATCACTTTAGTCTAAATTTTAATATGAAGCAGCTTAGATATGTACATAGGTAGAGCAAAGTTGGTATTTTAGTTAATTTTTAATGACTAGTATATGTAGGTTATGTAAATCAGGTTATATATGTAGCATTTCTAACACCTAGGACAAAGAAGAATTGTACGTAAGGTTTGCTTTTTGGCTGCCTAAAATTCCCAATGCTGTCATGTACAACAAATGTACACAGAGCCGTCTGCTCTCTTTGCAAATAATGTGCTACAGATAGCCACATTGGCACAGATTTTCCAGACTCATCATGCTGAACCAACAGTGGAACACATGCCAAAGGGTTAAGTGTGTAGAATAAGAGGCAGGGCAATGCAATATCCAGCACAGCACCAGCAGTGTAATGATTGTCTTTTCTGGGACTCTGTTGTGATTTCTAAGGTTTGTGCAAGAATCTTTTGAAACCTTGTATTTATATTACTACTTTCAGTGCCTGGGTTTGCGGCAGAGGCAGTGAGTGGGAAGGTGAAAACTGTTCGCTTTTGTAAAATGCACAGCAAAATGCAAAGCTCAGCAGAGGCTCTGACTCGTTAGCCCAGCTGTCAGCCAGCGGGCTACTCATAGGAGTAAAATACTCATGCTTGTTTCGGGATCGGGGTCTGTGGCAGGTGGAAATTGAGTTCACTGAAGCAGCCGAGTGTTTGCTGCAACATTTGTGGCATGCTTCTGGACTTTGGCTGTAACCCCCTGCTCAGCTCTCTGGCAGGAGGACATAGCGATGTGGTCTAGAGCCCGAGGTCAACTACTCGCGCTTTTACATCTGAGGCGCGTGCAGAACAGCCTAGCTCTGAAATTGGTAAAGGGGAAGAAGCTGTGACAGCAGTGAAGACCAGTAACGAAGCTTTCTGCTTCTCGTCGTGGCCATCTGCGGAGTTGAAAACGTGTCTGTGAGCTTTAATGTGTGCTGTGTAATGACTGTCTTGGTACACAGGGGTCATGTAGGCGTGCATCGTACAGGAATACATTGATTAATCAAGGAAGTGTTCTAGTGTGAACAGGAAACTGTTAAAAACGTGGGTTTTTCAGTAATGCTTCTCCGTCTCGGCTCTGTCTACTGAAATAATGCAGTTTATTTGCTTCTTGGCTTGAATGTTTTAAACACTCTGCAAAACTTACGTGTAGTCAAGATTTCTCTATCTGCTTACATTGGTGCTGTGTTTTTTCCACTTTTTAAGTTTCTTAATGTGCCTACAATTGTTTTAAGGTTATAAAACACTTCTTATTTTGGGTCTCCCAAAGCAAGGATTGCTTTCTCCATTTTCAAAACTCCTTGCTTTACTTTTAATACCTAGTTATATTTGTTTTTCAAAGTTTGTGTGAAGAGATTTAAAGGTTTTTGTGTGACCGTGGTTTGGGATGGACCAAAGGCAGTTTAGTCTTCTATGGCTGATGAAGACATGAGCTTTTAAAAATGTTTGGGAAGCAGACGGGAAAGCAAACAGATTTAACTGAATCTTTGAGAGGTTGTGGAGGAGATGATGAAGGCTCTTGAAACATTGATCCCAACAATCACACACTGTCTAATATAACCAAATTTGGTAGTTTCCTTTGTGTGGAGAGGAGGGACTTCAGGGTTGGGAAAGGACAGTGTTTGTCACTTTTGCAATTAATGATTTCCATTTCCTGCAAAAATCCGAAGGACTCAAGTGTAATTGATGGTTTTATGGTACTACCAGGGCTGTTGTGTTCTGGAGGCATTCAAGGGCACCAAGCAGAGCTTTGGTGTGTTAAGAGTTTATGGTATATAAACATCTGTGGGAGACACAGTCCCTCCCTCGAGAAGTTTACAGCCTGGTTTGAAACGAGGAGAAAGTGAGCCTCAGGGAAGGGGGAGAAGCAGAATTTGGAAGAGCTGGTTAAAGGTAACTTGTGTGGTCCTGCTGCATCCAGTCACTGAGCTGTGCCTTTGGCTGTTGCATCTGAAAGTGATTTCCTGTAAGTCTTACTGCAGATGTGGATCCCAAATGCGTGGGGGAGAGAAAGAGGGCTGTAGCTGTTAGTTTATTGAATAAGCTGCAAAATGAAATGAGTGCGGGGCAGAGAATGAGAGTGTCAGCCACAGGTCTGAGCTGTGTGGCTCGGTGTCAGACTTCAGGAGTGGGTATCTAGCAAGGGGGCAGAGTTGGGAAGAGTGGAAAACTGAATGAAAAGAAACAATTATGGGATTTAAGTGTCCTCACAGAAAAGATGATTTTAGTGGCTCTTTGAGGATGAGGATAGTGAGGATCATGTCTAGATTTTCAAGTGGATGTGTGATGTGGGGAAGAGAAGGTGACTTGTTTTGAAGAAACACACCTGTGCAATTTGTAGATGCTGAGGTTTTCTTCTGTAGTGAAACTACAGCATGTGTTACTGATCTGATGAAAGCTGAACTTTGTATTATTCTGATTCACACATTTCCTTCTTGGTATACCCACTGCAAGTGTGTTAGCAAAGCCCACAAGCATGTTTTTTCTCTCCATCTCTCCAATTTATTGGGAAATGGGTGTCTAGTTTTATTTTCTAAGGTATTTCTGCAGAGAGGTAAATCTGTCCCATTTTGTAAATCTAGGGAAATTTACTAGTATCCTTCTTCTGCCAGGGCACAAGAACTTGCAAATCTACTGCTGCTTATTATCATGTTCACAATGTGATAAAAATTTGAAGATAACACAATTGATTATTGCTTGTGTATATATATCTAGGTATACCAAATGTGTTGTGAGTTCATTTCTACAAATGGATTTTCCCTGAGGTTTGTATGCAGTCTGTGCTGATTGATCCTTGGTGATAGCAGTATTGATAAGCTAAGTCCTAATAGGCAGCTGGTATAATAGGGTGAAGTGGGTTTTTGGAGGGTGGCCTTATTGGAATATGGCTCTAATTAGAGGAGAGCACCACATTTAAAGTCATTTCAGTTATTGATGTAGCAGTAGTGCCTTGTGGAGACAGTGCGATTACTCCAGGGAGAAGGTGGAAATGCCTCGCATCACTCAGCTGTCCTCCTGCTGATAAAGGAGTGACAGTGTCCAAGACGCCTTTCAGAGGCAGGCAATTATTTTCAGCTGGAGAGATGTTAACCAAGAACTGAAGCCTTAGGGGAGGAAGGGGTGAACAGGGCTGGAGAGGGATGGGGGCACTCACAAAACATGTAGCATTTATTCTGCTGCTTCTGAGTATTGGTCTCTCTTTAGAAAGCTTTCACCATTTGCATGGTGAAGCATTTCTTGCTTGCGGCTGACTGCGCAGAGCTAAGCGTTCTGTTTCATATTCTTATTTTTACACTTGCTTAAATATAAAACAACTTAGTGCTAATTTGCATCCTGCTGTATAGTTAGTGAGACCAGCACAGATCCTTTTTATTTTTGCTACTCTTTTCAGATAGTATTGGAGGTTTTGTTTTGTTTTTGTTTTAATATTGATCCAAAATCTAGTTATAAGCAGCAAAGGGATTTATATCCAGCAGGCTGCTGCCATGCAGTCATTATTTTTGTGGCAGGCTCATTAGTTGATGACAAAATTCAGGCCACTGCCAACTGCTCAAGGCAACCTTTTGCTACAGTCTTTGTAAGAGAGCTGTGAGAACAGCCATGCAGCTTGGGTTGCAGGTAAGAAATTAATTTTTTAGGTATTTTGTAAGGCAGTGTAAATTGAAAGCTCATTTAAAGATTCTTTATCAAGTAAATTAGTTGTCATAATAGAGAATAATTTAGTAGCAGCAGAAAATAATTGTCTTAACTTGTAAAATGCTGTAATCTAGGCTCCAAATGAGAGAGGTTTATATAGTGTTGTCACTGTTGACTGACCGATTTCATTACATCATAACTAACAGTGAAGCTGTTTGAATTACTCAGGAGATTGAGATTTCTTAAACTGACTGTGAGTCATATTGCCTATGTGGAGATTAACTGTAAATGATCTTATGTTTATGTGTACATTGGAAAGGGATCTCTTTCTCTGACTAGTCATCTTAATTTCTGTAATAGCCTTGGTCCAGGCTCAGAGTACTTAGATACACACGTAGGTGTAGTCCCCACAAACAGCAATGCCTGAGCGAGTGCCTCAGTGGTGTTGTGAAAAGACCTATTTGGAAGCTGTCACCTTTTGTTGGTACGTTGTATACAGATATGGTATGTTTTTGATTGCTATACAGCTTAAATATGAAGAATTAACGAAAAAAACCTTTGATGTGTGTATTATTTAAATTGTAGCTGAGCAGGCAGCTGCTTTGTTTACACTTCGAGTGTGCAAAACTGTAGTTTGAATCTTGAGATCTATTTGAAGACATCAGATTTTGGAGACATCAGACTTTGAAGTGATCTGCGTTAGTTTATACAGAATAATCTGTGTTTATATAAGTAACTTGCAGCTGAATATCAGTATTTTTTTCCCAAAGAACAGCCATATTGAAGTTAGAAGAATAAATGGGGTGGATGATGGGGACAGGGACAGACCTCAGTAGTGGTTGTGCTCTAGAATGTAATACTGGGTTTTCTGGTTATTGCTATTAAATCATGCTGATGCTTTTGTTTTAATAAAAAACTTAGGGTATGTATTGCATAATGAGTATATGCTTTTTCTGGTTTTGCACATTTAAAATTTAACTCTACCTCGATTATTAGCATCACTGAAGCTCACTTGAATAAACAAACAGAACTCACTCCACACAAATCCAAAATCAGTAGGGTGTTGTTTGCAAATATGTGCAAAACAAGAGGCAAATCAAGAATAAAATCTGCCTTTTAGGAAACATCAGAATAATCTTTTATGCTTCTGCAAGTTCTCTTTTCCTTAATAACAAGAATCTATTAAATACTGAAAGGATGCTGTTATATTTTAATGACAGTGATGCTTTGTCTAATAAACAAAACAAAAGGGGATGGGAATCTGTGAGCATTTTGAGAAACTAAGAATTTAAGTAGAAACTTGCCTTATGTTCAAGTAAGAGGGTTTTTTTTTTAATCAGTTGGAATGTTTCATTACCTTGATCAAGGTCTAAGTGAACCTATTAATTCTTAATTAGGTTTTTTTGTTGAATTTGGTTAGGAAAGGAAAATCAAAACTGTCGCACTAAGAAAAAGAGTGGAGCGAGAGAAATGAACCTTTGTCACTTTGGGTTGTTTGTGGTGGCTGGGCATGTACTGCTGTCTGAGGCTTGATGTCTTGAAATGACTTCTCCCCTCCTCCTATAAAAAAAATACATGTGTATATAGAGATATTTATATCTGGGGAGATGAGCAGATAGCAGACAAAATAAGAGCTGAGGATGTGGAGTGCAGAATGGGGAAAGTTTTTATAGTAAGTGAGAGCATGGCACAGAGTCGGATACCTCTCTTGAGGGAGTCCACCTTTGTTGAGATGGGATTTTTCCTGAAAAATGTTGTGACTGAGTAGACGGTGGCCATGGGTCAGGGTGCAGCGAGCACAGGATGGGTGCAGGCAGGAGAGCAGTGTTTGGCCTGGAGGTGGTAGGTCCTTCAGAAAGAGTTTGCCTTGTCAGGCTTTTCTTGGTTTTGGTTTGGCTTCTGGGGCTGCTGGGAGATGCAGTTTGTTTTCATGGGTGCAGGTGGCTTTTCTCTGTGCTCAAAGCGATTTGAGAGGGTGGTCCCATCTGTTAGTAGGAGATGTGCATGGTACAGGTCTGCTTTTCTCCAGAATGGCTGAAAACTGACACGTGGTGTAATTTTGGGGAATGGTAAACTGATACTTGTGATCTGGAGTAGCTGTCTCTGGTGCCTCGCTCTGTGGTTGATGCTGGTTACCCCATTTTCTGTCTGGGTATGTAGGTGTGTCTGCCTTTTTTTTAAGTACCTGTCCATTACATTGTAATTAATTTTCCCCTGAGCTTTGCAGGTGCTGGAAGCCAGGGGCAAAGGTACCAGCACTGCAGAGTGGCTCAGCAGGTCCTGTGCTGACCCGGTGGCAGTGGCAGCCGCTGTGGGAGCCTCGCCAGCACTGCTGCCTGCCTGCTGCCCGCTGCCTCTTCTCCCAGCCTGCCTCCAGACTGCCCGCCTGGGGAATACAGACACCCAGACTGGGCTGTTGCAGAGGCTTCGCAAAGGGGCCCGCTGGGCCGCCCCGGGTGATAAGGAGTAAGCCACAATGAGAGGCAGCAAGGAGAAACAAGTGTTCCTCACGTTAAAGTTGTGTCCCTTTCCACTGCTTCTCTCTTTCTACACAAAGCACATTTTGCTGGAGCATGCATTTATTTATTTTAAACCCACAAACCCTTGTATTTGCAAAGTATTTTTCATGGTGCAGTTTTTATTTGTGTACAAAGAATTACTGCTTTTTAGTGGCAGACTTGTGCTGTAAGTGAAGGCTGAAGAAGTGTAGTTGCAGATTCGGAGTGGACAGTGTTCATATTTCCTTTTTTCATTATTCTGTCAAGAGCCAAATGGTTAGCACAATGAAGAGAGGTTTCCGGTTACTATATTTGTATTAGCTGACTGCATGTTTTTCTTACTAATGAAGTGGGGCTGACCAAGTAGTTGGCATCTGCTATGAGAGAGGGTGAATGGGATAGGGAAATATCAGTTTTATGACTTTGTAATGCAGTAAAACTTAGCAATTTCAGCAATTCGGAACGATCCCAGTGGTTTCACATTGTTTTACTGCGTGAACAAAGTAGCTATTGTTCTTCTGGTTGTTACTGTTTGCCTTCATCAGTGTAAAATAAGGTCCACAAGAACTGCTGTGAAACTAAAGCTCTCCTTTGAAAGAATTACAAACGTTTGGGATTAGTCCGGCACTGCTTCAGCAGTGTGAACAAGGGCCAGATGGGAGTGTGTAGCACAGCATGCCAGAGCAGGAGCCAGGGGTGCATGCTGGCTTTTGCAGTTAAAATGGCTTGTAAAAACAATGCTGACAAAGTCGCCCCATTGCACTAGCTTCCAGAGATGCAAACAATCAAGAGGCTTGGGGAGGGCTGCAATGGCTGAAGTGCCACAACTCGTTCCGCCTCTGGGAAAGTCACAGTATAACCAAATACAAAATGAAGAAGTTTGTTTTTAAAAGTTTTGTGGGACCTTGGCTGACAACCTTGTGATCGTGAAATTACGTGGACAACACAAATCTGCAGTTTGAATCTTACAACTGGAAGGAAAATTTTCAAAAGGCTTAATAAAGCAAGGTGCTTAAATTTGCCTGAAAGACCAAAGCAAGATGAGTGCATAACCTGACTTTCATGCCTGTTACGTTTTCTCCTTTTATATTAAATGTTGCTTTAAAGTTGAAAGGCATCAGTCAATTAAAAAAGTCTGTACCTTTCTAAAATTTTTTTAATAAATATAACTAATTATATTATTAATATATAGTATAGTACCTAACATATAATATATACTAATATGTATTATTATAAGTAATTATAGTAATTACATTGTTAATCATGTAAATAGAAATTTTCTTGTCTGGAAATCTAGTGGAGGACAGGATCCTGAAGGGCCCTATTTGCTTGAAGTTCAGATGTTATTCTGAGGACGCATGAGGAACTTCAAGAAGAAGTAACAAGTTATACCTGTTTCTTTGATTTGAGAAGCTACTAGTTACAAGCTCAGGAATCTTACAGCTCTTATTATAGGATCTGCCTTCTTGCTTTGGATTTGTGGGTAACAGAAGCAGGCGAAATATTTCAGGAAGTAGTCAAGAATGGAGAAGGGAGGCTGCTTGAGCTCAGTGTCAACTGATCAAGTTTTGTCCATGTTTCTAGGTGGTGGAGTTATTTCCTGAAGGGACCATCCATACCTTCAGAGGCTTGAGGCTTGCAGGGCTCCTATGGAGTATGTTTAGCTGTATGTTAAGAGTAGCACTTCCACACCAGGCACTAGATCAGTGGTCCTGCTCTGCTTGAGAATTTGCAGTCTTCTGGAGGGGAAAGACTGGCGCGGGAAGAAAGATCCTTACATTGTGGTGGCACATGCTGTTGGCTTCAGTCTAGCGGATGATTTCCAGAGCGATGGCTTCTGCTAGTGTATTTTCAGTTACCCTTCAGCCCATGTGTCTTCATCAGGGTGGTAGTAGCAGTGAGAGAACATATGCTTTGGTTGAATGATAATTTGAGCAGAGGTGTGTGGTACCAAGAGGGATGAGACAGTTCCTTCAAACCATGTTGCTACCATAGGCAAAACAGCACCTACTCCTGCTCTCCTTTTGCTCCAAACTGTCCCAGACGGCTTCAGATCCTGTGTCAAGTTCTAAGAGAAAGTTTTCTGAGGTCTGGCATGCATGCAGAACACAAAATGTCTCGAGGCTGAAATTTACCTTCCCATTAATTTGATTTTACAGTCTATCACTTTCCTGGCCTACGATGAGATTTTTCTCCACATGGGATTTCTCATGAAGGCTCTTAATTATCATGTGCAACTTGGGGAGTTCCCTTTGCATTACCTTCAGCTGATGTTCTGTCAGTGTAGTTAGGTTGTGATTTATATTGTGTTATAATTCCTGTTTATGAATTACACTTGCACTATGCTAGAGTTTATCTAGAAATTGAGAAGTAAATGGCATAGCACAATGTAAGCATAACATACAAAATAAATGTGTACTGAAACACTTCCTTTGCATTAGCATGAAATGTCTCTCAGTTAAATATGCAAAAATATGCAGAGAGAACACTTGCAATTATGCCATGGAAGGTTGAAGGAGTTAATATGGAGAACTTGTATTGAAACGATTCATGGCAAATAAGAACAGACTTAGAGGAGTGTGGCTTTGTGAAGGAGACTTTTAAAAATCTATGTGGGATTTTTCAAAGCTGTTTATACAGCTAAAGGGAAATTAAGAAGAGTTTTTTCAAAATAATTTTCAGATAGTTGATTGAGTAGGGCTTTGCTCTGTAATGACTAGATGTTATGTTTCCAAAGCACATATGTACTGATGCTTGGATTTAGCTTCCAACTTGGTAATGGATTGGGCAGTCATAATGAGAAAAATCTGTGCTGTAATGAGGAAGGTTTTTTTTGTGTGCGTGTTTGGGGTTTTTTTGGTGGAAAAATAGAGAAATGTATTCAAAACAGCCAGAAGACTGATGACTGCCTTGATCTTTGTTGTCTTTCTCAGAGGTATATGCATGAAGTCTTTCTGAGTCCTACATGGGATCGTGAGGTTTTCTCTTTCTAAAGGAGGAGCACTCAGAGCTGTGGTCAGTTGAGTGGGGTGCTGCCCTGAAAAGAGGTTACGCTGCAGAGCCATGCATGCTACTGCTATATCTGTGCTGCAGCTTTCCTTGCTTCTGGAGCTTGTAGCTACAGTTGCATTGTAAAAATACTCAGCAAAAATGTAAAAGTTAGGAAGAATCTTGATAAAGCCAGGCAAACATCTTGGGAAAACAGTTGTCTTGTATCACACCAGAATTAGAGCAGCTGGTATCCTGCCTGTCTCTTCAGTGCCTCCTCTTTTGCCTGAGACTAGTGGGTCGTGAGGTGGGGTGGTGAGCTTCAGCTTGTCTGAAGTGAAAAGATAACCTGATGAAAAAAGTAACCCAGTACTTCCCTGAAGAAAAGCAAATTAAAGGTGTTACCTTAGCCCCTGAGTAGCATGGACCTCTGGAATGACTGGGTGAAATTCCATACCGAGTCCTGGAGTTTGTCCACTACTCTCATTTTCCTCATCCAGAAAATGGATCTCTCCTCATTTTGTTTCTAATGATTGCAAATCCCCCACGTCATCTTATTTCCAATGCTTAATTACTCTCCGCCTTGAGAGTCTGCACATTTTATTGTTGATCTTTGGTTTCTAGCTGCTGAATCTTTTCTCTACGCTCTATGTTGCTTGCATATTGCTTAGACTGTAATTTAAAGTGGAGTTTTTTTTCTTAAGCAAATGGTTTACTGTTTAAAGTGTGATCTCTGTGTTCAGAGAGGTGTATAAGTGTCTATTGTTGATAGTGTTAAAATTCCAGAATACAGTGTTTCAAAGCTGGAAGTCTTCAAATACTGTAGAATGAGATTATAGGAAAGAATAAGTGACAGAGCAAAATCAGTAATAAATCCTGGTTGGGTTTTTTTCGTTGACTTATTAAATGTTTTAAATGCAACGCTAAGTAGCTCACCTCCTAAAAGCACAGTTCTAGAACAAAAAACCTAATTATTTGGTTTTAAGTAAATTATTAATTTTGCTGCTTTTACCTTTCTTTGAGAAGGTTGGTGGGAAGGATGGATGATCATGTTACTGAGTTGGACTAGTTAAATAACCTAGGCTGTTTATACTGTAACTAATATTAATGCCAAATAACTGGGAATTAATTTGTTTTTATTTAGTGTCAGTAGAGAGCTATAGTAGTTGCATGCTATATTGAACATGAAAACAGTGTTTAAATACAGGTGGAGTAGGAATTTCTGAACCAGCAAGTGCTGCAAAACATGAATTAAACTTCTCGTTCAATTAATTGTGTGTTGGTAAGTGTGTACTAACCTGTGAGCTGGAAGCCATGTGGTGTGCTGCCTCTGCTCCCTGTAAAAATACAAGCAATGTGTGCCTTCAGCAAACTCGGCCTATGTCTGCTTTAAGTCCTACTTTTGCTAGCAAGGGAGAGCAGGGTGTTTTAAAGAAAAAGCAAGCCCGAGAGGAACAGCAGTTGACCTGTGATGGGCAGCAGAGGCTCGAGGCAGCACGCTGCAGTTGAAGGTGCCTGTGGTGGATTTGGGTCCCCGGAGAAGTAAGGTGGAGCAAAAGCTGCTTGGTGCATTGCCTATAGGTATGCTTTGGTGATGAAGTAGACCCAGCAGCCGAAGTCCTAATTCTGGAGCAATAACCTCTTACTCAGTTTTTCTGTAATATTTATTTTAGTATAGGGAACAGTTGCTCTGCTCCTGATTGTATTTTGTTTTTTTAAATTGATCTTATCTTGAAGCGTGTTTCTGAACCTGGGACCAGCCTTGGTTAGTTCTTGAAAAACTTTGCAGAGAAGTATATATAAAATCCATTTAGGAGGAGGACACCATTGCTAGCAGTTGTGTGAAACTGTTCATTCAGATGATGCTGACTTGCAATGAAAACGTGGACTCCTGTATTTGTACCGTTAACTTCATGATGCTGACATGCTTAAGTAGTGATTCTCAGGAGATGCAGTCTCAAGTGTCCCCCTTCACAGTAGCTTTTTGTGACATATAGTCTGTTTTTCAGTGCAATTTTCCTTGACGTTTACTCGAGTAGGGTTTTCTGTTGAAAAGGGTATTTCAGCTAATATATCGTAAGGTTTACAAAAGAATTGCCTTTAATTGCTCACACTGAAGTGCTCACCCCTC
>JAOBAS010000072.1:35779070-35814113 GCA_025311575.1 Elanoides forficatus
GGAGGCAGGCATTTCAGACCAGTAATAAAGCATGCTTATGTAACAGAAAATTGATGATGGATTTTACCTCTGCAAGAGCCTGTATGCTGGGGACTGTGTCCTTTTTTAAGAGCAGAGTTCCACTTCAGCTGACTCGTGGGGGTGTTTTAGCAGCCTCTGTCACCTAGGAGGGCAAACCAATTTTCAGTGACAGAGTTTGGCTTTGTAGCTGCATGTTTTTTCTGTCTGTATTTTCCCTCCTGTAAATGCTTAACGTGTATTAATAGTTCTTTGTGGTTTTGTTTCATTGCTTACAGGTTTCTCCCTCTCTTAATTCATAGCTGTTGTATTATTTACCTCTGTGTTTCAGCTTTATACATCATTTCATCTGTACCCTAATTTGGAAGCAGAGATGTTTAAAAGTAAAAGAAATGCTGATACTTGGGCAGAATTCCAGCTTACATCTACTCTTCTAATTTCTTTTGGTTTATTTTGAAGATAGTGGTAAGGCATAAACTTAGGGTCATAAAAAGTAATGAATTTTAAGCCATTATTTAAAGTCTTTGTCTGTCATTTTCGTGAGATTATCACTTACAGGCACTTGACATCAGCCAACCCAGATCTATATTGCTAATTGAAAAACATTTTCTCCCTACATGAATTCCTAGATCATGTGGGCTCATTACATAACTTGACACTAACAGACTGTGATAGAATAAATCACTACTATTAGAGACCCTTTACTTGTCTTACCCTGTTATTTCTTTTTGTTCAGAGATTTCTTTCTTTGCTCATTTCTGAAGCTTTGGACATTCTTTCATCTGATTTGCTCTTCTCAGGAAAATTGGGATCAAAGTATTTATTTTGCTCTGTTTAGTTGGTCCTCACATTATGCCAGCTGTGATTGCTGTTTGTAGTTAGTGTGGTTGTTAAAACATCACAGTTAGAAACAAAGTTGATAGGAGTATGAATTGATTTTTGTTTTTAAATGTGTTGCACAAATCCATGGAATACCACCACAAGTTCAAAATCCCCCTTACGTTCCTTTATACAAGGAACCTTTTCCTTACCTTCTCATTCTGGTAAGTGTTTTGCAATTTCTTGTTATGTCTATTTTTTATTGAAGAATAACTCTATTGTATCACAAATGTTTTGGAAGAAGTGGATATCTCATCTTTTAAGACATTTGCCTCATTCAAATGTCAAAATGTCATATTTTATTCATATGTTTGAAAACTTGCAAAAGAGCACTAAATGTGACAACTTGGGAGGAGGGAAGGAGTATAAACTGTCCTTCCTTGGGAGGCATTTTGTGCTATCTTTTCTAGTTAATGGTAGTGGCTAAGTGGTATGATGTTGAACTTAAAAGACTGACAGTGCTTATGAAAGGGTGCTGTTCAGTGAAAAATTGTAATAGAGAGCTTTTAAGGTTTTTTTTTTTTTACTAAGTTTTCACCTCTTCTTTCAGTGCAAGTTCTCTTTTGCTGTTGTGTTTGTCGTTGAGAAGCAATGCTACCTGCAGAAGTTCAAGTCCTTGTTGACTGCACAACCGTCACCTTTTGTTCTGCAGTTGAATAAGTAAAGAAAAGACTAACAATGGTTTCATTATGTGATGGCTCCTGAATGCACTGTTGCCTGATGGGCAAAGAAGCATCAGCTTTAATTAATGGACAGTCTGTTAGTATGGTTTGTTTGAACTGTGCTAGCAGGCTCATTGCTCAGTGATACACTAACCTACAGGAATATTTAGTCCTCTGCCTTGGAAATCTTTCAGACTGGTGTATGAATTGCAGCATCAGAAATCCACCAATAGAAAAGTTAGACTCGTGCCAGTAGCTGTGAATTATGCTTTATCTGCTCTGAAGCTCCACTTTTAGAGTGACAGGCTTAGCGTCCAGCTTTTCTGACAGGGAAGTAAATGGGTACCATCCACCCTTAGACAGGGTTTGAATCACAGACCTCCTGTTTCTACTTCTCAAGATGGTAGTACCCACCTAAATTGATATAGTAACCATAATGCTTTCTCTTTGGGACCCGCTCCTTGATGGTGTACATTTGTAGTGAGGTAGACATACCTTTTAAAACAAAGTATCGCATATCCATTACTCAGAGGTGCATAGCATGAAAAGCAAAGGTTAATGAAATGCCCCTGTGTCTGAAGGTCTTAGTTGTACGTTAACTTTTGCTTTGGCAGCTCTAAGCTTTCCTGACTCTAGCTGTGGAAGAAAGAAATGTTTTCTGGCTACTGCAGCCGTGCTGGCTATACTATGTGTCTTGGTCAGTCTGTCACTGTTCATTGATCTGGAGAGGGCAGCCATTAATTACTCATTTTACTCCCTGTTTCTCTAGCAGTTTTGCATTTAGGATCTTCTGATGAAAATAACCAGTCTAACTTCAACAGAGTGAGATGGAAGTATTTGATTAAGCATTAGTTAATTTAAAATCAGTTTATTTAAAATTGTTTCTTAAAGAACTGTGTCTTTCAGATTGTTGTGGGTTTTTTTGTTTGGTTTTTTTTGTTTTTTTTGATCTTGCACTCTTTGCTTGCTGCCTGAAGTTGCATCAAGCTGAGGGCTCAGACTTATGTAACTGTAATGCAGATAGTTTGCGTGTTTGCTGTACCAATTGCCTTGGTTTGTAAATGATCCTTTATGGTACATTTGCAGTCTTCAACATGTGGCAAGTAAAGTTTAAACATGCAAACAGTGCTTGTTCATACTTTTTTGTGATACCCAAGTAGTGAAACCAACTTGTGGTAGAAATCGTACTTGCTAAACTTGTGGTTCAGGGGTTTATCTGCTCTATCTCACAGCACTCAAATGGCTTTTGACATTCTGAAGTCAGTGAAATTGGAAGGCAAATAAAAGTAAGTAAACAGGCTCCAGCACAGGTGACTTGTCCTGCTCTCTTCCTCCTCAGTGGTCCTTTTTGGGTCCTGCTACTGTCCATTTTGAAGCATTATGTCCCTGCCACAGGGTGCTAGATTTCATCAACATGGGAACAGAAGAAGGCTGTGGGAGAGCTGCTGTTCAGTGATTCTGTAATCCTCTGTGAGCAGCTCAAGTCAAGGCTGGGGGTGGGAATGAAATGAGAGGCCAAGCATCCACCGTGCACTGGCGCAGAGACAGTTTTAAGAGGCAGCTGAAGCCTGCACTGTCTGTCCTTGTTTCAGTCCCTTAAGTGGACTTACCTGCGTTAAGTCCTGCTGTTCTGAACTCCAGATCTTCTGCTTTTTAGTACATCTGTGTTACAGGCTTTGATGTGTTGTCGATACTGTTGTAGATCAGAAGCCTTTAGCTGTGTGTGGTATGTTTTTCAGTGATACTCAGGTTGGTGTTTTTGAAGTGGACTCCTACCCATGTGCCACAGAAGCACAGCTTGTGCATTTGCACTCGTGTTTATTCAGTCCTCTGGCATCAACATGGGGCTTTCAGAGCCTGCGTGGTCCAGGCTTTCTGTATGCTTCTCACCTTCACTGGAGCTCTTAACACAAGTTTACACAGAGTTCAAATAAAATAAGTTGGTGTTTGGCAGCGTTTTCTCACTTGGTTAGCAAGAGTGCCCTAGGAGCTGATTAACTCTATGTGTGCTGTGAGCAGAAGAGACGTGCTTCAGAGTTTGTGTCAAGTCTCTGGTGTAAGTGCCAGAAGGAAAATTATATACAACAGACTCAAAAGATACTCTTATGCAAGTACAAATTAAGGAGACAAGTGGATCAGTGGAAACCCCAACTTGTGAGGAACACATTAAAGATGGTTTGTTCCACGGCAGCAACTGGTCTGGTAGCTTCCAGTCTATTTTCTCTGGTTGGCAGAATTTCAGTCAAAACCTTAATGCTTTCCAAAACTGCAGTTCTGCACAGCAAAAGAGACCAAGCATATTTTTCTTGCAAATCTGCAGTTAAATGAGCTCTTACTTGTTTCCCTGCACTAGTATTAAAACTTGTCCGGCTGTACAGTGATCAACATTCAGAAACTGATCTGGCTGCAAAGTGACATGTCACAGCCCACATTTCTTCCCATAAAAGCAAATGGCTCAGTTTTTCAGCTGGATAAGTTTCTTGAACCAACAAAGACTTTTGTATTTTCATTTATCTCTAAGAACAAGGGAAGAAAACCTGTGCACACCTAGATTTCTGCATCTCTTGTACTAGCATGTGAGTTACATATTTTCTGCTGTTGAAGTCTCATTCCAGGCACTATCAGCCTGGTGGCTGTATAAAGTCTCCTGTGAATTTTTCTGCTGGTGTGCCTGGTCCTGTTCTTCTGGTCCCTTGGGTGATGACATTCTGTCCCTGGTTGTGGAGGTTGAGAGGAGATTGTGTCTTCTGCTGGCAAGTCTCTGCATCTCCATTAATGCTCTGCTAATATTTGTTCAAATTCTCTTCCCTGTCTTGCCTGACACACTTTAAACAAGTGAGCTTTGGGGCTTTTCCAACTGAGCAAACTTCAAGCAGTTGGTACTTTACAACCTCTCTAATCCTTGATAGATAGCACTACTCAGTCATGAGACAACAAGGGGAGACATCAGACAACAAGGGGGAGAAAAAATTTGCATAAGCAGATGTGATTCCAGCACTAGCCTGGAAAATAAGTTTTTGCTTAAATTGTTTTCATGTATCTCAGAAATATATTCTCCAGAAATGTCAGGTCTGAGAAGTGTTAAAACAAGTAGCAGTATGGGTTCCTGCCTTAATCTTTTTAGCTAGGATCCCTGGTTAAAAAGGGAGTGCGTTTGGGGGAGCACTGTTTCTCTTTTTGCAGTGTTGGTAGGGAAAGACAGCTGTCTTCCCACGTAGCCTAGGCTGGTACAGTATGCGGCAGAGGATGATGCTGGGAATTTCCCTTGCGTGTTAGAAGAGGAAGAGGAGTTGGGTGAAGGTGCTGTTTGAGCAGCAATTCGCTAAGTAGCCACAGACTAACAAGCACAGATTCCTGTGCCACCTTTGATGGGAAGATCTTTTGCTTCCCTTTTGCACAGTGATGAGAAGTGATTTTGGCTGCTTGTTTTCTGGCCTGAAACCAAGAGTGTTTAGGGACTGTTTCATGAAAATGGAGAGCACAGTATTATGGATGCATTTGCAGTGCTGGTGTCCAGATGATTTGCAGCAAGGCCCATCCTGCTATCGGTCTGCCAGATGTGCCTTACCACACAGAGGGTGGGGCTGAAGTGGGTCAGTTAGTAAAGCTTTTGCCATCAGGGCACAATTTCTCAGGCCAGTGCAGAGGAGGAAAGGTGTGTGTGTTCATGTGTTTTAAATCAGTGAGTGTAGCGAACACCCTACTCAAACCATTTCCCTCTGAATTAACAGGGTGGTTTTGCATCTTAGAACAGGGGATGCTGCATGTACTTAACACTCATGGCATCCTGTTCCTGTTGGTGCTTTCTGCTTTGATTTTCATGAACCTCATGTTTCAGTCACCCAACATGTGCAGAATGAAGAAATGGCACCATTTGCAGTGGGAGAACTGGCTTCTCATAGAAGTTGAGTTTGGAGCTTATAAAGTCCATTTGGTAGCTTTGGCCTAGTTTGGGAGAGGTCTCTGTCAGCCATGTATTATTTCAGATGAGTTAGCTGTGCCTGTGACAGTAGCAGCACGCTTGCTTTTGGACAATCCCAGCACTGGAGAAAAAAAAATAAAATTATGTCTTAGTCACTGCAGTACCATTTCTACTTCTGCATTTCCCTGCTATTGAATCCAAAAATGACAGCCTTGTTTTTGTTGCTCTATGAAGGTGAAAAGGCCAGATTTGGAAGGCACACTTTTCTAATAAATGCAAGTCAAGGACTGGTTTTTATTACAGAGAAATCTGGGACAAAAAATCAAGATGATAAATTTTTGTTTTTCTTCATGCTACAAGAGGCTTGGCTCTGTGAAGAAGCAGCTATTTGACAAAATGTTCTGAAGTATGAGTGCAAAACTGGGATTTTGTCACTCAGTGCTGCAAGAGCAGAGCAACTGTTCACACTCAAGTTTTAGTGTGGAATTTTGCTGAATTTATAGCAGTTCTACTCTGATTTTTGCCTATCCTGTGCTGTTGCTGTAACTTCCCTGGGCACCAGATAATTACTGAAATGTTGAATGTGCAGTCTTACTATGTTAGATGTGACTCCCACTGAGAAACTATACGTATTGAAAACTGCTATTAAAAAAACGTTTGGAAGAGAGATTCTTCTCCCTTTCTTGTCCCTTGCCTCCCAGAAAGTCTTGCTGTGGAAACAATGAAACCCAAAACATGAACGTTGTGTACTTGGGCTCTTCCTCATAGTTGGAGCCTGTAGGCTCTGCTCCCCTACAAGTAAAGTTCTGTGTTTTTTTGTTATGCTGCTTATAGTTTTTTGCTGTTCTTTTGGTGGTGATGTTTTGTTTGTAACTGAACACAATGATTAATTGTGTTTGAAAGTGATACAGAAACACCAGGCAAAATTGAAGGCTCCATTGTGCTTGGTACCATGATGAATGTTTTCTGTTCCTGGGTGACTTGCAGCACTATTAATTTCAGAGTCATCTTGGAAGCACAACGAAGCAGGTTATTACCTTTTTGAACTTGCATTGTGAGTAGAGGGTATATTTTTCAGTTGGAAAAGCACATTTAGGTTTATTTACACTGCCAGGTGCAGGAGAACTTAATCCTGTGCTGCAATGTATCTCCTTGAAAAATCATGTTTTAAGTCTACTGTCAGAGGGGTGCTAACAGACGGGAAATTGGAGAGATGTACCTCTAAGTATAGAGTCAATATATTGCATATCTCTATTCTGTGTAAAAGCAGTAACTTCCTGTAGGAGACCAACCTGTGCTTGGGGTTCATTCTTGTCTGGTTGTGCCTCTTCCAGTACTCTTACCCCATACATCACTGAAGGATACACAGCATCGTGACAGCTGAAACTGGCCACTGCAGGTGTGTGGCAGTTAAGTCATATGACAGCCCTTTCTTATAGTCTGTATAGCAATTGTTTTGAATCTATATCTCCTGGTTGGTATTTCACAGATGGGTTGGATAGAGTTTTTGGAAACTAAATGAACATAAGCTCTTAATTTCTTGGTTATGCTTGTATGAGGCTGTAGCACTGAGGTATTTTAAAATTGTGGATCAGATAGTTGGCTTCCGTGGCTTGACATTTGTTGACTTCACAAAATAACATATTCAAATGCTTAAAAACAAGCATTGCAAGATTCAATTTTATATGCGCATTATAATTTACTATTATATCGCCTTTCTTTAAAATACAAATATTGCCAAAAATGTTGTCAATAATATGATATATGCAATTACTGAAGTATTTTAGTGTACATATGATGAACATGTTTTCAGTAATGCTTCTTTCTGCTTGTTGCTTTGCTTTTTGCAAAGGTTGTAGCCTTGGGATGCTAGCCAGGCTTTGAACTGTAAAAAGGAGCATAAAGAATGCAGGATGTTTTTAGAATACTCTCAACCACGAGCAGATGGCTTCATTAAATTCTCTTTAGGAGTAAGGAGAGCAGTTGCTGCTTTTGGAAGAAAATTGGCTAGAGCAACTGCTTTTACATTGCCATCCCAAGTGTGTGGCAGGTAACAAGAATATTTGTACAACAATTTTATGTAAAGCAATTGGTCCATATACCTTCAAACAATAGGTGCAGGAGAGTGGTGCCTCTGTTCTGTAAACTGATAGGTACAAACTAGAACAAAAGATTGAATAATTCATCATTAAACTTCCTGTGCATGTTTTAAATTTTGGGCAGGGGAAGCTCTGCTAGTTGCTTTGCTTTTTACTCCTCAGCCCCAAACATTTCATATAGTTCTGTTCTTTGCTACAAAATCTCCTGTTTGTTTTACTTTTTTGCCTTCTTTTCTGGAGAACACTGAGGAAAACTACATTTATATCTAAGTGTAGTTACAAATTACTTGTGAAGGAGAGTGGTATACAAAAGGTAGTTTTTCTTCCTGTGGAAACAAAGACTTCTGGCAGAAGTGTATCAACAGTCTGGTTGCTCAGGGTTTCAGTGTTCTTGTGTGGATCAAAGTTAAGCATGGACGATGTGAGCAAATTTTTGCTTTGCTGGGACCTAAGCTGTAATTAGGTACTTCTTGCTCAATTTCCTCCCTACCCTTTCTCCCTCAAAGTTAAAAACAAAACTTCTGAGGTATGGGTCAGGGCAAATACTCTCAAGTTGTGATATCTTTTTTTGAAGCTGAATAGCCTGCTAAAAGCATAAAAATATCTATTGGGCTTTGAAGATGGGGATGGATTTGAGGAGAAGAATTTGAAGCTGACTTTTCTTCTTGCAGATGAGAAGTCAGAGTTGTTGAAAAATGTTGTACCTCTTAAGCCCTTTCAGAGTCGTGTGTTTCCTTTAGTTTGTTGTTTTAAAAATTAAGTTTGGAGGCA
The DNA here is from genome assembly GCA_025311575.1 of Elanoides forficatus. NCBI lineage: Eukaryota > Metazoa > Chordata > Aves > Accipitriformes > Accipitridae > Elanoides > Elanoides forficatus. The sequence continues at coordinate 35,787,422 of JAOBAS010000072.1, forward strand.
ATAGACCTTTGAATCAGGGAAGACAGTGTCCTGCTGTAATGGTAGATTTTATCAGTATTGATTATTGCTTATTCATGCTTTTGCTTGTGAAATGCATCTTTATTACAAATTAGATATTAGCCTTAGTAGTAGAGGACTGGTGGGTCTGCTGCTGGTAGGTCTGAACTCCTGTGTTGAGGCTTGTCTGTTGGTATATGGTATATTTTGGGGAAGATTTGGGCTCTAACCAAGCTGCTTGACTGGTTTCAGCTCTATGGTCTGTTAAGATAGTAATCTATGATGGTGACATTGAGATGCATTTGGTGTTTGAGATCAGAGAGGGGAATGCCTTCTTCTATGAAAGTGGTTGTGGATCAGTTTGTTTCACCATATTGAACCAAATACTTCTGTGTAATAGTTGTGCAGAGATTTGTACATGCATATTTAGACATTTGTATAATACAGCAAGTCCATCTTTTTTTCCCCAAGCTGCTTTTTGAGGGTAAGTTTGTGATGTACAATGTGTTGCAGAAACTGAACCAGACATCATACTAACCACTATTGCTGCAGGAAAATTTGTGCTTAATTAGAATCGATACATTTCACAACGAGAGCAGAAAATGACCTTGTATTTGGGAGGGTGAGTTATTGGTGTGTTATTGGCCTTGTTCTGAGGTTTTCCCTGTGTTTTTCTCACCCTGAATTCTTCTGTTAAGTTTTGTACATCTATGATACTTGCTTTTAAAATACTATCTTTTGTGTGCATTCTCCAGAACTGTGTGGTACTAAAAGGAGCTGGACAGTACTATTATTTTGATAGAATTATGTGAGCAGATCCACTGTAAATAAAACTATGGCCCTAGTTATCTCATACCTCCCACTACCTGTAAGACAAACTTTTCAGACTTGCCCTGGTACACCTTTATCAAACCTGAGGGTCTGTATCAAGGCTGTAAGTGGAACGCTTCCCTCCCCACCCCATGGTGTATCAGGTATTTTCCAAGATGCTCAGGATTGGCAGCATTTTTCATGTCTCATTTCTCTGCTCCACCTGCTTGTTGCTGATGGTTGCAGCAGTGCTGCACAGGGGCGAGGGGACCCTGATGGGCAGGTCTTTTACACCCCAGATTTTATCCCATTTTCACCTTTCCTTGAACAAGAACTAAATGTTGTATAACTGTAGTTGTGGTACATCAGTGAGTTTTAGCAATACGTGCTACCAAAAATAGTCTTGTTAAACTCCAGGCCTTGCACGTCCTCTGGACAGGATTTCAGTCATGTATTTGTGTCTATCTGTCTTTTCTGATGTTTTGCAAACATTTCACAACAAAGACTGCTAAGCCATTCGGACATCTGGGCTGAATCACATCTAACCAGCTTATGTGAGCAAATGTTTCTACCCATTCACATAGTGAAATGTTAGCTGCAAAGCCTGGGACGTTCTGCCACAGAAATGAATGGCTTAATGTGGTTAAGATTAACTAAATTCACTCAGCTTATTTTGACTCTGGCTTTTTCCTATGGAGGCAGAAATGGTTGCCACTTTGCAGTATAGGTTTCTTTTCTTTGATTTTTAGACCTGTGGTAATACTTGGCTTTTGCACTTGCTCTGTTTAGCTTTTGTCAGCCATAGAACCTTTATAAGCAGAAGAAAAGGCAAGACTGCAGACCTATTGCAGAACAGGCGGTTCTTGTGTCCCGTCAGCCTTGGTTTGGACCAAATAACACACAACATCTGAAAACATCTTTTGTTGATGATGATGTTTTTCTGTGCTGGTGGAGTGAGTCAGTTACCAGCTTCCTTGAAACTGGAGCTGTAATAGTGGCCTGTATGTTAAAAAGATAAAATGTCCACTAAGACCGGAGTATAAATAATCCTCAGTTGGAGTTACAGTTTGCCTTGTTTCCAGAGCTTTCCTAATGTGCAGCAAAGGAAAATGGACTGGAGAGCTGGTTGTCAGCACTGGAGGTCATAGATAGGAACAGCTTCACACTGCTCTAAGCCGCTGCAGGAAGCAGCCCAGGAGAGGGGCAGAAGGAAGGCCCAGTCCTTCAAGGATGCAGCCTTAACTCATGGCTTCAGGTTATGCTTAATTAAGTAACTGCAATTGCCTGTTCCTTGTCCTGTTTTTCCCCTCCCCAACCTCCTGTGCCACTGCTGCTTCCCTTGAATGAGATCTTAATGATGATTGGACTGTAGGGTATCCTGGTTAAATGTATTCTTTGCCTTGTTCCCTTGAAGTAGCTTTCCACTGAAATAGCTTGCTGATTTTTTTTTTTTTAATTATGATTTTATTTTTACTTTTTATTCCCACCATACCCTGTGGCCATTGCTGCGTGGTGCATTACTTGCCGAAGCGAGCCATGCTTATTCTGTTCTTGCATTGCAGTGTTCTGTTCAGTGCTGAATGCAAATCCTGCTAATCAGCAAGGAGTTGTTTACTGTCCGAGTAAAAAAATTGAAGCAGTTATACGCTAGCTTCCCAAGTCCTGGTTGACAGGCAGCATCTACTGTGTAGATTGAGAGTCTGAACTGAGGCCTATGCTCCCTGTCCTGGCTGCTGTTTAAACCCTGGCCTGAATGTAGTCTTGTCTGCAAGAGTAGACTGATACTTAACTTTTGAGCCTGTACTTAACTTTTGAGCCTGTAGACTTGCCTTATCCTCCTTCTGCTGGTGATCAGCCTTCTGCAGTCTCATGGATATAATTGTCACAGCTGGGCTTTTAGAAAAGTGACGTGTTACCCTTACTAATCCAATAGAGTTTAATCTTTTGGACTATGAGCAGTTGACATTATTGAAATGGGGTTTGACAATAATATATGTTCTCTAAGCATTTTTATTTTCTATTTACTGTTTAAATTTGGCAAACCAACAGCAGAAAGAACCCCATGCTCTTCTGCAGTCCTCTGCAGCTCTGAAGACCTCTTTGTTCAAGAAATAGGATTTGTGTTTTGGTCACATCTTCCAACTTGCTGCAGTAACTCATCAAAGTGTTTGCTTCATCTGCTTTAATAGATCACTTTAAGATCGTGTAATCTTATTTGTCTCAATTTCACAGCTATTGAGGGCAAGGAGCAGAGGACTGCAGGAGTTTTATTTTATGAACCTTTCACCTGGGAAATGTCATCCACCTCTAGATTTTGTAGTGCCTTTGTCCCGCTTGAGCAGTGAGGTGATTCAAATGATCATGTGTTTATTTCTTGAATGTGTCTTTGCCTGTTGATGTCAGCAGGTGTCCCAGGATAGGCCATGCACTTTGCTGTCTGAGAGACACTGCATCTTGTTGCTTGTCGGTCTTAAAATTTATCACCTATCCAGGAGGCAAAATGATGAAACGGGGACCCTGCGTAGCAGTGGGAAGAGTTGCCCACCTGGCCCTTTGCTCTTCTGGCAGTGTGGGAGGCAATGTAGGGGCTGGTGTGGGGCCCTTGCTTGCACCTGTGTCTCACTTATCAGAAGTGTGTAGAAATGGGTTTATGTAGGGCACAGAGGAAGTCTGAGGATGCCATTTTAGCCACAGCTCCTTGGGAAGCAGATACCCTGCCACTTTAGCCGCTCCTCTTGATGTCTGTTATACTGATGAGTTGACAAGAAGGTAGATGATGGCTGCTCTTGTAAGGTGGTGACAGAATTTGATTGTTGCTGCTGTGATACCTTTGTATGCAGTGCAGTGTTAGTCTGCTTGATTTCCATGTGCAAGCTGTTAAAGACCAGATAGGGTGGTACTGTGAGAAGAGGCACTTTTTCAAACCTGCCTGTATTCATATGCATAAGACTGAGACTGTAATGTCTCTGTTGATGGTGTTTTCTGACTTTGCTTGTAAGTACTGAAAGTATGATGACACAGCCCCATGGCAGGTGTGGGTCATTGGGTGCAGTTGGAAGAGCCCTGTGGTGGCAAAGGAGTGGCTGCTAGGATGAGACGGCTCCAGGAGACGTGGAGGAGGTCGGCAAGTGGCTGGGAGATCCTTACAGAGGAGGATGGTGAGCAGTGGGAGATTCTTGCAGACTGTGCTGCCAACTTCTCAGCCCCTTAAAGAGCCAGAAAAATAATGTGTATTAAACTTGTTTTCCCCCATGAAAACTTATGAAGTGGCTTAAATATAGGAGAAAACTATTTGGTGAGTGATATAAGCATTAAGATGTTTAAGCTGAAAATGGTGCAAACTGTGTGGTGCAGACTTTCACTGAAAGGTGCAAATTGTAATTTTTACAAGTGACATGACAATCCTCATTACAGTGCTGTGGATCTCAGTAGGCAGTCCGCTCACCTTCTTTCTACTGGAGTTGCTGAAGACTTTTCTAGCCTTCCTGGTAAGTAAAATTTTTCGTGTTTGAACTGTTGTTCTGTGCCCTACCAAGAAGAGCCTTTCCTTGAGTCTATCGTGACGCTTCTTTTGGCTTTTTGAGCCTGGCTTTCACCAGGAGCCTTTGTGCACCACAGGAGCTAGTGAGGCTGTCTGCTGAGCAGCTGTTTTCCCAGGAATGGTCACCTTCTTCTGGTTTTGCAGTTACCATGTCCTTCAGAAGTGAAGCAGTTGGTCTCAGACTTTTAAAAGCACTCTTTCTCAGGCGTGGAACTGACAACTGCACTGGCACGTGTCAGGGAAGGTTAAACCTAACACATGTCTGTGAGAGCTGGAAATGTACCAAAGCATTGGACAGGAGATACATGCCATTGAGAAGTTCTGGGCCTTGGATGGAAAGACCCATCACCCCTGGAGTGGTTTGAGAGACTGTTAGTCAGCAGCTCATCTTGGCCAGGATCTGACCATATTGTCTTAAGGACATGATTTCTCAGGAGGTGTCCTGTGAAGCCTCACTCATGTCAGACAGGAAGGACTTCTGTAGAAAATCCTGTAAAAAATCCTGTAGTAGGGAGAATGAAGCAACCTGTTTTCATACCCTGAGAAGCTGCAGGCGATAGGAGTTGTTTGGATCCCTGTGCTTCAGGAGTGGTGTGGTGAACCTAGGTGAACATCAACAAGATGAAGCATCTCACGTACATTACAGCAGTGATATAAATCTAATTTTTTAGCTTTCCACTAGTTTGTCATTGTCTTGCAGAATGTTAATTTTGAGCAGTACTTTCAAATGTTAATGTTTAAATTCCTCATTTCATGCTAACAAAAAGATAAGTAAGCAAGGGCATTTTTCCTGCTGAAGAGTGATGTCAGTTCGTATCATCCACGACTACTAGCAGCATGACAGTGTTTTGCTAGAAGTCTTGAGGGAGGGATCAGCTGTAGTGAAATTACATAATCAGTGGCGGCCACTTAAATGTTGGATGTGTCACCAGTCTTTCAAAGCATGTTAGAATTTAAAAAACTTTAACCTATTCAGATATTTTTAAAGTGCCATGGCTCAAAAGAGCTAACAGTAAAATGCACGGTACCCACCATGTTAGAAAGATAGAGAAGCTGTCTGAGCATAGATGCTCGGTTACCTATGTTTTTTCTACAGAATGACTGTTAGTTTTGGGCTTTCTCAGAGGGAAGTCAAGGAAGTTTTGGGGTCAATAAGGAGCAGCTTGTGTTGTGCCTTGAGATGTGCAGTCGGCTGACCTTCCTGGTGGACTTCTCAGACCATTGCACGCAAACCGTAGTGCAGTTTCTTGGATGTCACTGAACAGCAAATCTGTTAAAGACGATAAGCGTTTTTGCCAAGTAGAAATACGTCTGCAGCCTTTAAGAACAAGGAAGCTTAAATGAAGCTTGCTATTTAAAATCTGCTGTGATAAGTGAGGACCATCAGCAAACAGTCTGACAGGAGACAGGTTTCTTAGCAACAGAAATAATGAAAACTGTCATAAATGGTTGTTAATCTGGAGTACTGATATTCAGCTTGTAGTCTATGTACTTCTGGGTACCATGGATGATTTCTAAGAGATGTGCAAAAGCTACTTAAGAAAAGCAAGCTGATCGCTAGTAGACTTAAATTCTCAATGCAAGTCTGCACATCCTGTAGGAAACTTGAAGATTAGTGTTTTTCAATTTCTAAGAAAAAGATTTCCAGACTTAAGTCTAAATAATAGTTTGCTGGAAAGAAGACTGTATTTGAGAGGTTCCTCTGTTCATAAATAAATAACATTACCTAGCTAAGCTCATGTTTCAATACTGGGGCATTGTTTTGCTTTGCTGTTAATACTTTTGCAGTAGTTTAAAGCTAATATTCCAATGAGAGAAAACTGGGGGAAGCATCAAGGGAGAGTGAGAAGGAAACTAATGCTTAGTAAGAATCATTGTTTTGTTTACTGTATTAAATCTGCCCTTACTAAAAAAAAAAAACAAACCCACAACAAAAAACCAAAACAAAAACAACCAAAAAAACCAACCAACCAACCAAAGGAAAACAGCAAACTTTCAGCAAATGAGCTGTGTAACAGTTGAAATTTAAACTTAGGAAATTACTGTATCCACAGAGAACTTTGAACTTAAAAAGTTTAATTGACTTGAATTAATATGGAATGATGATTTTGGGTTTTTTTTTAATAGAAAGGGCCCATTTATTTTACAGGCTGTGTGGGGACTTTGGTTTGTTTCTTGATCTGTTAAGTGTGCTTTGGAAGAGAAGGGTATTTTGCAATGCAGAATGACACTTGTATAGACAACGGCTCTATCTTCTTGAGTCCTGTCTTTGCCTCTTCTGGGTCATGCAGCAGGAAAAGAGGATCTATCTGTCTCAAGGTTGTTCTCCTTTTTCTTTGTATATCTTTTGGTGATGTGATACCTGTAGCTGCCAACCTCAGAAGGTTATAAAGGGATACAGGGAAGCAGCCAACAGCTTGAGCACCTCTACAGAATGGTTCACAATTAACATTAATTACCATCGAACTCTCTGACATATCTCTCTAGGCTGGGATTAATTTTTGCATATGGCTGAGTTTAGCCTAATTTTTCCACTGTGACATTTGAAATACGAAAGCTGTGAGTGGCCTGGGGTTGGGATCTCTGGTTTGAGGTAAGATGTGGGTGACTGCTGCTGCATGTGGAGGTCAGCTTTGCTGAGGAAGGCTTTGTGTTTCACTGTTGATCCCTAAACCTTGAAGGAAACATGTAAATCTTGTCTTGTTTCTAATGCTTTCATAAAATTTTACAGTTCTTTTCTGTAATACTAAAACCTTCAAATTTAGCACTCAAGGGCTGGAAACCTGCAGTAATTATCTGTCTTATCAAGAAACTTTGAGGAAGAACCTCTGTAGTCTGCAGCTCTCACGTCTATATTTCCCTTTCATAATGTCCTTAATGATTGTGCAAACAAGATTCTTGAAAGTTAATCATCAAGAGTAATAATGACTCTCTCTGCTACATTTCATTTGGCATAAGAAAAAGCTCATTTTAGGCTTGGCAGGAGTTAAAATCCCAGTAATGCTCATGAGAATGTTCTGCAAGCAAAGCTTCTGTTAATCCTGTTCGTGACATGCTCACGCATAATTTGATGTGAAATCTGAAGCACTTACACTGAAAGATCTGCACCTGTGTTTTTGAATGTAGAGAAAGCAGTAATATGGGCACAAACCAATACCCAGTTACTAGCTAAAGGTCAAAATGACCTTTGCATTGTTAATATCAATACAAGGGTTGTATTGAGGCAGGAGCAGGTAGGATTGATGCTCTATAACCTCATAGAGTGGATGTAGCAACACATGATAAATCACTGCATTTGTGTAAGTTGTCCCAAAGTCAGAGTTGTTTTTTCAAACTCCAGAGTTAGTTGTTGCTAACCAAATTCTGCAGTGAAACACCTATGTTTGTGCAGAACAAAACTTGTTAAACTTTCTTGTAATTGCTGGTATGTATAATTTCTTTGTACATCTTAGAAGTGTGCAGACCCCTGGCTGTACACAGTTTAAAAAATAGCTAAGTTTAGTGAGTGACAGTATACTAATCCAATGATGATTAGTAAAATCCATGCCCGTGCTACTTGTGGAAAGCACTAGCAGCTTTTTTCAAAAGTATGGTTGTGTTACTTTTCAGCATTAAAAATGCCAGGGTTGTAGAGGTTTTAGCATGGAAAAAAAGGCGAACTCTTTTCTGAGGTAGCATAACCTTAAGCACAGCAAAACCCCAAATGTTTTCAAAAGCTTGCCACTGAAGCTGTTTGCATTTGGTATTTTTGTTATAGTGAAATTATGATTTCTTAAATTTTAATGCTGTTTTACTGCATTTCCATGGTGCTTGCCAAGAAAACAAGCTATTGGGGATTACTCCTGTCAAGATCTTGAGTATTTAAAATGACCTTTGCAGTGTGGTGTGAATTCTGGATTTTGACCCTAAACCTGGTATATCCTGATATGTATGGGGTTAGCTGGGACATGCAGTTGTCCCATGGTACGTGCTCTTTGCCAGTCCTTCAGAGGCAGCTGAATATCTTGAATATGCAAGTAAATGTAAGGGTAACACCCTTGTGGCCAGGGTTTAGCTGATGAGAAGGAACTGTAGTTTGTTATTCACCACTGGCAGAATAAAGTAAATTGTTTTCATAATGATGCAGCAGCAGGAAAAGAGCAATGTTTACTGTTGGGGATGTAGCCCTACCCTGGGGTAGTCCTGACTTTTTTGTCTTTTCAAGATCTTTTCCAGCAAGCAGTCTTGCAGAAAGGTCAGTCGCCTGATGGGTGCTGTGCAGCATCAGAGAGGAGAGCTGCATCATGTCCATCATGGGCCTAATCCTGGACAGCCCTCGCTCAGTCCTTCAGAGTTTACTTTTTCAGGCCAGGATCCCTCAACTCTTCCTTGCTTTTTCTTATTTTGGTCCTGAGGTTAGGCTGTGAGGATGCAGAGTGGGTGTAGCACTTACTGGGCTTCCCACTCCATTTTTTTTTCCCAAGGAAGGCTCAGACTTCATGTCTCCAGAAATGCTGGGCATACATTGCATTCGACAAGCTATCACTGCTACTGAAAGAGGCATTGTGGATGGATTTAAACTACCCTGACCTTTCCCCTCCCCAAAGTAGGTTTTAACCTGTGGAAGTTGATCAGTCAACTCCCCTAACTGCTTGCACAAAGGCACAAATTTGGGCTGGGACGTGGGCATGGATGGAGACCAAGGGACGCAAGTGGTCAGAGGTGGCAGGTACGCAAGACAACTTAAATAAGCAGGCTGGATCCCTCATAACTATAAGGGGGAAGAGCAGTTATCTAGCTTATTTCCTCCAGCCCTCTTTTGGGGATCCAAGGGTTAATTTTTAAGCCATTCACCCTGGCACACTGCTACATTTCTGATGTGTGTCTTAAAACTAAGATGTTTGCATAATGCCTTATCAGTGTACAGTTGCTGGCTAGGACCTATAAAGCCTAAATGTGCTGTAATTAAATAAGAGTATGGATAGAAGAGTGGGTTACTGCATACTACAAGTGGAATGCTGCAGGGGAAAGAGGAAGACAGCAGTGACCTGGTGATAGGCCAGGTGTGAGAGCTGAGCATGTCAAACTCTGCTCATGTCAGTACAGGGAAAACTGCATTGCTGCTTGGTGGTGTTTGTGCTGTGGCTGAAAATAAAACTTGACATTTGTTGTCCTAGGGCCAGATACCAAAGGATGGAAACGAAAGGTAAAAATGTTTCTACATTTGTTCCATTAATATGGGGATGAATCAGTTTTAGTGGTGGTTTTGTTGTTGTTGTTAATCTTCAACCTGTAACAGGTTCTCAGTGGAAATAAATTTAGAAACTCAACTGGTTTTAGTTTGAGAAGGTTCCCTGTGCAACTTCCATCCCACAACTAGTTGATGGGGGAGAAGGAATTGATGTGCTGTATAACTCAAAACGCCTGTCTCCCTGTCTCATATGGAAATGTGAGTGTTGAAACTTGCTGCGGAAAAAGCAGCTTACAAAAACACCACCAGCTGCTTGGAGGCACTGACTTCAGCTCGGGACTTAGGAAGGAGAATTGACAGCACTTGATGGTGACTCTTCAAGTAGCTGCCGTACAAATACAATATATTTTTTTATTAATCAAGAAAAAAAACTGGCATTTCAAAAGAGGGCTTTACTGCACCACCTTCAACACATGTACATGCCTAATGTAGGAAAAAATGTACACTTTTACTGTTCAGCCAGCATGATTCATGTCAACTGCAAAGCAGGTTGTATGTAGTGGGTAGCAGAAGCAGCTCCGTGGACTGACAGGTGAAGCACTGGGAACAGCAACGCTACCATCTCCTTGCTGCATCCGAAACTGAAAACTCAAAATTACGACCTCAGGTCCATTTGCCAGTTGGCTGTTGTAGTTCTTTGTCGCAAATTAAACTGGGAATGTGATACAGGAGGATTCAGGAATGTATGAGTTTCCTGCAGTATGTTCTGGTTGTTTTGCTGTCAAGTGGGCATGTTTTTAACATGATACGAAGTATCACCCTAACCAGTTTAATGACATTCTCCTTCTGTTATGACTTTGTGCAATTGGACAAGAGAGAGAGGAAGATAATTTTAAAGGGGTGTGTGTGATAAGGGAGTTCTAATGCATGATCAGTAAGATAAGGATATTCAGAAGCAGAGCAAATTTTACCTGTGTTCATAAGTCAGAGATGTCTTTACATAACTTGTAAAGCTTGAGGAAATCCCTTTTTATAGCTTTTTGGGTTTTTTTGGGACATGAACAGTTTTGTTTTGTTTTTACAAAAAAATGGGCAAATTCCACATGTGAATTTTAGTTGTTTTTTAATAGTAAATACTGCTGCAAGGTTCAACTTCTGAATTTCATATAGCCAAACACAACGAAGTTTTGTTTTTGTTATTTCTCCACTGTTTTGAATAACTTGGTTCAAATCCCCTACTTCAGCAACCTTGCACAGCTCCCTCAGGGAGGCTGTGCTGTGACTTACACAACCAAGGAGCTGACTCTGGCTCCTTGAACTGAAGTCGCCTGTTTTCTCAGCACAGAAGCCTTTACTCAGGATGGTAACCTCTACCAAGGCTTCTCTTTAGTAAGTTGCAAAATGTCTTGCTGTGCAGGTTGGAGAAGTGCTGTTTTTTAATCCTGTGTGCTGAGATGAAAATTAGTCGTCCTTGTCCTCTGCCTAATGTTAATTCATTGGTGGTGGTGGGGAGAAGGACAGTGATTCTGACATGCTTTTAAGGGTTGTTTAAAAGCTGTCTTTGCATTTTGCCTTCTTGGTGTAGGTGCCCCTGAGCAGTGCGTGCTGTTCACAGTGTGTGTGGGTATGTACAACTTAATAAGCTGGGTATTTTCAGTGGGCAAACTGGCTGAGGTTGTTTTGGTACCAAAAATCTTTGCTGTGTGGACAAGGTGGCTTTTGTATTTGCGTCTTTTGAGAGTCAAGAAACTTCAGGGTCTGGCACCTGTCAGTAACTAGCATAATTTGTTACACTGTCTTGAAAGCTTGAATGCGTTACTGAATAACAGGGTTTTTCTACACTATCATGATGGTAAAACACTCTGTACTTTATGCCTTGAAGACTCACTTCCATGTCTTCTCATTGCATGCATTTTTTGGAAGAGGCCATGCATTTCTCAAGGCAAGAGAGAAAGAAAAATGTCCAGACAACATTGAAAAATGCTGAATACGGAACACTGTGAAGTAACACCTGGCTGTTTTGTAATCTCAAGTTCAGATAATTCTCTTGAATATATTTAGACTATCACCTGTAAACAGTGGTAAGTGCGATTCGTTGAAAAGCAACAAATGGTGTTATGTGAAAGTGACAAAAGGCAATCTAAGCTCTTAAGTTAGTTGGTATAATACAGCATGTTGATTTTAGCTTTAGTTTTTCTGGGTTGCTGTATTGTCATAGTGAATATGGAAACACATGACATTCACTTCTCTTTATAATATTATGAGGTGTTTCCACGTAATTGGCAGCTGATAGTCTTTTGGGGAAGACACATCTGTGAAGCAAAGCTTGTAGTACAGAATTCCTGGTTGTTGGTGTGGTTTTTGGGTTTTGGTTTTTTTGTTTGTTTGTTTTTGTTTGGTTTTTTTTTTTTTTATCTCTTGATTTTCTTGTAGTGTGCTTCATTCATTCTGTTAAAGAACATTAACCACAAATACAGGCAGAATTTAAACTTTGTTTTCTGTTATTTTTCTTTGAATACTTAGAGTAAGATTTGGAGGCTCCTCTGCTGTTTCTTCTTGTCAGGTTTTAGCACCAGCAAATAATTTTCTGGATTACTCCTTTCGTGATAGAAGGAGGAGGAGACCTTGTAGGATAATAAGGGATGATGCTTGTATGGTGAGAGGAGAGGTAATTGTCTCCTTCATACTGACCTTGTTGAAGTAAAAATGTGTTGAATATGGGGATGCTCCCAGTGACCTCTGCTCTTCGAAGACTGTTGTTTGTTGACCACATAAAATATTCTAATGCTGCCTCTGAAAGAACATTTGCTTCCCTAAGCAAATGCACCCTGTTGTGAGTACATATAAATTTTACATGTCCCTAAAGTGGTGGTTTTAAAAGTTCAATCTGAAGCCAAAGTACTGGTATTTGCTGTTTTCCTTCTACAGTTGTGCATCTTCATTTCCTTTCTCTAGTGCTCTGTGGCTCTTGGTCTTACACAATTGTAGTGCTGGTGCCCTCTGTCTTTACTGGAATTTGAGTCAGAACCACTACCATGTTTTTGATTAAAATTTTATTAAAATAATCTTGCCTTGATATTTGCATAATTTTGTAACTGAGTTATGAGGAGTGTCAGGGTGACAGTGGAATTGAAAGCTGAAAGTCCCAGTCCAGTTTGGGATAAATTAAAATGACCATTTGAGACCTAAGAGGGCTTTTCTGCTTTGTTGTTCCAAAACCTGGTTTAGCACAGGGCTCTGCTGCAGGTTAAAGCTGATGCACATGAAGTCAGGCCCGAAGCAAACCTATCTTTCCTTTAACATAACATTTAGAAAAAGTTGGGGAATGTTGATAGGCCAGTAAATGGTTCTGTGAAATAAAGATGTTTTTATGAGAAGTGAAGCTTACAAGTGGGAAAGGGGAAAAACATTTGCAGCTTTGCTCTGTAAATCCTGTAGTGTATTTGTTACTTAACTTTCTTCCCCACAGTGTCTTGCACAGGTGATTAGCGACTATCATTACGAGTCTCTCTGAGAGAGGGTGGAAGCTGTGGAAAAAAACACTCGTAGCATTCACAGGGATGTTTTTAGTGTGCTGTCTGTGGGCAGTGTGTGCAGCCTTAGTTATTCATAGCTATATGTTGGCTTTACCTGTGGCTTCTATACGAGCATTTAAGAGTTTTTCTAAAAAAGCTAGCACATAGAGGTTGTGGCTGACTTCAAATATAGGTAGCAAATATACCTCTAGTTGCAATCATCAAAGTATTGATCTGGAAATTGTATTTTGGTAATGTTGGTGAATAGTGCTGTAATACTACATTATCAAACTGAAAATTTGCCTTTGTGGTCTCCCAAAGACTTCTCCAAGTAATTAAAATTTGCTTATAAGCTAGTTTTCTTCTGTATTTTCTTCCTCCTTATTTAGAATCCCTAGGACCTGGTTACAGCAGGCATATGCTTGAATAGAGGATTAAAAGAAATGTTTCTGATCTGGATGGTAATGGATATGTAGAAGGAAGTAGTACAAGTTATATGGTGGGGAGGGGGGTTGGTTTCTTTTGTTTGTTTTGGTTTTGTTTTGTTTTCTTTTTTCTTTTTTTTTTTTGTTTTTTTTTTTTTTTTAAACAAGTGGGCTGTGACAGCCAGAAGTACCTTGTAATAGATTTATGTGCTTTTGAATTTGACAGATCAGAAGAAAGTCCTCAGATAAATAAATTAAATATATGCAAACACACATATATGAAGGATTGTGGCTCTTTTATGAAAAATTTCCTTGAGGTGACTATCATGTTATTCTACATAATATATTCCAGGCTGTCTTTCATTTATAATCTAGTAGGTGTTTTCTTTAATCTTTGAGGACTTAGTCACAGTTGTCAAAATAATGAGCTTTTTGTGGTGTAATTTTTTGTTGTTCCTGTACCCTCCACCCCAAGCTTAAGTAATTGTTACCAGAAGAAACAGGGTTTTTTCCCATTAATTTTACACTGAAATATGGTTATCCCTCTTAAAACCCGACAGCATATAATGTTTGTTAGGGAGCTCCTGCAGTGCCCACTTTAAAGGATCACATGGGAGGCTTGGGTCAAACAAGAGGACCTGAAGGGTGCCTGCAAACCTGCAGTGCTTACACGGATGTTAATTTCATACTCAAATCCTGGTTGGATTAAAGGGTTTAATTATGTCATAGCTTTTGGCAAGCTATGAGTTGTTACTCATGTGCATAGCGTGACTACAGGTGTTGTCCAGACAGGCAGCCAGTGGTGGCATGATCAAAGGAGAAGAATCAGCCACTACTTGCAAACCACCCTTCACCTGAGCCCAGCTGCCCTCGCACCCGACCCCATGTCTGTGGGCTTCTCTGCCAGAAACACTGATGGTTAGCGGTCCATTCGCAAGGCACAGACTGAGGGGGGATGCACTGCTCTTGGGAGCTGAGTTCCTGAGCTGAGTTGCCACAACTTCAAAGTCCTTGCAGCTCTTCTGCCTCTCCCCACCTCTGCAGAGATCCAGGGGATGGCCAAGATCTGGCCTGGGCTCCAGCCACCTGCCTGTCTGGCTTTTGGGTCCCCAGTGGCCTCAGACCCTCGCTCAGAAACGTGGAGCCGCTTGTGAAGACAGGGCAATCTCCATGATGGGTCATTTCTAGAGCTAGTGAAGTCTGCAGGTCAGCTAATTTGCTGCAAGGGTTTTTGTGGTCAGTTTGACCCTACTCTAGCTGTTTATTTAGGTGCAAGTGCTTAGTTATAATGAAAGTGCTCGTACAAGCCATAGGCTGCTAGAAGTCCTTTCTCAGCAGAAGAGAATTTTCTTTTCCCCTTAAGGTACCTACAGCTGAAGTGGATGATTATACTTTTGTTTGCTCTGCAAGCAGTAAGCCATAAGGAAGCACACTGGGATCTGAAAACTCCAGTTAGCAATAGTGACTGAGGTGATCAATGGCCTCTTGTGGCAATTTTTGTAAATTTTTAACTCTCCACTTAAATATTGAGTAGCTACAACCATAGAGATGAACTGGTGTAAGCTGGTTCATGGAGAGCTTCAGAATTGGTTGGATGATTCACAGTTTGCCTGCTCCGTTTTCTCCAGCAGAATGAGAGGTAGATTTTTTTACAGCAAAAATAAGTCAGTTATATTCTGCTAGGACCTCTGAAAAATACCCAGTGGATAATAGCATAGATGGGCAACGGATTTCCATAGGGTGTCTTATTGAAAAAGCATTGTGGGGAGAGTCAGAGCAGATTCCCCCATGTATAATGCAGAAGATCCAAAAGATTTTGAAAAGATTTTTTTGTAGGCAAAAGTGGGTTTAATGTACCTGTTTGATACCTGCTACCATACTGGCAGCCACGAAACATGCACTATATGTCGTGCCTTTGAAAAAAAAAAACTGTATTAGGCTCTCGCTTTCCATGCAGACATGCAGTGTTGATCTGTTTCTCTTAGTTTGTGTAGCCTGTTTCTTTTGGGGCCTTCTGTCTTGTGAGCCTTTCATGATAATCTTCTGGATCAAGAATGAAGCCTTCAGATCTGCAGTGGAGAGGTGGTTTGTTTTTTTTTTTTTTTTTTTTTTTTTAGGTGCACCCTCTTTCCATTTGGATCTGTGGGAACCATCTTACTGTTGACTTACTGAAATCCAGATCAGACCCACGGTGACTTGCATTTAAAAGACACTATCCCTTCAGGTAGCCCACACGCTTCTAAAAGCAGTTGGGTGAACAATTTGAAGCATATATGCTAAATATAAGCTGATGTAATGGTATTATAAGTCTGCATATTTAGAGGTATGTTACCTAGAATAGTGTTGGGATAAATGCATTGTCTACCCCATTGTGACTGATACTCTCTTTTGATTACACCAAAATAAATATGAATGCATGAGGTTTCATCGTAAATATCCAGATATTCTTGTTCTAAGCTTGTGCATAATGCAGTAAAGATAATTTGTGGGGCTGGCTGGTGTCTGAGCTTTTTTTGTACAACCTGTACCAGCGTAAGAGGGGTCCCAGACTCTTACCAGGATCAATAATTGCTACTCTAATGCAAATGCTGAATAATTTTGTACTGAGTAGTTACTGGCTAGCTTGGAATAGAGGGAATGCATTGAGTTTGGCAAGGGCTGGTGTGCATGCTTTTTATCAGGACGGCTTAATAGGTTTTTTGTGTTAAGTGGTGCATCAGGATCTTCGGCTGGCTCATTGGATGCAAATATATTTGTTCTGGTTTCTGTCAGAAATGGTCTGCCTGGTAATCCGGGAAATAAAAGCCAAACTTTCGTGGGAGGATTTATTATAAGTCCCATATCAAAACTTGCCCTTTGGGTTTATGTGGTAATGATGTCAAACTCTGTTTCTTATCTCTTTGCAGAAAGGACGTGTTTCTGACAGCTCCCCAGCTCCAGGGGTGTGTAGGAGGCTCCAAGGGGCGGCAGGTATGTACAATGAAACTGGGTGTACCACCCCCACCACCCTCCGCCCCTGCAGCAAGGGGGCTGTGGTGGATTCATGGTGGCTGTATTACAGGTGTCTTTGTTAGTAGAACAAATAAATAAACTGCAGGAACACTAGGGACTTAATTCATATGGAAAAACATAAAATAAGGTTTTAATGATAAGCTCAATTAATTACTTTCTTTTGCTTCAAGACAAGAATACTTCTCAAGAAACATCAGAAAAGGGACTTTTTTCTGCTCAGAACATACTGTATGTTTACCTGTGCTTTAGTTACCACTGAAAGGTCCTGTTCAGGATTGCAGCTCTCTGTGTTACACAGTTTATGTGTGTGAAGGTGTACTGGGCTTGCTTTCAGAGGTGTTTGAATCTTGGAAAGTATTGCAGGGCACCTAGGATAGTTTTTTTTTTTTTTTTTTTTAAAAAGCATACATGCCTGTTAATTTACACACGGAGGTACTTTCGTGAGTGCCGTTAGTTGGCAGTAGGCATCTTGAAGTAACTTTGATGACTGACTCAGTCGTATGAGTCGGAGAAGAAATGAGGAAGAAGCTGATCAGTATTTTTTTATTGTGAGGGTATGTATGAGAGGTAGGGGAAGATGGACTTGGAATTTCAGGGACTTATTTATTGGTCATTTGAACAGTTATTCCGGCAGCACTGACACTGTCACAGCCCAGGTTCAATATCTGGGAGAACCCAGTGAGGCAGAAAAGGATTGTAAAACATCTGTCCGCTGGGCAGCTCTTGAATGCTGGATTTGGGATAGCTCAACATCCAAGTTAGCAGAAGGTACTGGTACTGCAACTGTGGTTGAGTCCCACTGATCATCCATGTAGTTTTACGTTAATAATTTCTGTTCAGCTTGCTTCTGTTCAGCCAGGCTGAGGACCCACAACAGTGCCTACAACCTCTGAGAGCTCAGAAGTTGACTCGTCCAAGGCCAGAGTTCGCTTTCTTTTTCTTAAAGAAAGACAAAGTAAGCAGAAGCAAACCCATTTGCTCTTTCCTGTTGCTTTTTGGAATTGAAGGCTAACATGATGTTTCTAACGATCCACCCATAATAATCTGAAAAATAAGAATTTAATCTTCTATTTGTCATCTTGTAATATTTGGTTTTTTTGAGGGGGCCATAATATTTTGTCATCTTGTAATTTTTGCCCCTGAAAAAAGTGCATAGTAGTAAATAAAACAGGAAGGGATCTCTTTAGGTATTCCACAGAAGATTATAAATATTCCCTGCTTTAAGCTGAAGCATTAGTTTCCTGAGCACTACTTGATGGCATATTTATCATGCAGAATTAGGAAAATATTGAATTTTGGTCTTCATATAAGGTTTCAGCCTTAAACTGGCAATTTCAATTTCCTCCGAATTTTTATCCTCTTTTAACACTAGTGCACCTCCTCCAGCAAGCTCGGTGGTGGAGGTAAAGACCACGTCAAATTATCCTAAAAAGCTTCACCTAATTTGTAAGCACCTAGCAACTACAAAGTATTTTGGTTACAGTTTGAAATGTAAATAATCCCATGCTCTGCATGTATGGTAGTCATAAAGGGCTACTAGTCTGCTAGTTAGAGGTTTTAACTTACCTCAGCAGAAAATTAGTCCATATGTATTGTATAATAAGAACAAGATTGTAAAAATGATGTTTTTCATGAGACAGTCTAAAAATGGCACTGAGCTTGAGGTCTTGAAAGGGTGAGAACTAAAGCAAAGGATGTATCTAGCCTGTCCTCACTGCTCTAAAATAAATGAACTGTGTAAATAAAACTCAGCTGTCAAAGGTAAGCTGTACACTTCTTACTGTGTAATTTTGATTACTTAGAATACAAGCATTGCTAACTTCTATTTTTGGAAATATAACTTTGGGCAAATTGAAAAAAAATCAGGTTTAACCAAAATCTCACAGTTGGAGTTCTGTGGGGTTTTTTTGTTGGGTTTTTTTTTTCATGTATGAAGCCTTAAAATCTTTGTTATCAAATAGGCATCAATAAATTCTGAAGCAGGTCTGTATTCTGTTAAAGCTTTCAAAAGCTTTTGAAGAAAGTTATTTTGGGACAACTTGCAATTTATGCCCTCTGACAGATGAATCCTTTAACCCATTCCTTTTCTGCTGGAGGAAGCAAATCGCTCGTAAATTTGCCTGTCTCCACCTATTGAGCTTCATATCCCTCATCATAGTAACTTAGAAGTTTTACAAATGCATAATTAATTTTTTTAAAATTTTTTTTTTTTTTTAAAATCTAAAAATAGCAGGGTAGGCTGCCTGGGAAACCTGCCATGTTTTTTTGCTCCTTGTGGCAGGAAAGGAAGGTGCCTTGCCATCAGTTGTGGCTTACTGTGAGGCGCTCATTTGCTGTGCCTGGACAGCAAGTGGTGTGAAAGTGATTTCATGGAGTGGTAGGGAAGTATATATGTTAGAAGGTCTTCCTTCTAGCCCAAGGGAAGGTGGTTGTTAGTCTGGCAGACTCACCGGGGCTTGCATCACCTGTGGTCATGTAGTTGTGCACTTGGTTGTGTTGGGGAGGAGGAGGTGGCAATAGCACAGATGGGAGCGTAAGCACAGAGTAGGTGGGAGACTGCAAGAAAAAATAACCCCCAGGAGGAGAATAAAGTGCAATACAAAATGGGAGAACGATGTGGACTCTTGGTGTGCTTGGGGAGTCATGAAAAGAGTGACAGCATTTGGCCAGGAGAGCCAATGCCTGTTTGGCTTTCTGCAGGGAGAGGCTAGATATTATGTGATGCTAATGATCGTTTCTTCGGAATTGCAAGGATCCTAGCCGTAATGCTGACTGCTGTGTGTGTGTGTGTCAGTAAATTCTCCTATGGTTTAAACCTTCGTAGAGAAGATAGATTCATTTAGCAATTTGTGTAATACTGAGCAGAATTCAGAAGTTGCGCAATGCAACTAAGTATTTATTAGAAAAAAAATATTTCAAAACTAGGGTTGCAAAATCGGGCATTTCCTAACTTCAAAATTCCAGAATTTAGATAGCTTGTGCAAGTATCGTGCATGCAAGATGCACACTTGAATCCAGCTTTACCATGATGACTGGGGAAGAAGACACTGACCTCTGGGTTTTTGATGTTGCATTTTATTAGTTATTAAAAAAAAAAAAAATTGTGCTGATAAGGGTTGCTGAATTGACATTGTGAAAGATGAAATTTTATGTTCATAAGAACCTTTGTGCTTACTTTGCCTCTGTGTCCTGGAGGATCAGAAGGATGGCAATCTTCTTCCCATTGTTGGTTTTTTAGCTTCTCCCATTGCAGGGCTAGCATTCCGTGTTTTTTTTAGAAGGTGGACTGGAGCACTGTTTCTTTGATGTCCACTGACACAGGCAATGTGAGAGCCAGATGTTTTTGGACCTTGGTAACAGTCAAGATACTCCATCGCAATGCCCTGCTTTCATAATTTGTGCTAGTATTCCCTATCAGCACTTAGGCAGCTTGAAATTTTTCTTTCTAACAGTTTTGATTTTCTGTCCTTTGAGAGAGCAGAAACCTGTCTCTTCCTGTTTTTCTGCCTGTGCACTAAAACTGTGCATGTCAATGGGAATGTTCACAGCTCTGAACTTCCAGCTGTGCTCTGCCAAACTGACAGGAGCTCTGTTGATAGTTTCTTCTTCTGTAGTTGCCCTGGTTTTGGTCACCATAAATACAAGCATTATGGAAAACTTGCATATGGAAGTAGTGTATGTATTATTTTGCTCCAGTTCAGTATTACACATTGATTTAAAATAATCGTCATCAGACTGCCTAAATTAAAATTACTCATTTAAATTTACCTCACAAAATTTCCAGCAGTTTTACAGAGAACAGAAGAGTAGACCTGTGGTCCCTTTAATTAGAGTTTAGTTATGTAACCAAGCATTTCAAGTTTCTATCTGCTTTACTTCTTAAACGTTCATATTTTCAAAGAAATTGTGGTTCATTTTTAGGAGTAAAACCTAAAGCATTAGGAGACCTAACTTTTCAGAAGGCAATGCACTCACATCTAATCAAAGCTGGTGAACAGTGATGGAACTGAGCTAATTTGGAAAATTAGGCCATTGTCTGGGCCTTTTTTTGTTGTTTTTTCCTTCTGCCCCTTGTGTTATATAAAACCAGGTTCATATTAGATGATGGATGACTTCCCAGTGGATGTCAGTGAAGGAGTTATTCCAGATAATTTTGAGCAGGGGTGGGGGGAGAGACAGTGTAATTAAATTGAAGGCTAAATTAAAGGACAAGGTCCTGAGTGGATTTTCATCTCTATTTAAACTAATAGGAGTGAGAATGAAGTGGATCTTGCACGATTGGGCACATAACATTCACTGTTGTCTGTCTCGCTCCCTTTTTTAGCATGCAAAATTTTACCTTAGATCAACAAATAATGTCCCACAAGTCAAACTTACTAATGTGAAAAAGAGCCTGTCTGTATACCTATGTATAGGTATAAACCCATACAGTGGGAATGAAGTGACAGATTTCTGCTTTGTGCAGCCAGAGAATTGCACACAGCAAAGCAGGCACTAACTGACCCAACCAGACCTTTTGTATTCTTCAGAAGGTAGTGTAATTTGTTTCAGATTTTGTTGTCATTTTGCGTTTTCTGAGGTAGGTGAGCTAGGCTAGGAGTGTAAATGTGGCTATAGGGAGATTCAGGATTTTACTTTACGAGGGCATAGATTTGCTAATCCTGTTTTAAAGTCCAGAAGATTTAGAGGACTTAAGAAGTTTTCTCTGGAAACATCTTTACTGCATGGTTTTGTACATAAATAATTGCTTATTGCTGGGACTAGTACTGAATAATGATGTTCTGGCTGTCTCTTTTTAAAAAAAAGAGTTACTGGGGAATTGATTACTATGTGGAGTCTTTTCAGTAACAAAAGGTAGCATGAAAAAAGTAACTTAGCAGTATGTAGAAATAATGGCTCAAAGATCTTTACCGAAACTGCTGTTTTTCCCCTTGCATTTCCATTAAAATAAAATTTCTGAACTGCCTTGAACTTAATCATTGAACTACTGTTCACTCTCTGTAAAGCTCTTTGCCTCAGAATACATTTGTGTGATACCTTGCAACTCTGATGAGTGGGTACTTTTTAACTTGTTGGAAAGCAAAAGATGGAATTGCTTATACATGATGATAAATCGGAAGGCTGCAAGACAGACAAACAAGCCCAGTAAGCTTAATTGTGAAAATATGATGCCTTAAAAACCAAAATGATTTATAAGATCCATTACAAAGAGTTGGATCTGATCCAGAGTGCTTACCAAAACTAAAAAAAAAAAAAAAAAAATTATTTAAGTCACAGTTTCAGCTTCAGGGATTTGTGGTTTTGTGAGGGTTTTTTCTTAGTAGACAAAAGATTTGTAGGAATAAACGAGTTTTTAATTTTTTTTTTAACCTTGCCTGTGATCATTTAGTAAAGCAGGTGTAAAAGGTTCTGATGTCTTTGTCCATCTTCTATTCAACCACGTCAATTCTGTGTTCATAGCGGATCTGCTGGCTGTACTTCCCAGTGGTTTCCTTGCCTTTGCCTGCTTAAACCCGGGGCCTCTCCCTCCCAAAGAAGCTATCAGCATCACACTTGACCTTAGAGACGTTCTTGCTGCAGCTTCACCTTAGTTTTTTATTTCTGTCCTTCTCAAGAAAGGATTGTGGTGTGTTTCTTAGTAGGGTCACACTAGTGTCTCAGGCTATGGCACGGTGTAAATCTAGCACCTTCTGTGCCCTGCTGCAATGGACAATGTACTTTTCTTACACCCCTACCCGCCTTGACTGTACAGCCCTCAATTTATCCATATGCAGTAATCTAGTCATTGATGAATGCATTCACTTCTCCTGGTAAATACTTAAATGAATCTTGACCTAGGAGTGGTTGTAGGAAGATGGGAGTAGTGGAGACTCGTGGAAGACGGTGTAGAAAGCAGTGAATGGTTTTGTTGATTGCTGAGGACAGAGCCCTTTCTGGGCCTGAAGAGTAATGGGTGGCTCAAGAGTGACTTTCATAGGACTATCTATCGTTTTAGTATTTAAGCGTTTTCTCCCTTTATTTTTGTATGCAGTGCTTTAGCTCTTGCTTCTGTAGCTGTATTTCTTTCTACCCCTGCACACTGAGTGCATTAATAGCATGAAAAGACTTTGCTAAAAATGACACTTCTGTTTGTAAGATCCCAAGGATGGGAGGTGCAGCAGGTTTGGGTAACCGATGCTTAAGATTAATGCTGCACTTTTCATGTCCTTCAATCTCTGAACTTAGTCATAGTGATTTTTGTTATCTTTCTCATTTATCAGAGGTGGGATTTTCTTCAACTCACTATTAAAAGTAAGAAAATATGTAAACTAGAGTCAATGTTTGTGCATTAAATGTAAGTGACAATTAAAAATATTTATATGTGGCATTCTAGACTGAAATTATTGCTTTCAGTTATTGCCCATTTGCCATGTAATGTGCAGCTGTTTTTTAAGAGTCGTATTTTCACCAATTAATGTACTCTTTACCCAAATGAAGCTGTGCAGACAGCTGTAGAAGCATTGCAAGATCAGTGCATACAATATGCTATTTTTGGCAGTACTTGGTTTGCTTTCTTTTCTACTTCTTGCTCCCCTCCTCTCTACACAGCATCACTTATTTCTGCAACGAAACAGAAGAATGCGCTCAGTTGCACTTCTCAGCAGCTCTGCAGCCTGTGGAGAGTGTGGGCAGTCTCTGTATGCAGCATCCTGGAAAATGTGCGTTGCGTTGAAGAAGTGATCTGCTGAAAAGCACGTACTTGTACAGTTGTTCAGCCTGCCTTGTTGCACTGCTCTCAAGGTCTGAAATGCCTGGTCTCTAATACTCCCTTGGATTTGCATTTCTTCTGCTGAAGAAAAGAAACACAAACTGCTGCAGTTATCCAAGGAGCCCTGAAGAGCAAGGACACTGAAGATGGCTCTGTGTGCTTTTTATGCAGTTTGGGGCTTGTTGCTGGAAGTGACAGTAGCATTTGGCCCAGTACCGAGGATTACTTGGGAACACAGAGGTAAGAAGAGAAACTTAAGTAGGACATTGCCACAACCTGTTTCTGTGGGATCTGAAACCCTTTGAGACTGTACATTCTTCCAGCCTACTTGCTGTGAGTTTGGTCAGGTGTTGCTGGCTTTGCTCAGCTTATGAAATTCTTAAGACCAGAATATTCGAAAGTGACTCAGACAACTGGGTTAACTGATTTCAGATCCTTCAAGCAGTTCTGAAAATACAGCTTTTTAAAGTTGGAATTTTGAATTTGGCTTTCTCAGCTGAGAGATCTTGCAGCTGAAGCTTGCTTCAAGAGAAGAACCCAATAGATGTGTTTGTTTTAAACAAATTGTTTTTACTTTGAGTCTGAACATATTAGCAAAATGCACCTCTCCAGCTAATAATCTTTTGTATGCTTTTTCAGACTGAGATGTATTTTGACACTAAACCATCCCATGCACTAAATAAATCACCAGGTGAAGGAAAGATAAGCGTTTGGCCCTCTTCTGACAGTGTTGTATGGTGCCTATGGTTGAAAAAATCTTTCCCAGAACACCACTTCCCTTGTATTTGAAGCTGCAGCAAATAATCACAACCTCCCAGTATAATTAGCGGGAGTCAGCAAATGCGATGCAAAGAGGAGTAATAGGGAGCAAGGACTAAAGAGTAGTTATTTGCTGCTGTTTGTGTATATATATTTCCCCCCCCTGCCCCCACCATGGGGCATGGATGCTTTGTTTTACAAGGTTTTGTGTTTCGGTCCTCCTTTACTACTAGTGAGTTAGCAACAATTACTTACCAAGTGTGCTGTACCAAACAAAACCAAACAAGTATATGGGCAGTATGAAGAAGCAGCCTTAAATAAGGGTGTTAAATACTGAGCAGTCGTAGTGTAGGAAAAGACAGATGGAGATTAAGAATGTAGTAACAATAAGCTGATTTGAGATGACTGTAGGAGGTGTTTTTCCTGTTGGTATAGCAATTAGTGAGCTGATGATGTAGCTTTTCAGAAAGAATGGTCTACACAAGGCTTGTAGTTCCTGCTTAGACTCCTTGATGCTCCTATCTTGTATAATAGTTAAAATTTAGCAAGTTGCTGTTTAATGGTATTATGGTAATGCACTGCAGACCCACATCCAAAATACTCATAATAAATGGAATTTCTTTCCATTCCTGCTATTTCTCCCTGACTGTCTGCTGAAGATTATTGCATTTAAATCTGGGAAACCTACTTTGAATAGGAGGGGGGATTTAGTTCAGTGGAGGAATGAACATGTGGAGTTGTATGAACTAGTTCATCCATTTGGGGAAAATTTTCCTGCCAAGTAAAAGATTTTAAAATTACGTCTTTGAGAATCTAGTTTAAAATTCATGTTTCCAGAGTATTATAGTTGAAAATGTGCAATTTCTAATACTAGAACTGGGAGTAATAATATATTGTTTTCTGCCTGTATCTTAAAAAGCTACGCTTAATCAATCTTGTGGTAGTCTTTTGCACAAATAGGTCTCCCAAGCTTTCAGTCATTTTTCCATTATGGTTGTACATGCAGAAAAAATATTCTTGTATATTAGTCATTTTGTGTCATCTTTCTCCAAGCCATTCTGTACCAGTCTGCATGCTTCCTCATTCCACAGCTTTGCCCCTGTGTCTCCCTCTTTTGCTCATGTTTTTCCTTTTCATCTTGATTTTCCCTCATGTTATTTCTTTCTATCACGTGCTTTTCATCTCTGGTCTCCACTTCAAGATCAGCTTATTGACCCTCTGTAAATGGTTCTTTTTTAGCTTGTCTTCTTTCTGCTGTGGTAATACACTGAAGTGTCATCTTTTAAGGTGCAGGATTTTTTATGAGATTTGTTTGGGGCACTTGCAAGGACGTGGTGACTGCACTGATTTTCCATAGTAGGTGGGTATGTGGAAGGGAAAAGGTGAGAAAGGACCTGACAGTGGATGAATAAAATGGAAGGTTAGAAAAAAGGGAAATAACAGGTAGAAAAAAAGGAAGGAAGATGTGAGTTACGGGAATCACTACAAGAGGAGTTATTTAGGCATTTGAAATTGGACAAGAGAGCAGGGACCAGTGATTTTGATGTTAATGATGGGAGCTGCTGTTTCTGCTGAACCAAGCTTCTGAGGGGTCTCTCATCTGTTACATGGGTTGTCCGAACTAACCTTTGTTGTTTTCAAGATACACAACAGCTGTTAGACAACCTAGAAAAATGACCCATAAACTTGACCCTAAGTGATCATGTTTCTTCATGTGGTGCTATTTTTCTCTCATTTCAACAGAGGTCCAACTAATACATTTTCATGAATCAGAAGTGTCAAACTATTCAACCTTGCTGTTAAGTGAAGACAAAGATGTTCTATATGTAGGAGCCAGAGAAGTGATCTTTGCATTAAACGCAGTGAATATTGCTGAAAAACAGCACGAGGTATGCATTTTAATACATGATCCTCCATGTAAAAATCATATTCCAAAGTTGCCTTCATTTCCTGATATCAGTAGCACTGCAGTTCAGGTGATAGCTACCTAAAAGAGAAAATACTCTGTGTGGGCTGCTCCTGTATTACTTCTCAAGATACTATAGAGTAAAACATGCCATCAGATGAGAGGAAGAAAGGAGAAGTTGGGTATAAACAAGTAGTTAGAGGTCTCCTTAGGTATTTTCGTCTTGGGGACAGGATGCTGGACTGGAGGGACTTTGGGTATCATCTGTAATGGTGGTTCTTACACATATTTTTATTATCAGGAGTGGGCCATCTCCTGCTAATCTGAATGGGAAGGAAGGTTGGAGCTTGCTCAGGAGTGGCAGGCTGGAGACGTGCTTCAAATGAAATGAAGGCCTTGTGCTTTTGGTTTCAGCTTCTGTTCTATGTCTCTAGGTACATCTGCACAGCAAGCAGTGGTGCAGACAGGTCTGATCCAGCTTGGTCAGAGAAGTATTCTGGATATGCTGACGCTGGTTTCTCAAAGTAGAATAGTCCATACAGAAGTCTGCTAACACTGTATTTCTTCCAGTTCTTCCTGGGCTCCTGCTTCTCATCCCATCAGCAGCACAGGCTGACACTTAGAGATGCAGCATGGAGTCCCATCCAGGATGTTTTGGAAGATGCTTATATGATTTTTAATTTGAGCAAAATGTTCACGGGTGGTGGTGGGCAATTTCACCAGCATACAAAACTTGTTTTATGAGTGCGTGTAACTGTCAAAGTTGTACTCTGTATAGTGTAAACCGGTCCAATAAGACACGCCCCCCC
>JAOBAS010000072.1:35846323-35862516 GCA_025311575.1 Elanoides forficatus
CAGGACACAGCCAGGGCAGCTGACCCAAACTGGCCAACGGGGTATTCCATACCATGGGATGTCACATAAACTGGGGGAGTGGGGGCAGGGAGTTATTTCACTGCTCAGGGATTAACAGGGTGTTGATCGGTGGGTGGTGAGCAGTTGCACTGCGCATCATTTGTACATTCCAATCCTTTTATTATTACTGTCGTCATTTTATTAGTGTTATCATTATCTAGTTTCTTTTTCTCTGTTCTATTAAACTGTTCTTATCTCAACCCACGAATTTTACTTTTTTCTGATTCTCTGCTCCATCCCTCTGTGGGGGGGAGCAGGTGAGTGGCTGCGTGGTGCTTAGTTGCTGGCTGGGGTTAAACCACAACAGTCATATTTTCTAGACCTCGAATCACAGCATCTGTTTACTCTGGAGGCTATTAAGTTAAGTTTGCTACAGAGGGGAAGAGACATGAGCATCTGAGTAGAACTTACTTCCAAATAACATGAGAGAAGTTAGAGCAAAATGAAGGACAAGATGGTGGCTTTTGTTCCTTCTAGCCCAATCCTCCACAGGAAGTACTGCAACTGAACAGATACCAACTTACTTCATCATTACACAGTTACATAATCATCCCATGTACAATTCTCAGATGGTGCTGGTCAAGATGGATGGGCCAAAGCATTTGATATCTGGAAAAGTGCCATCAGTGAACATGACAAGATGATGCAAAACTGGAGGAAAACGTGGGTAAGAACTTATGGAGAAGATATCTCCTACAGTGCTTTCTACATGATGCACTACAGTCCCAATTTTATAAATAGCCTGTGATGCTTCTGCAACTGAATGTATTTATATAACAAAGTGATCAGTGTTCCTGTACTCATCATCATTCCTGACACTCAGCAGTAAAATCTGCTCAATCTATGACATACGTTAGTTATGTCAGCTTGCTCCTTCAGTCCACTAGCCAAGTGCTAATCAGTCGGTAGTTCTCATCCTGCCCAAAACAGTTAAGTCTGTGTATACTCAATATAGTAGAATAGTTTCACCATGTTTGTAGACTAATTGGATTGCAGAGACTACTGGACTTCATAAATGGTACTGTCCATCAAAGTTGGCCTTCCTTTAAAAAAAGGAGTCCATACTTAGCTTTTAATGTTTTTCTCCAACAGGTAGAACAAAGATTACTTTTGGTAACTTTGGCATACAATACATGCTTGTTGCATGTGGAACAGTTAGTACTGGCAACCTTTAGACCCTATTTTAAAGCAATATTAACACATCATTCTGAACTTTTTCTTCTTCAGGAGAGCTGCAAGAAGAAAAACAGCCTCTAATGGACAAAGGAATGAACAGGCTAGGAGGAGAAATGTACGCATGTTAGAGTGTACCCAGTCCTCTTACTATCACAGCATTCAAAGAGGTATTTGTTAGTAGCAGTGCTGGCATTAACATTGATATTCAGGAGAATCACCTGAAGCTTGAGGTGGAAGAGGATATCCTTACTGCACCAAAGAATAACCAAGTTACATACTATACAAGAGGCCACCCATCCCATGCTGGAACTATCTCTGGTTTTCTGATGCCAGTTATTTCACCATAATGAAGAACAAAAGTGGTCTCAGTAAGACTTGCGCTGCTCAAACAATGTAATATGATGTATGGCTTCTGTTTTGAGTTCATTAAGCAAAGCAGTTAATTTTGGGCTTGAGGATCTCGGTATATGATTTAGAGATTAATAATAAGATGTGAATCATGTTTATTTAAAGGCACGTCAACTCACCCATTTGTTTTCTTTTAATGTGTTTACCCTTATACTCTGTTCCCAGAGTTTTGAAAAGTATTCCTTTCTGGTGTCAGTAAGTTCATTTGTTCAAATGTATTTCCTTTGGTAATGAAGTTTCTGTACCATATAAAGAACTTCTGACTAATGCTCAAAATACAGATAGATTACAAAACACCCAAGTTAAAGCAGACTCTTCAGTTTTTGCAAATTATTCTTCTATATTTGAGATAACTGTGGTAGCTTTAAAAAATTCTATGTTGAAGGAATTCTAAGAGTATTCCTAGTGAACAACTGCAGATTGAAAATGTAAGGACTTGGTTTATCCACAGTGAAACTGATTACTGCATTGCTGTTCAGAGTTTTGTCCTGCATCTAATAAAGAAAAGCCTGAGGCATAATTCAAATTTTCTGTCTTATCTTCTCAATGGTTTTCAACCATCTGGAAGCATGTAAGATTCCACCTAAGAATCACTATATCTTGAGTCCATGGGGACAGCTGCTCCCAGCAATAGCAGAAAGCTTCATACTTGTCCCTAAATTATCCCTTAATGGGTAAGATTTAAATTAAATCATTTCCCACATAGAGTAAGGAGAATGCTTTCTTCAAAGACTTTCCTGAGTGGCCAGCCATTTTTTTTTTTCCCCAATACCAGACCACCTTGTGGTCACACATGCAGGGTGAAAATTCTTACACACAAAACCATTCTCCTTACTTTTTACATTGGTAATCATACTGATGCAGACTTCTGACACCAATGTTCAGAGGGAATTTTTTCCCCATTGTCTTTCTCTTATGACTAAGGGAAAACTATAAAAAGACTTTTTTTGAATTGTCCCTCTATTTGCTCAATAGATTTGGAGCAGACTTAAGTTTAGTTCTGTAGTGCTGAGTGGGAAGGTAAGGCTTTATAAGATTGAGGTCAGAGTTTAAGATGCACATAGCTGAGCTTTGCCTTGCCTCTAAAGCAAAGTACTGCAAGCAGTAAAAAAAGATTGCCAGATCCCTTGTTTAGCTCAGCTGTGTGAAAAAACATCTGTGTAACAGAATTAGTGAACACAGCTATGATGCCTTACAGTGAATTTTTCTGCTACAATCTAAGAACAGGAGGTAACTTGCTAAGATTTTGAACAACCTATAATGTTTCCAGAGTAACTTTTCATGCTCTTCTACATTAAAACAAAATAGAAAATATAGTAATAAAAAAAAAAAAAGCCGCTGTTAATGTGATCTTCACCAACTAGTCCCCATTCCATGCAGTGACTAGGGTTAGCAGTTGCAGAGTTTTAGATGTGTATGAAAGTGGCTCAAGTACAAATAAATCTCAGCTTACCTCTGGATAATGGTATCTGCTGGCCAAAACCATCTTTCATCACTGGGATCTTTCACCCTCAATTTCCACTTTTTGTATTAGTTTCTTCTAATCTTAAGATCATCATCATAAATAGTGACCAACTGTGCGTTTCAGCTTAAGGTTGGCTTCCCTCACCAATTTTCTTCCTCAAAACTGACATTTCAATCATCATTAAATGCCCACCAGAAGAGTTTACACTTAAGTCACAACCAGACTTTATAGAATCAATATATTCTAACAGATTTTATACAATTTACATTCTACAAAATTGTTTTAATTTTAAATTATTTAATTATTTATCAATTCTAACTTCACAAGGCAGCTACTTTCCAAAGTATTGCACTAAAAATGTTCAATGTGGTGAAGCCCTTACAGACATGCTTCAGCCATGCTGGCAGCAGCAGCACATGGCATGTGTATCATCTTCCAGAACAGCTGACAGAAGTTACATGTGCATCCTCCAATTACTTTCTTAATGCTTACCCTCTTATATCTGCAACTTGTAAACAATGGTATTTATACTGGTTGTTGCCACTAAGGTGCTCCACCACCATTATAAGCACATTTTGTTTTTAAAATTTTATTTCCTATAAGATAAAAATTATTTGCTGTAAGATACAATTTTTATTTCCTGTAAGATACAATTTTTATTTCCTATAAGATAAAAATTTTATTTCCTGTAAGATACAAATTTTACCTACCTTAGATACAAACTGAGATTGATCAAAAAATTCTTACACATACATACCAACACAACCCCAAACTGAAGGAATGAGGAGTCTGTTCGCATGGAGAAGGTACAGATAGGATAGCAGGCTGGCATATTTGCTATCCTTCAGTATCTTCTAACTTCAAAGCAAGATCTATGATAAACTAGGCTCAGTAGCAGCAGAAACATCATCATTATACACTTAATCGACTTTATAATATTTCTAAACAGAGCATTTTCACTTCAGAAATTTTAGACCTTTGTAGTCCATGCTCTCTCCTTTACACCTGCTGTATGACCCCAGAAGAACAAAATATCACACAGAAGAGCTAACTGGGAGCTTTGTCATCATGGCCTTCCTTAATTAGTTTCAGTCAAGCTGCCTGCCCAAAATTAATTTCTTGTTGACTGGAAGAAAATTACTTTGATGCCAGCCTGCCCACCTGAGCAGGTTTATTTAGAAGAAAAAAACAAAACCAAACCCACAATCAAAAACCAGTTAAAGTTCTTTAAACAAGAGTTAAAAATAAAAAGCAAATCCCTGCAAGCCCCAACATTGTGGCTCATGGAATCTCTTCCCAAACAAAATTATCTTTCTAGCAAGTTCTAACACTAAGTTAGTGTTAGCAAATTCTAATCACTAACAAATCAATGCTAGTCCATAAAACCACTGAAGTATGTCAAGCCCATTCAAGTGGTTCAGGGCTAAGACAATTTGCTGTTGTTGTCTGCTATAGTAATCAGCCAAATACATAAAATGTAAAAGCATTAGCCAGTGCCTCATGCTCCAGTGTGTATTTTGCTTAAATGGATTCAGAACAGTTTACTTGGCTGACTTCAGATACTTCTTAAAATTATTTTATTTTGCTACCCTCTTCCTAGGGCTCTAAAAAAAAAATATATATTAAAAGCCCCAGTAGAATTGGATATGGATTTACTGATGCTCTTCTGAATTCACTATCACCATGTCAGCAGCTGCACTCTTTTCCAGTTCCAGTGCATACGGGTTATACTCTTCTTCAAGTTTTCTCTTCCAGATTTTAACTAGGGAACGTTAGAATAAAAAAAAACAAACAAAAAAACACAACAAACCGGTTACTGTATAGTACATGAGGAAAAACTTAAAATGAAAAGTCACACTGATTCTCCACCTCATCCTCCAAGTAAATGCTGAAGTAAGCACATGTGCATGTTGGCATGTACTCCACGTGACATCAGCTGACGCATGAAAGAATACTTTAGGAGTGATGGGATCCATTGAGGTACTTGTGTCCAGCCCCCTACTCAAGCAAGGCTAACTCTGAAGGTGGATCCAACTTTAAAAAAACTCAGAAGTTTTTAAAACTTTCAAAGAATTTTTAAGTTGCCTAGTATCTGTGATAACTGTTGTTGTCTGGTGACTGTACAAGCAGAGCTGGAGGAACGTGTTTCTAGAAGTGGAAGGCCTTTACAAAACATGAACGCTTTTGGACAGGAAGATGCATCTTAAACAGGCTTTAATACAAAACTTAAGTCCACCACAGTTATAGAGTATGCACTTCTAGAAAAAGCTTGGAGGATTTTTTAACAAATAGAAATAATAAGGAGCTCTGTTAAACTTCCTTGGACAAAGCAATGAGTACCACCTGCCACCAGTGGATTTCAGAGAGGAATTTTCTCTAAGACTTCCTTAGCAAGAGCTGACCTCAGGTTTTTAAAATTACAGGGGCAGGGGGAAATCACAGAAAAGCAGAATTTTCCCCCTTACTAACCACTAAAGTGTTAGGTGTCATTTGTTTCAGTGAAAATCGTAGAATTGAAGAGCACTTTTGGAATGAAAACTGAACCAAAACAAAGCCAGTAAATACTCACTGTAATTTGGTACATCCTCATCAGAGTCCTTGGAAGATGTTTTAACAGTTTCTGATAAGCCATTTTTTTCATAATCAGTGGTTAAGATGCTGGGTTGTGTTTCTCTTAGTCCTCTGTCAGCTTCTTCCTCTAAAGCTGCTATCATATCTTTGTAGGCCTTCCTGGCCTCTGTTGTCAGTTGTACCATTCTATGAAAATGGTCCTATGGAAATATAAAATATTAGTAGAGCTTAAAAGATATATTAAGATTCAACATCTCCACAAAAATCTGTAATGAATATTCCTTATTCAGAACATATATGTTCATATATAAAAGTTAGGCAGCTAAGTATGTATAAAGACATGAAAACTAAACCATTTATAAGCATTTATAAAAACACCAAATTCTCTTGGAAAAAAAAAAAATTTGGAAAGAGATTGAGATGGAGGGGCTACCAGGAAGAGATGCCCAAATTACTGTTTTGAACAGTGCTGAGTGGCTGTACTTATACAAAAAATTGTGGCTTTACAAGTCCCTGACCTGAGATAAAGAGTATTAAATGTGCAAAAGCAAAACAAACAAACAAAATCTTAAAAGTTTTTTTTTCCCCCCTTACAGGTAAAAAGTAAAGCTGCACAAAAACATGAACCTACATATTTCAGCTTACCTGAGCCCCATCATAGCTAAAAATTCCCACCACGCTCACAGGCACTGCTTTGTTCACGCAGCGGCCCAGGGCCTTGCGATTAAGGGCAAAAACAAATGGGATATTCTGTTCACAGGCGCAGTCAATAATGTTGTGTAGAGTCTCATCCAACCCACCTGGAGCAGACAACAGAATTAGCAAAGAGTGATACTATTCAAGCTGATTATAACTAAAGGACAGTACTGTTAAAAAGATAGCAAAAAATACCCAAAGATTATGAGTGCATTTTGAAATTACAAGAGTTTATAGGAAAAAGTATATGGATCTCAGCAATAGCATTAGATCTCCATTTTTAAAGGAGAATTTGACATTTTTTTCCTAATTAGCAGTATCCTTAGACTGCTACTATTCCATATTTTGTGTGTAGTATAGTCTAATCTAGTATTAAAAAGACCTCAGCTGCTAAGAAATTATTTAAAAGTTAATAGAAAGTAATGACAATAATGACAACAAATTTTAAACAAACTATCACTGACAACTTACTGTCAAT
The DNA here is from genome assembly GCA_025311575.1 of Elanoides forficatus. Lineage (NCBI taxonomy): Eukaryota > Metazoa > Chordata > Aves > Accipitriformes > Accipitridae > Elanoides > Elanoides forficatus. The sequence goes on from JAOBAS010000072.1 coordinate 35,853,178, forward strand.
CTGTGGCCTAAGAGACTGACACAGCAGGACTTCTTGTGGTGGCACAGCTGGCACTAGTAACCTTTGTCTCTTCTCAGCTGTGACAGTGCAATCTTTTGTGCAGCTGCACTGCAAATTGATAACTAAACAGATGCTCATTTCAGGTAACTTCCCCCACCTCAGATAGTCTTGACTCAGCTCACACTTCAGCTGTACAGCAGTAAACAATCTGAAGAAAGAAGGCATCTTTCTATGACTGCATTTCAAAGGCTACTCAAATAAGTTCCTCCAATAATAACACTGCTGTCAGCATAATGAGTCTGCTTTTTTACCTTTCTTTTATTAAACCAACATGGTTTTTTTCAAACTTACTTACCTTTTGACTGAATCTTTTCACAGTTAGGAGAGATGATGACACACTTCAGTTTTTTCAGCTTCAGATGTTTCAAAACTTCTCTAAGACCCATAACAAGCCTGCGTTTTATCTTGGCCTTTACTGGATCTTTCTGATACAAGCGATCTTGGAAACGAACCAGTTCTTTTAAGAGATCTGTCACACAACTGTCAACTTCTTTACTAAGTACCTGGCTGCAGTAACTGGAAGAAAGAATCAATTAAATGTTAAAACCCCTAAAATTACAAATATGTAACACATAAATATGTAATATGTAAAATAAAAACAGTTTACATGCTACATTATGTTTTTGTCTTTTTTCTGTTTCCACTCCAAACACACTTGTTATACACATGAGAAGAAAAATTTACTTAGGATTTTTCTCAGTGGCTGAGAACTTACAGGAAGTTTTGTTCACTTGTGGTATCTGGCTCCCCTATCAAACTATACTCAAAATACATACAGATGTACAATAAGCCTATATATGTATTTTATACCAATAAATATGTATGTACATGTTTTTCTACTGAAGCATTTTTCTGAGGGCATTTATTTTGACCTATATAAATCAAAGTACAGCAACCAGAGTATAAAATTTGAAGTTATTTCTACAAATACAAGGCTACTTATAACAAAGATGGAAATCTGGATCAAATTCCTCCTCTCCAGGTTCATATTTTTTGTCCATCATCCTGTTTCACTTATCAAATTACAGCCTTGTGGTGTTCATAAGGAAAGGATAAAACCAGATGTACTTCATCCTTCTAGTATTCCCTGGGAAAGATCAGGGTTCCGAATTACTTTTTCCCCCATCTTTTACACAAAGAATCATTCAGTAAAGAAGGGTCTCAAAGAGAAAAACTAAAGACATCTCAACCGCACTGTCAACAGAAAGATGCCAAGTGGCAAATTCACATAAGATTATGAGAAGAGATTGCAAGATCTATCCTGGATCTTAGAGATACAATTACCTCAAAATTTTATTTAAGTTACAAGAGTTTTTATTTACTATTTCCAGTTGATTTCACTAAGTCTCAAAGACAAGTCTACTAAAACACTGAAAATCTAATCTGAAGACACAAAATATTTGAAGCTTTGCTGAATGCTCTACATCCTATAATAGGTAGGACTGAGTTGCCCCATACATACTCAACCCATACTGTTTACTTTCAGTAAAACAGTGTTGCATAGACACAAATTAAGTAATTTTTAATGCAACGAAAAGTTAAATTAGAGCTAACACATGGCATCAGGAAGATAAAGAATGGCTGTATCAATATTAACCATTACTACAACATGAACCGCAAAAAGGGCAGTGGTGCCTTTATGGGAGGAAAACTAAAAGTTAACACACTGCTTACCTAAAATAACTGTTATAAACTGTCATGACTGGATCTCTGACCTCTTCACATAGAGTAACGACTATTACTTCTTTTATAAGGAAACATGTATACACATCTGTTTAAACAAAACTAAAAGTGTTTGCTCATAATAACCCATAAATCTTCCCTTTATTTCTCTGCCTAGCCACAATAGGAAAATGTCATCTGGCTAGTCACATTCTTTACATCTTTGCCCTTTGGTCTGGCAGCAGAAAACCAAAGTACACACTAAAAGTAAGTAAGGTGTACTACTCTTTGTCTTAAATATTAAGGTGGAACTCCATTTATTTAAAATAAGGTACTTATAATTTAATAACAGCTCTCCTTTTCCTTCCTTAGCCTCTAATGAATTTCTGATCATCTTTTTTCCTTCAAGGAACATGCATTTTGAAGTGAGAATTACAACAGTGTATAGACTATTTATCTAGATATCATGTTTTTCTTTATCTGTCAGCTTACAGAAAAACCGAAAAAAAGAAAAAAAAAAAAATTTAGAACCTTCAGTCTAAACTCCAATTACTGTTGCACAGAATGCAATTAACGTATCTTGTTTGAAAAATGCTGTATTGGTGGTACTGTGGAAAAACGGACATGAATGCAATCAATACTTACTCTCTAAAATTCCTGCTATGGATTTTTGGAAGACTAAATGTTAGCTGCTTTGAAGTCATAGAACTATCTGTTGAGTCCTTGATCCCCGTGTTGTCCAGAAACCCTTCAGCAACTTGTGCTGCAGGAACAGCTATCATGTAAATAAAGATATTTCAATGAAAAGACAGACCAAAAAGCATTGTGAAGAGACTAACTTGTCTCTGCAAGAAATACTTGACATTACTTCAGTATTACAACAGTCTGTGGTAGCAGGGGAACAGGTCATACATTTTTTTATCTCATAGTTTTTATTCTTGTACCTCTTTTTAAATAGATTGCCAGAGAGGTGCAGGGACTCTCATTACAACATATAATAAATCCAACAGGCATAAAAGTGTGGAACAGTAATCAGAATCCCTATTACTCAACTGCATTGACTACAAGCTTTGGCACACTTTAAACTCTAGATAAGCCCAAGTTGAATCTTAGAAAATTCTGAAGTTACAGTTTTCATTTGGCAGTATCTGGTACACATTTTTGAAAGTACTAAGTGTGCTCACTCTCAGATCTCCATCTACATAATGGTATTATAGCTTTCTCTTGAAAGATACCTGCTTGACTATCCCGTAGAAGCGTTTCATCTTCAGTAATATTTTCTGCAGACTGACAAATACTATCTTCATCTTTTGGTACTGCTGTCTGTTCTAACAGGTGTTGCTGTTTTCGTTGTTCTCTTTCTTTCAGAATAATCTAGAAAATATATAAATAAAACCCAAATCAATTCAATGTCATAAGATAACAAAGCAGTTTCTCTTACCAAGTGTTTACAAACAGAGCATTCATAAAGAAGTTTGGCACTATCATTCAAAGTTTACAACATTCAAAGTTTACAACATTAGGGTTTTTTTTTATTTGCACATAAAAGGAAGGAAAGATATTCCCTAAATCTACATAAAAAAGGACTTTTTCGTTGATCAGTGTCTCGGTGGCAAAAATAATACTAGGGATCAACTACAAGGGCAGAACTAAAGTTAAAGTGACAAATTGCTTCAATGCAGAGAAGCAGGTGAAAAAGTCTCCCTCTTTACCTTTCTTTTTCAGCCTGTCAATTTGTAGGAATTCAGCCAAACACTTAAGTACATATATACATCTATATATGCACAGTTACTCTTCCCCCTTATTCCCCTGTTAAAAATCTTGATTCAATCTAATAGATTGCTGTCTCTGAATTTGCTGGTTGAAGAAAAAGAAGAAATTACCATGGATAGCTAAGGCATATAGTACACAGAACGAAGTAAAGTAGGACATAAGCTGGATCCAAACATGCTACTGTAGGTGAAAGCAACAATCAGTTTCCTAAAACTCATCTTCCTTCTCTGCTTTCATAGCTGCTAAGAAACAGTTATTGTACATATGACCACTAGCTTAGCTAATCTACCCAAATTTGTGATTAATTACACCACAGAAACTAATTGCAAAAGTAAATTTCTCCATTTGCATTTGTCAAAGATGAACAAACAAAAAAAATAAGTTCCCTACCATACTCAGAACACAGGTATTACACAGACAAAGCAATCTTTGTCTTCTGAAACCTATTTCGGAAAATAAGTGGCATGAAGACAGAACAGCCAGAAGACACAGTAATTAGTATCACCCCCCTGAGTTTGTTACATGTTCTATGTTGTTTATATTGTACAGTTCTCAAATCCAATTAAGCAGAACAGAACAACCACTAAACTACCTTCACTAGCTCCACAAGAATTTTAGACCAGAAAGTGACCAGCGATGAAGCAGTATCTGAAAATCCTCTATGTAGAAGACATGACAGGAAGCAATGTGAATGGGCAAAGAAGGAAGATACAAGACAAATGACCAGGTGGATCTAACACTAGCTGCTGCAGAATCAGCTGAAGTTCTGGCTTGGAAGAGCACAGAAACATTAAATACTACCTTTGTTGGATCCATTCTCCCCAGTCCTGCAAATAAGCATATCTTGTCCAAACCAAGTAAGATTTCTTTGGATGTCCCCCTGTACCAATGATGTGTGGACACTTTTGTAGTGGCACTTCTTCAGCTATCAAGTGATTTAAGTGAGAAAATATAGTTTGGGGAAATTTGTATATGCTATTTAGCAAGACTCCCCTCTTCTNNNCCACACCCCCTCCCCTTTTTTAAACCAAGGAAAGCTAAAACTGAATTTAGACAAGTGGACGCTGAGATACAAATCTCCATACCAGAAGGTTTAATACACTCACAGAGTAATACTGAAGTTACATTAGCCTGTATTGTACTACTTAAGGTAAAAATATGAGCACCTTTTTAAGAGGTGTTGGTCTCTTTGCTTTAGGGACTTCTCTCTGTTTCCCTTTCTTTACCAAAGGAGCGCTGGAATCCAAAGGGTTATGAGGCATCTTTCCTTGGTTTAACCGGTGACTTTTTGTGGCTGTAGCAGGTTCTTTAGAAAGCAATGGTATGGCACCACCAACTGAGATAAAAAAAAAGTCTGCATCATACAACTATAACAAATACCTAAACTAGAATCCAATGCAAGTTTAATGACTGGATTAGAACTAGTATACACGTATTAAATTTGTGTTGTGTTCATATTAAGAATATTTATAGGCAATCCTGTGTCATTAAACAATGTTACTTAAAAAAGATACTCCTCCCAAAAGACTGACATGTCCTCTACTTTTATTATACAACTAGAATCACAAGCTCTGTCCCTGAACTCTCAAAAGCAGAATTTGGCAAAATACTGCACTCCAAGCTACCTTCAACACCATGCCACGCCAGCTTGGTAAACCTTCAGGAATCCCCATGTTTCATGGCAATGGCATTTCCTCCTCCACAGATTCTGTGCTGCGTTAAGATAAATACTGAGTTGCAGTATTACAGATTTTAGATTAAATTGCTGTAAATAGTCTGGAGCATTTACCCCTACCTTTGTTACACCTTAATGATGTTGGATGAAGTTCATTTGCAGATGGGTAATGAGTAATGCAAAGCTACAGGTAAGTTTCTTTTGCTTAACCAGCACAGCTCTCAGGAAATGTCTACTTTACTTGCATTTTTCAGAGGGTTTAGAGCACAGAAACTGTAAATGACTTGCCAGGTCACTGAACCTGGACCTTCCAAACCATGACCTCACACCCTAAAAACTACTCTCCTTTTTCAACTTGCTATCAGTAGGAATTGCTGTATCCTGTGAGAGCACTTTGTCAAACTTCAGTTACCTGCAATATAAACCAGGTTACATTAGCAAGTCGATGAAGAGGATGATGTAAGTATCAGCAGAACGAGCTTGACACCTGTGTATCTCAGGCAACCTCCCTCCCCTAAAAAACATCTAAAGTTTCTGGCACTTTGTCTTAAGCCATCTTCATTTAGTGCTTCCAAACTATTTATATGCTGATCCTCCAACACCACATACAGTATTATTAGCATAAACAGTTTACTTCATAAAATTGCTATACCACAACTTTTCTTTTTTTGGCTCAGTGTAACAAAGGCAAATTCAGAACACTGCCAAGAACACTGTGCAGTATGTTAGCACAGATGGCTACAAGAATTGAAGCTGGATTTGAAGCAATACATAAGTATACACCCTGCAGACACATGGTGCTTCCTTCGCTGAGTACCTCATCTTTTAATTTCAAATTCACAGAGTTGTCATGTTCCTGAACTTGATGGCTTTAACAATTTGTGTCATTTTGCATGATTGATGCATTTCCAAAATGTAATTTAAATTAAAATAATTACTGCTTTACTATGCTGTTCCATCCACACATTATTTACCAAATGAAGTAGTAAGTGGAATAAAATAACTTTATTTGTAGTCACACTCCTTGCCCTTCTTGTTCAGTGTGCTTCTCTTCTGGTTACAGAGGTCAGCACAATGAGACTTCACAAACTAAAGTTACATTTTGGTACACACTGATTTAATGGGTGCACTGAATGTTAAAAAAATTATAAAGCTGAGGTAAAATCTGCCTTATACGTCCAGGATATGAACACGACACATCAACTTCTTTTCTGCAGCAGATTCAGACACAGGCAATTTAGTATTAGAAAACAGGTATTGTGACCCATACCTTTGTGCTGCACCATCTACTTGCCAATCCATGCACTGTGTAATTTTACAGAAACAAAACTGGTTATTAGCACCTCTGCAGCACTGAGTTTGACTGACTCAAATGAAAACAAGAGATCAATGGCAGAATAAGAATCTAAAAAAGTATCTTACAAGTTCTCTCAGTTAGTGAAGGAAAATCTCAACAATGCTTGGTATTTTGACCTTTTTATTTAAAAGGTCAGCTATCATATTAAGCGTTGTGAGATGAGTTCTCTCGTGATTAGCTGTCTTTCTGAAATAATTTTTTTAAAAATCTTTACTGAAATAAGGACAGAAATTTTATCATTATTGAATTCTAGCAAACATCATGCTTCCTTTTGCAAAATATACTGCATTAACATAGCCAAGACTAAATTTTGACCTACAATAAGAAAGACACTGAGCTATTTGTTTCTGCTTCCTGGTCATGAATCCACAGGGTCTGAAAAATTCTCTCCATCACCAAAACCTAGCATTTTGTTAACAGCAATTATTTCACAATTATCAGGCATGACAGAACTCATCCTTTGGCTTGGGCTGATTGACGCTTGTATAACCCCTGTGTTTGCAAAGGAGTTTTTCACTCAAGTTACAGCGCTAATATTTCTAGCAGCACAGGAGCTTAAGAAAGCCTTTGTTACTGTGTAGCCCCTTCCTGCAGGTTCAGATCACAACAGTAACACACATATTTAAGACAAAGCAAAAAACTCCACAAACGTTACTATTTTCATCAAAGCTAAATTTCAATTACCTCTCATCTTTATATAAGGTATTTTTTTACAAATTATTGTCCTGAGGATTTTCCTTTTCCCAAGTCTTCCTCCAAACAATTTAGATTGCCATGCTTTTAAAATGTTTTTTAAAAGAACCTTCATTTTCTCTTCGTGAACTGTGCTCTTGCCTGCATATTCAGAGATCATTACAGATCAGAAATCAAGCTACATTTAACTTTTGAATACTCAAAAACAACTCAAGCTGAAAGAAAGGAAGTTTCATTGTAACCAATACCTGAAAGCACCACAGGTTTAGAAGACTGTTTTGACTTCTCTGTTTGCTGCTTCTGCTCCAAGACTGCCAGCATGCCACCCAAATCCAATTGCACGGGAATTTGACTCTTCTTACCACTGCTCCTGGATGTTTCCTGAACAAGTTCAGTAGCAATTAGTAATGCTCTCCATTTCAGAATGTAAAGACTGTTATTTTGTATGGTATGTAATACACGCTTAACATCTTCATCCACGATACTTCTGATTTTTAACTTGATTCAATGAAAGTATTTTGATCTTTAAATACACATCAACTTTAATGTGAAAAATAAAAAAATCAGAAACAGTTCAAATAACTTTTTGAATAGCTACTGGAATAAAGCATAGAAGTATAAAGTCTTTAATATAAAGGAGGCGCTTTATATCAAGCTCCCATTTTGGTCAGGCTGCCACCTATCTTTGAAAAAGAAAAAAGGCTTACCAGGATTGAAAGTTTTGTTAAAAGTACAGAAAAACTACTCTGTGAATATTCCAGTGTATGTGATTGCAATACACATATACCACGTTCAATGCGTTATTAAAAAGAGAGGTCATCATCTTTAAGCACCACCTCCTCATAAGCACTAATCTTTCTGTCTGCTTTGAAAAGGCCAAAGTGGTGTCCCACACTTTGCACATTTAATGATTGAGAATATAAAAAGATTACAAATGAATAGTCTAGCAAGACTACAAAAGGGCAAACTACTAGGGCAGAACATACTAAGCAAATGGCTCACAGATTTTGTACTTTTAGAAGTCTTATCCTGGAGGATCAATTCATTATAGCTCTTGTTACAATAGAGTTAAGGAATGTGACCTCCTTCTGAGCCTAGGATCTCATCTTACATCACAGCTATGCCAGACCAACATGGAACTACTTACTGACCTCACGGTTGCTCTGTTATTTCTCCTCCTTGCCCCAAGCTAAGTGGATCTCCTTGCCTCCTTGTCTTAATCTGGCAGAACCACTTTCAAGAGGTTCCCAACTCCTTAAGACAATCAGTTTGGACTAGATTTATGCCATGATCAAGTATGACAGATGAAAGAAAAATTCCTGATATCTGAAACTCGCAGACATTAATGAAAAGCTAGTATTTTTCTCTAAACACTGTACCCCAAACTGGGGGTTAGCAATTACTACCACTGAGCGCTTCTGATCAAGAGAGTCTTGTCACTTATCTCAAAGTATGAATGACAAAGTACGAATACAATTGCAGATGAGCTTGGACTTAACGTCTTATATTTAAATATGCTTATTTCCTTTGTCACTTTGAGTTGTAAACTTATTTTCAAACATGAAATAATTTACCTGAATTTTCTTTCTTTCTAACATAGAAGACGAAGCTTGCTTCCCTGACAGTCCATCCACCACCTTGAGAGTTCCATCCAGTGTGGGAGACCGACTATCCCAAGGCTCTTCAGGGAGATGGGTCTTTGAAGTTTAGAGACAAGAAGTGACAGGGAGGAAGTGGAAATATTAAGACACACGCAAAAGTGTAAAGTGAAGATGATATTAAATTCAAATGGAGCACAGACAGTGGGATTGGGTGCACCCTCAGCAAGTTTGTGAATAACGCTAAACTGAGTAGTACAATTTACATGCTTCAGGGAAGGGATGCCATCCCGAGTGACCTTGACAGGCCTGAGGAGTGGGCCTGTGTGAACTTCATGAAGTTTGACAAGGCCAAGTGCAAGGTCCTGTACCTAGGTTGGGGCAATCCCCGATATCGGTACAGGCTGGGGGATGAAGGGATTGAGAGCAGCCCTGCGGAGAAGGTGTCATGGTTTAACCCCAGCCAGCAACCAAACACCACGCAGCCGCTCACTCACTCCCCCCCCCCAGCAAGATGGGGG
>JAOBAS010000072.1:35862616-35878563 GCA_025311575.1 Elanoides forficatus
CTGAACTCAAAACATAGCACCGTACCAGCTACTAGGAAGACAATTAACTCTATCCCAGCTGAAACCAGGACAGAAGGACTTGGGGGTACTGGTGGATGAAAAACTGGATGTGAGCCAGCAACATGAGCTCGCAGGCCAGAAAGCCAATTCCATCCTGGGCTGCATCAAAGAAGTGTGGCCAGCAGATCAAGGGAGGTGATTCTGCCCCTCTCCTCCGCTCTGGTGTCCCCCCACCTGGAATCCTGTGTGCAGTTCTGGGGTTCCCAGTACAAGAAAGACATGGACCTGTTAAAGCAGGTCCAGAGGAGGCCCACAAAAATGGTCAGAGGGCTGGAACACCTCTCCTATGGTAAAAGGAGGAGAGAGCTGGGGTTGTTCAGCCTGGAGAAGAGAAGGCTCTGGGAAGACCTTATTGTGCCCTAAAAGTACGATCATTTATTGGCTGCCATACTTCTTAGTCAGACTCATGATTTCCTCCTTTTTTTTCTGGAAGAAAAAAACAGCAAGGCAGCTTCATCTTCAAGTATCTGTTACAGAGGAGTATGACTGGCTTAATGATCATGTCTCTACGACTTACGTAAGCTTTGAGAGTTTATATCCCACTTAAGCCTACAAAGCTAAAAGGTTTCTCTCATTTGAGGTGCAAGCCTGTATAGCACTTTCTTTATAACAAATCTGGTTTCAGCAATTACAGTTCCTTTTGCTGCTCATTCCTCCCTGTCAATACAATTTACTGTCTTAAACAAAGCAAACAAGGGTTTTGGTTTTCTCTGGTTTGGTTTTGGGTTTTTTTTAACCACTAATATTCACAGTGAAACAGAACCAAGCACAAAAATTTCTAGCAGCAAAACTAGTTTTGAAGAAACAGAAACCTGGTATTTCACCTTTTGTATTTATGTTATTTGCTTTGCAAAAGTAATCATATTTCCAATCCTTGTGATATGTGTTTGGGATTCATTCCCATATTGAATGAATTTCCAAATTAATCCTTGGGATTTATTTCAGTCATGTAAAAAAAAAAAAAAAAAAAGCTTGGATTTATAATTGATGTTAGATTCAAATTCTTACACTTGCATGGCTTGAGAACAAAGCGTTACGCTGTTCAGATGCCCTTGAAATTTGATTATATGAACAAACAGCAAAGGCAGAAATTGACAGTCTTAGTATTGTTTTTATGAAATGCAAAATTCAACTCGAACACTACGTGTACGAAAATAAACTACATAAATACAATTTCTCTCAACTAACTTCAAGCATCCACAACAGAGGTCTCTCTGTCGGAATTAACAACCCAGAGTTTAGGCAGCAGTTCAGAGACCAAAAAGGTATCTCCTTTGAAATGATACGAATCTAGTGAATACAGCGAGTAGCTCTTCACTGTCCAAAGAGTGCCTATGGGGATTGTCACGGGAAGAACCCCACATCAGAAGCACCTACATTTAATCAAAATAATTCCACCTTTAGTCTCATTTAAAACTTGCAGTCTTTTCCTGCTTATTTTCTTAACATTCACATAATACATATCAAAAATAATTCACGTAATACAATCAAAACATAGCACTGTACTAGCTACTAGGAAGACAATTAACCCTATCCCAGCTGAAACCAGGACAGTCGCAAGATTACTTACTTCAGATTGCTTTCTGATAGAAGCAGTAAACGATTTCTGAGATCCTAGCCTGTTTCTCCTGTCAGAAGCAGCTGCCAGATCAGGAAACTCCTCAGCATCCTGAACAAATAAATCAGAAGATCATTTCATAAGAACTATCAAGTCCATATTCTCAAAACTGATTTTCCTACATTCAAATTATTTTCTCCCTGCTTATCAAACATTCATCATAATTTGTTTCACTGTACAAAAGTTCAGAACCCATGTGCAGTGCCACCAATTCTAACAGGCACTACAATGGTTAAGTCATCTATGCAGCAGCTATTTCAGGGCTGAAAGACCTTACAAGAGAAATGCTTCCAACACCAGTTTGTTATTGCTATCAGCTGATACAAATAATTAGAGGTAAATGGCTCCTAAAGGAGTGTATTACAGATCATTTAACAGCCTTGCAAACAACTTCCCTCTTCTTCCAGTACAGTCCCCAGCTGTGCAATTCTGCCTTAAACATGCAAGTAGTGAAAAACAAAAAGGGCAGCCAAAAGGATAGTAACTCTTGACTACAGTATGGAAATAAGCAGATAAATCACTCCAGTGATGCTGTAGGTTTAAACACAAAAGTAAATTTTATTAGTAGAAGATACATTATCTGGACTGCAGATTAACTAAGTGCAGACAGGTTGAAGCTTGCTCTACACTTGTCACCTTATATCCGCTATCTCAATCATAATGATCCTGATCCACTAGCTTGGTTTTCATTCAGTTGCTTCTCCTCCCACTTTCTGAGAGGCCTTTTTAGCAGTGATACAATACTACTGAACACACCAACACTTCTTCTGCAGCCCATAAGACTTCATTTGAACAGCCCAAGCTAGGAAGCTCTAGCATAAGGACAGACAAACCTCATTCAATGAACTATTTTTAAAGAAGCTTGGAAGTATGCCACAAGACAACTGCAAGAAAGGGAAAATTGTTTCACAAACATACTCTTCCAGCTTAGGGACATCTTGAACCCCAGGCAGTACCTTCCATTTAAATAGCCCTCACTAGAAAAAATTTTTATTTCAGTCTGTCCAATCACTTCTTGAATTCATATGAATTTCTGGCATTTGCAACATGCTGTGGCAACATGAGTAATTAAAATCTACCACTCAGTGTTGAGTTAAACCTCCTTATATTTGCTTTTAGCTCATCACCTGTAAGAACCAGACGACATCAAACAAAATTAGGAGAAAGATCAAATAATTTCTTTTTTACTTCCTTGTCACTTCTGATTCCCACTTCACCATCTATTTTACAGACTGAGAAGACCTAGTTTATTCAGTCTTGCCTCCCGCAGAAATTGCTTCATACCTTTGATTATTTTTGAAGCCTTTTGTCTACTTCTTTTAGTTCAAGTATGTGTATTTTTTTAAGGAGTGGAGGAAATACAAGAAAACAAAATCCATGCTATATCCAGATCAGGCATGTACTGGATTTATATATGGTCACAATCCATTTTCTTTTCTATTTTCCTAATAATTCCCAGCACTGTTTGCGTGTTTGACCAGTACTACTAGCACTGACCTGGTTATTGACAGCAGCTTCAATTTTTTTCCCCTCAGGGAAAATACCTAACTCAGGGCCTATCACTATGTATGGAAAAACAGGATCGCTTTTCCCAACTGCATCCATTTATGCTCATTAACAATGTCTATATATGAGTGACTTTTTATAAAACTAGTAAGCAAGCCAATATATTGCTCCAGTGAGCTGCTGCACATAGCAGAACCTTCTTATACCTCCTGGGTGCTCAGAAGTTCTGTGTGTATGATCCTCCCATGCATCATACAAGAATCTGACCCATTTTTCAAACTGATGAACCCACAAGCATTCCCAGTAAATCAGGAGGGTCTGAATGCTGTCCCCCACTGCCACAACAGATCCTGCATCCACATCACAGATTTCAGTGCAATGCATATGTCCTGTTCCATGATTCTATGCCATTTTATTCCCATTTTTGTCTTCAATAGTACCATTACCTTCCTACTATTTTCCATGACTCCTGTCATTCTCCTTCTGTTTAGATGGTAAGTCATCCACAGGTCAGACATTCTATGGCAGCATATAGTAAAAATGGGGATGTTCTCATGAGGTAAAGAACCTGCAGATCTTTAATTCTACCCATAATTCTCTAACAAAGAGGTCTGTAAACAGTCATTTCTTGTGCTGCTCCAGGACAATGAACCACACAATGAAAAGAATGTGTAGCCACAGTTCCACTCCATGTTCCGTGTTAAAATGTACAGAACAGAAGCCAGCCAGGAAGGCTTCTTTATGCTGTCATTTCAGAGACTGAAAATTATGTACACTAGATCAAACATATAAATCAACACATGTACGTAGTGCTGTACAATACTGGGCTTTCGATGAAGCACTGTTAAACCATAGACCATACAATAATTCTCTAATGTGGGAGAGTAAAGCCTTCACAATACTGATACACAAAAGTATCAAAATACTAATATGCATATTACAGCTATATGAATTTGAAAAAAACCGGGAATTAACAATCAGGAATGTAGGCAGTGACAACTGTGTTACGTAGAAATTGCTTCCAGATGCAAGATGGGTAGAATTTTAATACCAGTATCACATTCTTTAAAATTGTGGCACACTGTGGTACCCAGTATATTCCCTGTCCCTTGTGCACTTTGCTTTCTGCAACAGTTATTATAGAATATTTTTAATTTAGGAAATTTGACTTTTATTGTTATGTGTTAATATCCAGACTCTCAAATGCATCATTCCAATTTTGCTCCTAAGTCTCTTCTGCACTCCTCTGTGCTCACTGAATATGTGGTAAGTCAAAAGGCACACCTGTTTCCTACCAGTAACTTCTGACAAACATCTCTGACAAAACTGAAACGGACCTGAACCAATATTCTTTACAAATGGGATTTGAACTTAAATTTGTACAAAGCTGTGTTAACATCTGGTCTTCCAATACACTTGTAACACTTAAAAGAAAAATAACAAAAACCTCTTCACTATACCTCAATCCTTGGTGGTTCCTGTACTGTAGTAGATTCTTTTTGAGGTTTCTCTACATCGGTGGGTGACTTTAGTTTTTTCTTCTTTTTCTTCTTTTTTTTCTTCTTTTCTGACCCTTCTTCAGGCTCAGTTTCACTAGCATCATTTTTTGTTTCTGATTGCTAAAAAAAAATCATTAAGACATGACTATCAGAAAATTATATATTTCAATACCACCTACCAAAATAAATGCAAGTGACCACACTTAACCAACTAAAGGGTATCTTAATCAATCCAGGCTAGGGCATTAAGCGTACAAGGAAAATGCAACATCTCTTAGAAATTCAGAGCTACTGCAAAAACTCTTAATTTGAATCACATTGCACGGTTATCAGAATGCATCGGGACTACTGAGATTTCAATAGGAAATATCCACTCAAATAAGGCAAGAGTTCCATGTTTCATGTCTCATTCTGAGGGTCAGGAATTTGAAAAAAGTCCAGCCTAAAAGTTGGAAGTTTGTGTTGCTGGAGTAGCACTGTCTTTTTGACATCTTGTTATTCTTTTCCACTACAAGAGAAGAAAAATTCTAATATGGACAAGGTAACTTTATATTACTTCTTAAAAGCCATATTAGAAGTGGACAGTGTACAGAGCCTAGGAAAAAAACGGCAATGTCTCACATCAAGAGACACAATCACACAGTGACAGAAATTAGTTTAAAGCAGACAATTCTCAAGTACCTTTGCTTCACTATCTTGCTTCCCTTTGCCTCTGGAAAGACCTTCAGATGCTGCTGATGACACAATTTTCTTTGGGGGCTGTGAAAGTACCATGGCCCAAGACACATGCGGCTGAGCAGAGCCATCTGCAGGTGTTTCAGGAAATGCCGCTGGGGAAAAAAAGTGATATACGAAGATGTCTCAAAAATATTTCTCAAGTATTCAAAAGAAAAAGGATCTGTAATGAATTAATCAATGACTAGCAAATACAGAGTAGCACCATATTCCTTCGAAGGAAGGACTGAAGTAAGACACTCACACAATTAATTTCTCCAGAAAGCTTTCTAGAATTTTAACTACTCTATATATTGTCCAGCACTACATACATGCATTTAGCCCAATTAAATTATAATTGGCAATCTGTACTGTGTCATACTAACTACATGTAAAAACTCCATGCTAATTTTCTAAGCTACTTTTCTTCAAAATAATGAACTTCTGCTATATTTATATAAAAAATTCCTTAAATATTTATCTCAGTCATACAGTTTTCACATACAAGGCCACACCAGTATTTTCTACTTCCTAAAATCTTTCCAGTTTTATAGACATATGTACCAGCTGAAATACTGCCTAATGTGCCTCAGCGCACAGGAATTTCACCCACTACCACTCAGAAGTATCAATGTTTTGAAAGAACTCACAATTAATTTTGTAAGTATTCTTAACAGAGAGAAAATATAGAACAAAATCTAAATTTGTCTTTAAGAATGAGAAAGACTTTCATTGAACAACTAAGTAGCATTATGGGTTTACATGGCAAGGTTTTGGTAGTGGGGGGAGACTGCAGGGGCGGCCTCTGTGAGAAGACAGACACTGCCAGCCTCAGCCAGCTCCAAAACAGATCCACTGCCAGACACAGCTGAGCCCATCAGTGATGCTGGCGGCATCTATGTGATAACGTTTAAGAAAGGGTAAAAAACACTCAGGAGTTGAGAGGGAAGGGTAAGAAAAAATGTCAGAGGAACAACCCTGCAGACACTAAGGTCAGTGAAGAAGGAGAGGGAAGAAGTGCTCTGGGCACTGCAGCAGAGACTCCCCTGCAGCCCCTGGAGAAGACCAAGGTGGAGGAGCAGGCTGTCCCCCTGCAGCCCTGCAAAGCAAGGAGCAGCAGAGAGGAGCTGTTATGAACTGACCCCAAACCCCAAACTCCTGTGCCGCTTGGGACAGGAAGAGGTAGAAGAGTCGGGAATGAAGGACTAAAGATGACCCCAGGAAGAAGAGAGGGTAGCAGGAAAGTGGTTTTAGTTTCGGTTTTGCTTCTCACCATCCTACCCTATTTTTAATTGGCAACAAATTAATCCTTGCCAAGTCAAGTCTGCTTTGCCCGTGATGGTCAACTGGTGAGTAATCTCCCTGTCCTTATCTTGACCCACAAACTTTTAAATCTTGTTTTCTCCCCTATCCTGCTGAGGAGGGAGAGAGAGAAGGCAGCTGGGTAGGAGCCTGCCCACCAGCCAAGATCAACCCACCACAAACTGCCTCTTTATTCTGGGGGACAGGAACCAAGAGCAGTGTTTAAGGAGAAAATGTTATCAGATTACTTTAAAGCTTCTGGAATAACTTTATCTTTGGAGGGCCCCTCAATGCACTTCAGCAGGTTAACCTGTCTTTTCTGAATCCTTACTGAAGTTACTGGAAAGGTAAAGATTGAACTGTCCAGACTGATGCACATCTGTGTATACACAGAAATCCAGTGAGAGGCACTGTCCTGGTTTCAGCTGGGATAGAGTTAATTTTCTTTCTAGTAGTTGGTGTAGTGTTAAGTCTTGGGTTTAGTATGAGAATAATGTTGATAACACACTCATGTTTTCAGTTGTTGCCAAGTAGCCTTTATACTAAGTCAAGGATTTTTCAGCTTCTCATGTCCAGCCAGCAAGAAGACGAGGGGCACAAGTAGTTGGGAGGGGACTCAGCCAGGGCAGCTGACCCAAACTGCCCAAAGGGGTATTCCATACCATGTGACGTCATGCCCAGTATATAAACTGGGGGGAGTTGGCTGGGGAAGGATGGATCACTGCTTTGGAACTAACTGGGTGTCAGTCAGCAAGTGGTGAGCAATTGCACTGTGTATCTCTTTTTTTGTATATTCCAATTCTTTTACTATTGCCATTTTATTATTGTTATTATCATCATTATTATTTTCTTCCTTTCTGTCCTATTGAGCTGTTCTTATCACAACCCACGAGTTTTACTTGTTTTTCCCCCTGATTCTCTCCCCCATCCCACTGGGTTGGGGGGCAGTGAGTGAGCAGCTGCATGGTGCTTAGCTGCTGGCTGGGGTTAAACCATTGACAGGCACTTAAGACAATTCAACACATAATGCATGTGATGCCTCCAAGACAAAGTCCTGCTGAACAGAACCTTTTTTCAGTTCTGGATTTAACTACTTCAATCAAATTTTAAGTACTCACTTGAAACAACCGACTTGATAGTTTGTGGCAAAGAAAGACAGACAGACAGACAAAAAGACACACCGACAAAGAGACACACAGACAAAAAGACAAAAGAAAAAAGACAAAAGAAAAAAAGAAAAAACAAGTTCTGCATCCCCACAGCCAGACAACAGGTAAACAAAAAAAGGAGATATTTCAGCATCACAGTTCTCCACAGCTCTCCTCCCTTAACAGACTTGACAGAAATAACATATGCCACAGAGTAATTTTTAGGCACATACTGGACTCGAGACTGCCAGCTATTTAAAACAAATCTGCTTATCAAGATGAACCAAGTCTCTACCTCTCATTTATTCTTGAAAAAAATCTGAAAATGACTCAACAGACTTCCAATTATCATATGCATTACTTTCACTCCTCTTAAACAACCTGGGCGGCAACTACAGCAACATTTGCCCTTGAGCATGAATGAAACAGAGAAGGAAGGTAATCCCAGTTTTTATCTGCTGATGAAATCTATAAGCAAGAATGAGCTATAAGTGGTCATCTCATTTGGAAGAAACTGATACAGCTCTATTTGTTTGACTTTTTTTCTTTTGTGATGAGCTTGCTGATTAATTCCTTTCTTACTTTACACATCAACAGCTCCTCAGAACACCTTAGTTTTCCAAAGCGATGAGATGCAAGCAGTTAAAATACAGGCAAATAATTTGTCTGGAGCACTTACCGCTACCATCAAATGAAGAGCGAATTAAGGTGGCTACTGTTCCATCTAAAGTTTTTGATGAAGCTTTGCTTTCTGCAGAAGTATCTTCCTGTAAAATAGACAATCAGGTATCACAAAAGTAGGATTAATATCACTGACCTAAACAAAGCTAAACATAAAAAACCCCAGAACTTAAAAAATCCTCAACCCACGCACAGATAAAAATGTAGGGAATTTTGTTGCTTTTCTTAGTGGAACCATTTCAACCCTACAGCATTACAAAATATAAGCAGATGGCCCTGCACCGCTGTACAAGTAATATGATACCTCCTTATATTTTACAAAAGCATCCAAACAATGATTCTAAGAACGAACAAGAAAAAGTTTTAGCATTCCAAGTACATTAAAAACAAAGTCCATCATTAAACTCAAACTAGCAACGAAAAAGGAAACGCAGATGACAGCAGAAAGGTCTTTTTTCCATCACAGGCAGTTTTCCACTCAGAGGCAATGGAAACATTAAGCTGTTTGGATCCTTCAAAAATATTAATCTTTAATCACTGTTGAAAACTCTGACTCAATATATGCAACATACTGCTGAATGTGTCAGTACTGTACTTACTAACAAACAGGGAACCAAGTAAATCAAGAAGAATATAGTTAAATGCTTACACCTTAACGATATTTTTTCCTCCTTCTGGAATTCAGCTTCTTATTTTTATTCTTCAGCACAAAGCAATTAAGTACAATACTCCAAACTTTTTTTTTTCTTTTTAATCTGTTAACTATTGGATAAGTGACTGCCTACCTGTTATTTCCAGGTGAGAAAGAAAACAAGAAGCTATTAAGAAACCTCAGGAACATATGTGCTCTGTACAGGCAAGCTAGAAGTCTAGACCATAGCGGTACCAATCTAAATTCTAACCATACTTAGCTTTCCCCTATCTACTGGCAGCACAGACAAGGAAAGAATAGTGAGAAAGGCTGAAAGAGCAGACATCAACCACTGACATCACCATCTAAAAAAGAACCATGAAACCTCTACTTCCGAAACTCCTTGCTTGCAAGGTACTTAAACAGGTCTTAAACCACCATACTGAATGAAAAATACTTGCATTCAGAAGTTCCTGAACTTTAGACAAGTTTTATTTTTACGAGTTCTGCAACATGAAAGCATCAGCTAACCTCCGTATTCAACAAAAGAGACATCTGTGGTTGACTAAGGCACGCAATGTTACTTTCCGCTGCACATATTGGTCCACTTTTATGCTGTACATTCAATATCTCACTGCTTCCCAAACTCTGTGACTTGTGGAAATCCAGAATGGTAGCTTCAAATGTGGGTACAGGAAGAGACTCTGGTTTTGGAGTTTGAGTTGACTTCTTGTTTGTAGTTTTACTGAACCTGTCTGAATAAAGCATGTAAAGTCTAAATAATTAAACTTGCTTGTGATCATTTCTAGGTACGTTTTATAGTACACCTGTTGACATAACTACAGTAATCATCACAAGAACTATTGCTACACATATCTCACATTAAAAAAACAACCTCCCAATTTTTATAACCAATGTGCATACACAACACTGACTCAACAAGCAACTGTAAATTCAGATGCTTGCTTAGGAAATTTTTCATATCAGTTTACAAGAATTTGTTCAATCAGCAAAAAGACCTAAGTCACCACACCTTGTCAAAAAGTCACACAGGAAAGAAATCCTGTTCCTTAATTATTCTAGATTTAGAAACATGGTCACAAACTGAAGGATATAGCACAGTCAACCATTTTATGTCTATTCGATGTACTTCTAACCAAATGACACATTTGTACCTGGCTTCACAGAATCTCTGCTGCATGCGGAGGTCTGGAACGAAGTCCTGTTCACAATTCTGACAGAAGAGTCATGTCCATCATGCCTTTTCTTGTCTAATTTTTTCTCACCCTCTTTTGATCTCCTCTGCTGCAAGTATTTGTGACATTTAGTTGATTTTACTTGAACTCTGTAAAGTCATCAAGTTTGCCTTAACTTGAGTTACAGTTAAGTACCTCTGCATCTGGAGCTTGACAATCAAGTTAATACAACATAAGTAGTTAGCATACCATAACCACAAATAACCAATGAAAACAGGACCAGCCAGTTAGAGATTTGTTATTTAATTTTATCTACCTTGTTATCTGTGCCATGTTTAGCACATATTATAGCCCAAGCAAGAGGGATTATATACCATATGTTTCTAGACAACTGTACTTTTAAGATCTCATTATCAGAGCATTTCCAATAGTTTAAAATTGTTTGGTCTTAAATCATTCAGTCTTATCTTCTAAAACTGAGTTTCTTCTAGAACAGGACTAAAATCTTAAAAGCATTCCAATATTTTGTCTAAACTACATATTATGGGCAAAACTAGGCAACACAACATCCAAAACACTTCGAGCAGACAGAAAGTAATTAGAAAAGATACAACTATATGATCCCAATAAAGGAAACACATTCACCTATACTGTCAAGTCCTGAAAGCCTTGTGATTCTTGCAAGAAACACAGCTTGGCAGAGCTGGGCTCAGGTATCAGTACAGCAGGCAAGGAACACGCACTAGGCTTGCGTCTATGCAAAGTACAATGTATTGACCTAGACAAGTGGCTTAACTCTTTCTGATTACAGAATGCTGGACTAAATTCAAAGTACATCTGGCAGCAACATTATTTTCTTGGGTGGGAGGCCAAGGCATTTCCTGACCTCCAAAGCTAAATTATTAAAGCTTTAGGAGATGTGATCAAATTAATGCAAAGCTGCAAAGATCAACCATTCCTCTTCAAGCTCACAAAAAAATAAATGATGGGGAACAATGACATAAAAGACTGTCAAACAGTACACAGCTCAGCCCAAGCCCCTACAAAGACCACAGAATTTCTCCTGGAAGCTAAACTATGTTTTTTCATATTACATCACCTGTGCTAGCACTAAGCTAATCATCTCCCTAGACAGCTTCAGTGATTAATATTTCTCTCAGCAAGAAAACTACTAATTTTAGGTCTCCAGCCTTTGTTATCTTATGTCTAGTAATGCATGCTTAGGACCTGATCTTACAACTTCCTCTACACAGGCTTGACCACAGTGAAGTTACCAGGTCTCTGCCTAGGGAGTAAGGTCCACCAGAAGGACGTGACTGGAGAACAGATTACTTGAACCTGTTGGAAACAACAACAGCCTTACAATTACAAGGGACACAACGTCTAACCACAGAGGGAAATTAGTTAATAATACATTTGATTTTTTTCCCCTGATTTTTATATTTTGAGGAGTTTGTCTATTTTTTGTTTGAAAATATTATCCAAGTTTCAGGAAATTTATTCCCAAACAGGCACACACAACAAATGACAGATGTTTACCAAACATCTGTTTTACTTTTGACTGAAAGAGAACATTTCTAACGTGAACCTTTCTTCCCTCTGCACACCAATACAAGTTCCTTCTCTCTTGTGGATTGTTTTCTACTTGTGGCAGGTCCTGGAAATCCTTCAACAACAGATGTGGTCTCATTACTTATCAGCCACATAGCTGATTACAACCACCAGGTCTCTCTTAACTCTGGTTCATGGAAGCTGCCATGGGACTCAAAAAACAAAAGTCCTTCCCGCTTCCCCTCAAGCCCAAACAGTGAACAAAGGAAAACATAGTTCACAAATGAACGGTCTTTTTTTTTTCCCCCAGATGCTGCTTTCTGAGGAAAAAGAATTGAATTCCCCTCATGTTCCAAAAACGCTGCTTGAAAAACTGTATAAATTTCAACTGTAGAATTCCATGAACTTTTTTGAAATTTGAAGTTGGGCACATTACTACCACGCTCTTTAAATGCCATTCATTATCAGTACAAGAATAGAGAGTGGTTATTCACTTTTAAAAATGAACCAAACATATAAAAAGATTGATTTAAAATAAAAATTTAATTTTAATTTAAAAAAATAAATAAACATGTATTTGCTCACCTTTGAAAGATTCTTACTTTCTTGTCTGACTGGATACGTTTGCTCAGCAGATTCACTGACTATTCCTGAACCATTACAGTGTGTTGAGTTGTCAGAATGATATTGTGAGCCAGCTACAGGATACACATTTGAAACAACATCAGGTGAGTAAGAGCAGCTGGAGTATTCACGGAAGGCAGGATCTCCCAGAACACTATGTGATGGACATTGAGAAAGAGATGAGAAGTCATCCCAGGGTAAATCTTCAGCATATACTTGTTGCCTAGATAAACATATCATTCCTTGGCTGAAGAATTTGTCTAACAAGAAAGCTGTACTTCAAAAGAAAACTGTTCCATGTTACTTCAATTAAGTATTTACTCTCTCTTATAGACTGCTTTAAAAAGAATTAATTTTGTTTTGGGAAAACATGCAGTTTAGCAAATAGTTTAAAACACAGATGTTATATGTTTCCAAGTTTCAAAGCTACTCTGCTTTGCAGTTACAGTCCTCATTTCTGTCTAAGGTTATCAAGACTCTTCGTACTTATTTCCGTAGGCTTTTTCTTGTGAAACAAACGAAAAGCACAGTACAACTACATGATACGCATTACATACTTGACTGCAAAAATACAAACATTGAAGAGTAAAACTTGTCTTAAAATGCTGTAATAACGAAGTAGAAGTACAGCAACTCATGGGGTATAAGACATGTATGAACTACAACACAGAAGTATAAGATAATCATTAACTGACCTGCATTTAACCATCACAGTCTATGAAAACACAACATGTCTGGGGCATGTCTTTTTCCTTCAAATGTATACTCAAAGTTCCCTTCCAACTTCCTCCTATACTTTGTAGAGAAACTATAGGCCAAGATCCAAATTTGATTAGGGAGAAAGGAAATTTCTCAGTTTAAGAAAGTTGAATTTAGTTTTTAAAGCTGTTCACCATGAAGTGGCCAACATCTGAATCTTGGCTATATAATAAAAACCACAGAAACTTTCTCATCAGAACAAGAGACTTCAGGTAACACATTTCTTACTGCCTGGTGCCATTCTGATAAGACTGTAATCAAAAGAACATCAATAAAAATTTCCCACTTGTCATGCAGCTCTTAACTCTCTAGCTGCATTCAGTCCATGTTTTGCCCTTCACCTCTCTCAGTTACTATCCTTATCTTGAATTCCTCACATTCCCAGGTTTCGGCACCAAAAAGACTGTAGGATAAAATGAAGGTCTACAATGAATGTGTTTGCTAAGGCTCTAACTGAACTTGTTAGGACGCACCAATAACTTTGCAGTAATTGTAGTCAATCCAATGCTTAAGAGTTCCGAGAAGCTGAAAAGCAACTAGAGAACTATGCAACATCACAAAACTTGACTATTTCCTATCCTACTACGTAGGCTTTCTTCTAGCTTGCTCTGGGATTAACAATACTTTTACGAGTCTATCACGAATACCTTTTTTTTAGAAACCTGTAGCACTCTTACTAAAACTGCCTTTCTGGGGATGCACAGGTTGTGGAGAGGAGATCCAGGAAGAGCCCCATACATAATTTAAATGTTTTACAGCATGAGAAACCTTCCTGAAGGATCTTCCTCTTCCTTTTATATGACTATATTTACGCCAGACTTGTCATAACACAACCATTCCTTCACCGAAGGACTGGATTCAGCTCCTTCCAGAGCACAAACAAGCCATTACAGGCAACAAATCCTCCTTAATGCTCTGTAACAATACAGACCATTGGGAGCAAGAGAAAAGGTACCAGATATATGCCCAAATAACATAAATGCAAAAACCTAAATCATGAAGACAATGCACAAGCATTTCTAGTTAGAATACTAACATATCAGAGTTTTGACTTGACATGAGTATTCAATGTCTGAAACTGGAAGGTTAAAATGCACCCCACCCCCCACCNNNAAATATTCAGAAAATATACATACTTATCCAAAGATGGTTCCTGAACAAATGGGTAGCATGTAGTTAAGTACCTAGGAAAGACACATGCTTCTGAGGGTTCTGACCATGCCACGGTTACCGCCGCATGTTTTGGAACAAATGGTTTGACCTCTGCTGACAACTTGATGCCCTGAGAAACAAAACGTTTTTTGGCTACATGCATTTGGAGATTAATGTTATAAGTAAAAAACACTCATCTTTGTGCGTTTAACTGTCATAGCAAAGTGTTAGTTTGGTCTCTTCTAACAAAACGTGCAAAACAATAAAGCTCACCAAAAGACAATGGAGGAAAGAGGGAGAAATAAAACCAAGGCATTCTAACAGAAATGCAAATGCTCTGGAAAGTTATTTAATAACCACATTTATCATTAAATACTCACAAAGGTCAGTTATGGAGAGGACAGAGGCTTGCTTAACACAAGATGCAGTAAACGCCAATATACAAATTCTTACTTTAGATTTGAATGATATAAGCTAAAACTCATAACATACACTATCACTACCATAAAATCAGACTCTGGAAGCATGTAACAATAATGGCTTTGTGTACGCCTGTATTTTAAGGTAGTCTGTCTAAATGAATAATTATATAGCCTTCTTATTTCAGGCACAACACAAATCTATTAAGATGGATTTTCCATTTGTTCTGAATTACCATCCACTTAAACTGGATATGTATATATGGAAGGAGACTGAAATAAGACTCAAAGTATTTATTGCCATTTCAGCATTACACAGCTCTACTTGCCCTAATACATGCCACAAGTCATTCTTACGGCTGACTGTGTTATTTGGGGTAACTAACACACTACATGAAAACTGGGATTTTTTCACTTGTCAAAGCAAATTTCAATAACTGAGTAGCACACAAGGCTTTTGAAAATATTTGAATGGTAATTTCAATGCTTGAGTGTATAAACTGGACTCCCCACACTCTCTAGTGGCTCTGCAGTCACTTGTATCATAAACATTTTTTAAAGAGCTCCAACAGCCGAAAGTAAATCACAAATAACCGCAAACTCTTCCATTCCTGAGTTTACCACACAGATCCAAACATAAAATGAGCATCTGCTGTAACAGTGACAAATAAAACGTGGAACAGGCACAGCTGAGTACACTAATACATGAGAAACGCATAAGCCGGGGAGGTAACTAAGACAAAGCATTGTTGAACAACTGTTGGGAATACCTCATTCGCTAAACACGTATGGTACCACAGGAGGCAACTGTGACCGCAGGCTCATCACTAGCTTTCAAGACCCCCGGGCCTGACCAGGTTAAGTCCCTGCGCAGCGCAACGCCGTCGCCAGCGGCCAGCGCTTGCGCACCCCTCATTTAAAGCGGCCGGGACGCCCAGCGCTCCTTGCAGCACTCTCCGCTCTGAGCGGGACGCGGTTTCCCCACCTGAGCTCCCTGGAAGCGATGACGGCGCTTCCCCCTCCCGACTTCTGGGAAGTCACTCGCCCTGCACCAGCCGGAGCTGCCCCCGCCCCGGCCTTCCGCCCC
>JAOBAS010000072.1:35894396-35914339 GCA_025311575.1 Elanoides forficatus
GAAGCTTCTGCTGGCTTAGTCTGGTTGCACAGCTCCTGCATGTTGCTATTTCTCCCACGGTAACCTTTCATCCCTGCAGGAGAGGCATGCAGGCTCAAACTGTTAGGTCTTGGGGCTACCTTTTGGGGAAAATAATTTTTTTAAACTTTTATTTCGGGGCATAATGTTTGCATCAGAGGTTCAAAATATGGACTGACAGCAAATTTGGAAATTGTTCTCTTGCACTGTTGTATCTTGGGATACTTTCAGCCATGCCAAGGCTGACCCCAGCCTGCACAGCAGCTGCTTGCAGCTGGCTCCAGCCCGGGCTGTGGCCCCTGCTGTGTCACAAGCATGCCTGTGCCTGGGCAGGGACCCTGGACCTGCTGGCGTGCTGTCACACTGGGCTCCCCGTGCCCCTTACCTTAGGGAGCTGTTGGTCCTTGCTTTTCCCCGACACTACAATTTTTCAGCTGTATCTTAAAACATAATATCTCCTTTTTTTTTTTGTCTTTTACCGGAGATTCAAACCCTGCCAATACTGTGTGCCAGCTTCTGAGGGAGCTAGCGGGATTTCAGTTTCCCCTTTCCCCCAACCCCTTTTTCCAACTCACCCTCCCCTCTCTGATGCTGGAATCACCTGCCTTTGCAGCGCAGCACCGCCACTCCTGACTCACTGGTCCTGGTCATCCTACCTGCCGTCCAGCACAGAGCTGGAGCTGTGTGACTCTCCCCATGCTCAGCCTCAGGCCAGAGGCTGTATGATGGATGCACTGTTATCTCAAAATACTGCTGGTGGCTGAGACTTTATGAATTGTCTCTTAATTTTTTTTTTTTGTGTGTGTGAAATTCTCCAAAATTCCTGCTGGCCATGCTGATTTTAATCTTACATAAAACAGTAAAGGCTGTGGAAAACACTAGCTTGATTCTTTATGAAGACAGAAAAAATATTGTTAATTTGTCTGTTTACATGTGTTCTGGAATGGGGTGTTTCGTAACAAATGTTTGTTAGGGGGAGGAGCAGGGATGTGTAAGCTTGATTCACATTTTTAACTGAATCTGTGGTGTGGCTCTGTACATTCATCTATGCCCATAGGACGTGCCTGCCAGAATGCATCCTGGACTCTCCATCCCTGTACTGCACAGACCAAGGACTGGCCAAAGTGTGCCACAACTTTATTTCCTGTGGAAACTATGGTGGATTGTGGACGTGGCTTGCAGCCACGCCTTTACCGAACTGTAATCTGCGAGACATGGTTGCCATACTCATCCAAACCTGGCCAGAGCTTCCCGTTTCAGCCTCCTCAGCTTAGATAACTTGCTTTACAAATCTGTATGTTAAGACCATTGCTAGGTCTTTGGTATATGTAGCTTTCCAATAGAGTATAACTTCAGTCTCAAATCCTACAACTGTCTGTGGAAAGAACTGGAATAAATATTGTCACTGCAACTGCAGTATGGTAACGATATAAATCTGGAACTGTAGTGTTTAAAAAAGCCGTAAAATGCATGAAACTTTGAGAATGTACTTGGGTTTTAGACTTGCAAATCTGTTTTGGGATAGTACCAGAAACAAAACTGGGAGTAAGGAGGGTGTGTTTCAGGATACCAGGTAAACTAACTGTTGCCTGAGATTGAGTCACAGTTTTTTTGGTTCAGTGTTACAAAAACTGCTTACAAAAATTACTATGCTTTGGGTAGATGGTGTTATACTTGGAGTTTGGGTCTTGACAGATTGAAAACATTTAATTTGATTTTGGAAGAAATGGATTTCAAAGACCTTGTGTTGTCAGGTCTACCATTCTTTATGTGTGCATAATGGGAAAACAAATCTGAAATGAGTCCCCATCCTTTGGA
Source organism: Elanoides forficatus (assembly GCA_025311575.1). Taxonomy (NCBI): domain Eukaryota; kingdom Metazoa; phylum Chordata; class Aves; order Accipitriformes; family Accipitridae; genus Elanoides; species Elanoides forficatus. The sequence goes on from JAOBAS010000072.1 coordinate 35,896,233, forward strand.
GGAATTCAGATGACACTGGTCTGTTATTACTGTTATATATTATTATCATATATGGGGTGGGTTTGCAACAGAAAGAAGATTAAATAGTAAAGGATAAACTCGGACTCATTATCCAGCCTGAAAGCAGGAGATGGAGTTCTTCCTCCATGGGCTCCAGTTGGCAGAAATACGCAAGCACAGTATAGATCCAGATGTGTGTTTTTTCTTGTGACATGAAAGGCTGCATATGGGATAAATACTCTGGCTTGATCATGCTCTGTTTTCTTCTGCTTGATACCAGCTACTAATCTGCTGCTGCAAGGACACTCTCATTGAAGATAGGGCTAGTTTGTTTTTTATGGGCACAAGAGCAGTCTAAACTTAGTATAGCTGGTCATCTAGGTCTCTGGTGATAGAGATGGGCTTTCATAAAGACAAAATTAGTATGTGGTCTGAATTGTCCTGTAAAAGAATCTTCTACTGACTTGGAGAGGAAGCCTAGGCAGATTAACCTGTTGTCCCTCATTAATCCTTATGCATATCACTTGTCTTTTAATGACATTGATCATTGACATCAGTAGTTGGGTGCTGGGCAGTGAAGCTTAGACTTCAAAATTACCAGTTCACACTTTGAGAGCACTTGAAGTGTATTTTAAACAGCAAAATGTGTTGCATCTGTGAAATACCAAATTGCCTCTCATTAGGGACAGACACTTTTTCCACTGTCTGTGTATTATAATTTTTTAATGTGAAATATATATAAATAACAAATCTATGAAATCTCCTAAAATAGTATCTCTGGAATGTTTCTCCGACATTATTGTGCATTTTTGTATGTCTTAGTTATGCCTGAGCAGTCTGAAAACTTTCTTCATTATGTCTTATAGCATAGCAAGTGTTACCATGGTACCTTGTAACATTTTCCCAATCAGCAGATGGAGCCACAAGGGGAAAAAAAGATTTGAGTGAAGAATTTTGGAATGGAATAATGCTAAAATAAACCCGTTATAAAAATGCTCCATATGATTGATGATAAATTAAAGCAAACAGTCCTGTAATGTATCATCTGTTAGTTAAACATGTGCTCTCATTTGTCTGATCTGTACATAAGCAAAGTCAATTACTGTAAACTAGTGACAACTAGTGGCGGCTTTTACTTAATCTGACACAGTATCCTCTTATTTAAGCCCTCACCCTAATATTTGAAAGAGTAGAAGAAATTAAGCTTCAGGATGTTTAATATTATACTTTCTCAAAAGGTAAAATTAGAATAGAGCCATTGGACTGAATGGGGGAATCAGGAATGTGGTGATTTAAGATTTTTGTAAAGTCGGTTTGTCAATGCAGTCAGCTGTTTTCTGGAGATGGGGTAGGGTGCAAGAGGGAAAAGATCTTCCCAAAGGATGTTAAGTGGTAGCAAGGCTCCTCATGAATCCATTGAAGACTGATAGAGACACTTAAACAAATCCATAGTTTACCCAAATTTTCCAAAGCACATGTTCCTCATGACTGCCAAAATAAATCACTTTGCCCTGTTTCAGAGTGCCTTACCGAGTGTGGGTTTTGTGATGTTTCCAGGAGATGAGCTAGATAGTGAGGCTTTAAATATGTTTAAATATATTGCTTTTTTAAATACAGTCAATCATATGATTGAGCTTTTATTACTGAAACATGCTTGTTGAAGACATACTGCTTTATCAGTATGGAATGCTTTGTATGCTCCAGTTTCAACTTGTCACAGGATAAGGATGTGTTTTGCTCCAACTGTTTTTCAAGATGAAATTTTTTTTAGATGAGAGTATATAAATTGCAATATGGATTGTGCAATCCAGTAACCAAGTGCTGAACTTACTCTACTCTGGCACTTCAAAGAACAAGAGGAGAAGACAACAAAAGGAGAAAATAAGAGGATCAAATTATTTTTGTCCTTTTGTTTGCTTCACTTTTATGGTGACCAAAATAAGGACATGAGGGAAGAGTCTGAAGCTCAGTCTAAAATCAGCGGTTCTTCAACCTGTATTTTGGCTCTGTCAGTATTTTTCCTGCTGCATGAAGCAGATTAAAAAGAAGCTGGGTATTTTACAACACTACAAATGTAACTGCATAAGTGTACCTCAGATTTTAGCTTGGAAAAATGATAGCTTGAACCTTAATTTCCTTGCTGATTTGTTTTACATTAAGGTGCTGTTGCACTGGCTATTAATACTGTATCTCTTCTGTGAATGAACAGAGAATTTCAGTATTCAGGGTGACATCTTTGGAAGCATTAAATGCATATACAAACACTTTAAAATGGCAGAATGTAATTAGAGCAGTGAGTTTGACAGTAATTCCTACAAAATTACAATATTTTTCACTGTGCAGAAGGCAAAACTAAATGAAATGGATGTTGTTAGCATCTGGTAAGCATGATCACAGTTTTTTTGAGATGATTGGATGTCATATTTATGGCACTCTGAGTGAGATCTATAGCTGTGACTGATTGTGCCTTACCATTCAATTGTTGCATCTCAAATCTGCCACATTTATAACTGGGCATTATGGAGGATGCTTCTTTTTGCAGCTCCAAAATATGAGGGGGGAGGATGTCAAGTTCTCTTTATTCATTCAACCAGGAGTGCTCCAGTGCAGTATACATGCAACCACATGCTCAAGATCTATTATTTGGGAAGGCAACTGTCTAATATTTTCCCAGTGCAAATAATTCCCAGGGACAGAATAGGTTCCTTGAATTCAGTTCTCCTCCTCCATTTAAGATAGGAAAAATGCCTGTTTAGTTCTGTTCCTGCAGATAGTCTGGTCACTTTCTCCCTCCTGTTATACCCTGTATTAACTGCTGGCTTTGCTGCATGCATGTCATATTAGCACACGTGCTCTAGTGTTGAAAGAAGATTCATGATTTGAGGTAGTATAGGTGTGGGTTGTTTGCATAAATTCCATGCATTCTTCTAGTTCTCCATGAATTTCTATCAGTGGTGCACTAAAGAGTATGTATGTATCATAAGGGTGAATAAGAATATCTTCATTTCTCAGTCTATAGGCCAAAATGTGTATTTACTCACTTTCTACTTTCCATACATCACAGATGTCGTTTCAGGATGGTTTAGCTCTATGTGAAGCCCTCTGCTCTATGGGATTTTCTCAGACTGCAACATTTCTGTTTTCGGGCAGTGTCATCTATAATGGTGTTACAGTCCATGACATATGTCACTGAAATATTAATAGTGAAGATGATGATAATTAGAAGGAAAATAATGGCAGCAGGGTCCTAGTTTGGTTTTAAATGACTCTAGATCTAGATTCTGATTTGCTGAGTTTAAAACAAGCCTTCTGAAGCAAATGAGAGATTCCTGTAATCTTGTACTATGTGCACATTGTTGCTAATTAATGAGCTTCACTGGACTTAACTGGCTCCTCAAAAATATTATAAATGAGAGAACTGTGTATTTGCTTCCTTTTGACCTTTGTCTTAGATATTCTACAAAGAAAATCCTATCCTAGTGAATAGTGAGCAGTAAAAGATTTAATGGGAGAACTGAAATATCATTCCATTTTATACTTGCATGAAATTTATTTTTTATTCATTTATATATTACTTCACCTCCAAAAGGTTTGTTATTTTCTCACAATGCAAGTATGAAAATATAGTACCTCTTCTGAAATGTTTATAATGTAGTATCTGTATACATCTGCAATAAATTCTAATAAATGTTGTGGGGCCCTGCACAGGTAAAAAGGTCTCCTGCAAGACTTATTGTGGAGTTGCCTCACAGATTCTCATAGGATGTAATAAAGAAGGAGAAGTTGTATGACTTTTTTTTTTTTTTTTTCAAATAAAGGCTAGTATATAGCATGTATGACAAATTCTTTGATATACAAAGTAAATACCTGGTGTCTCTTATGTATGATGTTCCCAGAATGCAGAAACTGGTAATGAGGAAGGCTCTGTAGGTAGATTTTCTGAGCAGCTGTGATGGCATGTAGACTTGAAGCTGTAGAAATGTGTTTTTTTGTCCCAGGAGGTAAGCTTTTTTTTCTGAAACAGATTTTTTTAGTATGTATGGTAACTTAGCAATCAGAAGATAATTATATGCAAAGACGTCTAAAATTCAACTAGGTTTGGTTTGTTGGGTTTTTTATCTTTTCACATTTGCTTGATTCTATTTTTACAGTTGCACTCCATGGTTTTGCCTTTATTTAGTCAATGATATTTGGCTCAGAAAATGTATCATTACATTATATACACTGACTAGATAGCTTCCTGTATTCACATTTTTAAATTGTAGATGGTTGAAATGGAAAAGGCAATAAATGCCCTTATTTTTCCTATTACCATTTTCCAAGACTTGCTGTATTGTCCTGTAAAATTGTTTAACTGTAACTGTCAACAGGTTCTTTGTCATAGATTTTGCTTTTTGGAGTAAAATTGATAAATGATGATACCTTCCCAGGCTTTCTCTTACTAAATAGCACGTGGGACGGAGAAGAGGTTTCAACTGTGAGAAAACTATTTAACGTATTTGAGAGTTACGGGTATTTTTAAAAGCCATTATGTGGACAAGCTGCTCGCCCACCTGTAGTTACCAAAAAAACCAACTCTGTTGTGCTAGTCTTCTAGAGAATGGGTTATTACTTATTTGCCACCTGAGGAAACAGGAGGAGAAAGGAGGAAGAATTAGCTCTTTAAAAAGACACTATATATGGAAGGACTGATGATTAAAAGGCCACTGAGTTGCTTTTCACAGAAATGGCTAATGAGAAGATTGAATTAGGGAAGAGAAGTATACAGCTCACTTAATGATTAGGTGGAATTTTTTTTGTTCTGAATGCTGTTCGAACATTTGAACTGCTAATATGCAGATAGCTTCAGTCTGAATTACTGAGCAGGCATTCACTAAATGTAATTCAGCTGCAGTAAAATCTAATCAGCCTTCTACCGCTGACTGTCTCTTTCCATAGCCTGTAGAGAGAGTTTAGGATGGCTAGGTTTCTAACTTAAGCCTCTCCACTAAGTGCCTAAAATTAGGTGTGTTGAAAATGGACTTAAGGGATGTGCCACTCAATGACAAAACTAGCTTTGAACCTGGAAACTCCCACCTGCAATCTGTGTAGGAACTTGTCAGAAACATGTGCTATATATGGGTGGGATAAAAACAGTTGTGCTGTTTATGGTCACGTTGCATTTCTGCTGAGATGCAATAATTATACTTGAGATGGCTTTCTGTGGCTATTTTAAACACACTGAGTTCTCATTGACATTTCTGAACTTTCCAAGCAAACATTCAGAGATCTCATTCATCACCTTTGTTTGTTGCTCTGAAAAGACCTGTTTGTGTTGGTCAACCTCTTACTATCTATTAGGAATTAATTTTTCACAAATGCCACAAATGGCAATCATGAATTATAAAAGCTACGTGATCTTAGCCAGCTTTTTTTCATCTATGCCACTAACATTGAGAGAATATCCTCTTTTCCTTAAAATATGTAGTAAAAAATCTGGCTTCCAGCAGTGTCAGCAGTGCCCTTTTCCCAAGTCAGTAACCTCTTTTGGACTGAGCCCTGAAATGAACCTATCATGGATATGACTAGGATTTTATGACCTGGCCATGATAAATGGAGAATTACTCTTGTGTTACTCTTCCATTCCAGTTAATCATTTTGCAATTTTGAAACAGCGGGGAGAGGTTAATATTATATTCTTTATTAACATTAGGAAAAATATTTTCTTCTGAGTAATGTCACACAGTTGTTAACATCATACAAATGCGACCTTACCTAGAAGCTCGGTAAGCTTGGATCCCAACATTAATAACGCTTAATTATATGATATGATTTATCACTATGTTGATTAATTTCCTTCAAAATGTAAGGCAAATGTTTTACAACACTGGTAACCATTAGTACTACATCATTGGGACATAAGACAATTTTATGTTCTTTTGATTAATTGTATCTCATGTTGTCCTATTATAGCAATATATTTTTGTGCTAGGGATTCAGTGAAGAGGGTGACCAATGAAAAGCACAAAGGACAAACTTTGCCATTTTCAATTTGCTATTTCAAATTCTCTGCAGCACTCTCCTTAGTTTTAATGCAGGTGGAGGAGGAGTGACCTGTTACTCAAACTTCCATGCTGATTCCTAATTCTGTATCCAATAGCAGTGCTTTTGAAAGGACCATTCTCATCTATGAGAGCTTTTTCGCACTCTCCAAGTATAGCAGTAGGATATTTACTTTGTTGTGTTTCATGAATTTTTTCCAATAAATTGTTTAATGCTTTGTTGCAGTTTGCAAGCAGGAACTATTCCTTTTTAAGCAACAAATATTAACCAGGAATATACTGCTTTTTTCTTTTTCTTTTGGCAAACAGGCTTTGAGAATATTTTGAAGTCTATGTTAAGAAACTTAGCTGCTCTGTCCAGGGCAAAAAAACCTGCTTTTTTTAAAGGATGTTGGTATTTTAAAGTTTACCAATTCTTTCTAAATTAAACTGATCCTATTACAACCATTGATACATTTCCAGATTTCTGCAGTCTCTTTCTAAATTATTCTTCAGATCTGTTTCTGGTCTGATTTTTTTCTTCTTCTTCTTCCTTCTGCTTTCATCTTCTTCCTCTTGGCTGCCTGTATATGACTTTTCCTACTTTTAATCTGTAAGTGAGGACCTTCATTCTTTTTCTCATGTGTATCCATTTTTTCTGCAGATACAGCATTTCATTACTCTTCCAATGAAGGATATTTAAATAACAAGGTTTGTAGTTTTTAAATCTCCTTTGGATGTTTTTCAGTTTCTTTTCTTGGTTTGTAATAAGAAACTAATTAATTTCCCTCATTCCTGTATGCTTTAAACCTTTGGACAGTGTTTTTGGATGACTTCTGTCTTCCATGTCAAAATAAAATGAGTTTTTATTTTAATAACATTTCTGACACCCAATTTTGTCATTAGGGAATTCTTCAGCTTTCAAGTCTTTCTATAGGATCGTTATTTTTCATGATAAATGAGAGTTAGAATCTTCATCAGTTGTGCCTATGTTTGGATATAAGATATGAAGCTGTAACATCTGCTACTAAGAATGATGTAACTGATCTGGTATTTAAAAATGCCAGAGTGAGTAGGTAGTTGTGGGAGATGATATGAACACTTTTAGCAGGTGCCTTGCTTTCCAGTAACCATGGTCCTTAATAAGGGGTTATAGATACCTGACTTTTTAGCATTTATTGGTTGATGTTTTCACTAGAATCTTGTTTGAATTTCACCTTTTGTATGTTGTATACAAATATCCAGGCAAGTAAACAATTACACTTAACAAAGTAGTTAACAGGCATATGAGGTATCAAGCCAAAGATAGAATTTGCAGTGAGTAAACATGGGACAGAAATAGGAATGTGAAGGCGAAGGAATCTATTTCAGAGCAGGGACTTGTTCTTGTGCTTTAAAAACCCTTAGGAACACACAACAGGTTTTTTTGAGCTTCATAGCTAAGATTGCTTTGCTGTAGATTTTACACTTTTCAGTGGTCACTTCATTGAAATCTTTTGTTTTAAAAGTTTTGTACCACAGATACTACAATGCATTGCATTTGTTTTGCTTTGCCAATTAATGAATACTTTTGTTTGTTGTTTCTTACAGCTTTGTTCTTTTCATCTGGAAGTGATCTTTAACAACACGTGGGAGATCTAAACTGAAGAGAAAGTGAAAAAGTAATTTCATTTTAAGGCTGACATTTGCTATTTTTATTGCACCCCCCCAAAAAAATGCTACAAGATACAGTATTTTGGTGTCATTCTAGCATCAGTCATAAGAGCTATAGCATTAACCAAAGGCTGCATATACACCTACAGTGTAGCATTTTGCTCTTGTGTGCTGATACCGTTAGAGTCCTCTCCTCATTGCCTCAAATGCAGTTCAGTTCAGCACTGGATGCTGCAGTCTTCTATTGTGGTGCAGGTCACGTAGCAGTGAATGAACAAGATTCCATGAATAATGTGCTTTTTATTCAGCGATTGGATAAAAATGAATGCCCTCAACACCTACGTACATCCAATCTCCACCACTTCCTGTGTGCTTTTTCTTCCTGAAGCTTTAATTATTTATCCTTGGAGAGAATTTGACAGTTATAAGTAGTCACGACTCAGCAGGTTAACCCTACAAACACCAGAACCGATCTCTGTATCAAGTACACTCTAATGTCTCATGGAATCAAATGTTGATTTTGAAGTAATATGACTCCCAATTAACAGAAAAAAATTTGGCATCCCTAAATGCTACATATTTTTAAATTTAACATTGTCTTTGATGAAGTTAAAATTGGTCTAGTATTCTTGCTAATTTCAAGAGGTAGTCTTTAAAGACTGAAGAGTGTGATATGCTCAAAATACTGACATTGGCATTCTGCAATGAAAATTAATTTTCAGGAGAGAATGGTCAAGTAATGGGGAAAGCAACTTTAGTTAACAAGCCCAAATGTGAGCATAGTTGCCCATCATACAGTATTGCACAGTGATGAGAAAAAAATTGAATTACATAAGATGTCTGCTGATTTTGCTACTTGGTCTTTATAAAATGTGTTCAGATTATAGCAAAACTTTATGCATAATAGGAGTCAGTATATCAATATACGTTAAGAGAAAAAGAGCCTTAGAAATAAACTGTTTCTTTATATTGGTGCTATAGAGAGAAAGGGAGGGAGAGTGTGTGTGTGTGTGTGTGTATTTGTATATAAATATATATACACTTTGTCTACATGATCTGAGTGCAAGAAGATCATCAAAGGAACAGTAAAATTATTTTTCATGTGAACATCCTGTTTGCTAAAAATACTTGTTATGTAGCTGCATTGTAAAAGCCAGTGCTAGAAAGGCCAGTATTAGACTACGTTACCGCAGCTCGTTTTTGCTAAGTATGTTATTTCCCCTGCCCTCCACTCTCCCTGGCAATAATGCCCTGCACACACTCAGAATTTTTTTCATTCTTCTTTTAGGGAGGGCTTCCACACTTTTGTATCAAAATTAGAAGTAACAGCAGAATATTGTTTCCCTTGAGGCCCATAATCGGGATCCAGAATAGCACAGGTAAATTTGCGTATGTTTTCGCTTGTAGATCATACCCTTGCTCTCATGAATAATGTTACTGTATTACCTGACTGGACTGCATGAATCACAGCAGATAGGGGAAAATCTGTCTGTATCATTAGGCTGCATAATGTAGGAGTATGCCCAGCACTGGTAGTTACTAATGGATTGATTTAAGCCTTAAGAGTTATCTAGAAAATTCACATCTGATACAGACCTTATTTATCTCCCCATGCTAAGAACAGACTCGAAAGTGTAATGTGAGGTGATTTTGGTTTGTGCTTTTGCTTACAAACAGTAAACAATTGGGTGACAGATTATAGTAGCAATTTAACCAGAGTTGTGACAGCGTCTCCAAATTTTTGGTAAACACTAGGTATTTTCTGTGAAAGTTACACAGTGGTCCAGTGGAGAATTAGTTCACAGAAGACATGTTCACTTTGTTATGTAAAAGATTAGAGCAGATATTAACAGCAGCTCCTTTTTACCTTTTTTTCTAGGAATTACTAACTGTAAATATTAGGGTTAAGCTTATTTCAAGCCTGTTGGTAAACTGCAAATTGCATAGTGTTGTATCTAGTGCTATTGAAATGAATGTGCAACTGAACAGCTGGACCAGTGGTTGAAATTTGCCAAAATACTGTGAAATCCCAAGTTTTATATTGTAATTAGTGATAGTAATCATGATCGTGGTGAGAGGGATCTTTGATGGATCAACTGAACTGGTTCTAATTGCTTTAGTATGTGGAACTTGGCAAACTCAGATTTTAAATTTCTGAGTGTTAGCATGAGAGATATTAACTGAGATAACCATGGTAAAAACAAGTGCACCAAAGTACAGTGATGTGCTGAGGTACTGTCAAGTGATTCTTTTAAGCATTTACCACAGGTTTATCCCAGTCTGCACGAAGATACAGGTGAAAGGTGGGCTGGCATATTTTGTGAGATAGATTGAGGGCATATGAACAGTCTCAGGATTTCAGAGAAAGGAGAACGTGGTCTGAAGCTCCAAACTTACATTAGAAAATCACTTACTCCTAAATGTAAACACTGCTCTATGGCATAATACAAAGTCTTTTTGCTCCAATACAATGACAGCAAAACAACTCCTGCTAACCATGTTGATTATATTCCTGATGTCTTTGACATTATCTGTGAAGTTTTGCAATACTGGTAATATCCCTGATGATATGTAATATTGGTGACATTTTGTAGACTGCTTTCTTTCAAAAGCATGAAAAGCTGAAGGAGCAATTGACATACGGTTGCTGGCTGGTGCAGTATGCTTCTGGCCAGATGAGAGGCAGGCAGGACATTGCTGCCCTCTTCAACAGGATTAAACTGTGGTCTTACTTTCTGATGGCCCACACTCACTGCTTGCTGCCATAACATGGCCTTGCAGGGGCTTCGATACAAGTTTTTCATTCTTGTAATTCCCTCTTTTAGGTGTGACTTTTGTAGGGTGGTGATTAGCCCGTAGATGCTAATGCTCTAGAGAGAGTTGATGTGCTCTCTAGAAAGGAAAAGCTCCTTCCAGCTTCTTTTGCATCTTGGACAGCAGAGGGCATGTGTTAGTTTTGTGTGACTGAAAGTTTATGATATGGTGTGGCATGGCTGTCTGTGTACACCATGAAAGTGTGCGTGCTGGAAAGAGTTACAGAGATGTAGTATGGAGCAATTAAGTATAATTTATGCTTTTTTGTGCATATCAGAAGTTCTTTCTAGCAGCATATTCTTTTGCTTTTTCTTAAAAAACTTTTGTTTTGGCCAAAAATGTTAAAATTAAAATGGTATTGGCAAGGTAAGAAAGAGTGTTAGTCCAGGAACATTACCATCTACCCACACATCACTATGCTGAAAACTTCTAATATCTTTCTTTTCTCTCATTTGACTGTCATCATGGTGGTCTGTGAACATTCATGTTGATATTTGAGTCACTGCACAGGAGACAGATGTGTATATTTATTCTGATACAAAATTTTGTGCAGTAGACTTATTTTGGCACTAACTGTTGAGTTTTTAGTTTAATTGTACTTAAGGATTTTGTAGCCACATGGCAATCCTAATGCTTGTATCTAAACAACAGATTTCTGCCAGTTTAGATATGCTGGTCAGGCATATGTTGGTCAGGTGCTGTGCAAAAACAGGCTCTTAGTATTTACAGTGTTATATGGAAGATCATGTTTTTATTGGTATAGTTTCTTGCACTTGGGTAGACTAGTGGCTTTAGTAGGACAAAGCACCACTGTGGCATTGTTTTAGTAGTCCTAGAGAGATAAAGTGTTGCTAGTAATATAAAAATAAAAATAATAGTTTAAGGGTAATTGCAGTCCATGGTGGTCAGTAACAACTGTTAGAGAAGAGGCTTAACAAGTTGCTTCAGTGGCACGTTATAATTTCCTAACAGTATAGATTCTCACTCTTTCCTATCCCAGTCAATGTGAATAATAATAGCAGACAATCAAAATTTATACAATGCTAACATGTTGACTGTAATGATAGTGTTCAGTTAGTCTCGCAGATGTGCTGTCATTTAAACTCGTTGAACTACCTGGAGATAACAGCACTACTGTTGCCAGCAGGTAGTAGGGCTGATTGTTTTCAGTGCAACTCAGCAGGATTTTTCCTTCTTCTCTACTTATTGCCATAACAGGCTTTCTCAGGCCACGTGGTGGCTTCAATGTCCCTTTTCCTTTTCTCCCTTCTGGAACTGGGATCTGGGGTCAGTGTCTCTGCCAGGGGCATTTCTCCTCCACCTCTTTGTCCTGGCACCAGGGCTTTGTTGAAGCCCAGTTCTCAGCAAGTACTGTGCAACTCTGGATTCAGGATACTGATGCACGCATTTCTCAACAGACCCTCGTAGCTGACCATTTTCTCCCATTCTGGGATAGCTCTTCTGACTTGCATACCCATCAATAGCTGTGCTTGGCCAGTGGGTTTCAGTTTCTGCTCATCTGTTCAAGCCCTGGCCAAGTTTTTGGCTCCAGCCTCTCTGCTGTACATCCTTGCTACATGTCTTTGTTGTTACCGAAATCTGGTCCTAGCTCATGTGCCCAAAGTCCTTTGGAGAACTGCTCACCCTCAGAACACCAGTAGCTTCCATCCTTTCTCAACCTTAATTATACTAAAGCTTTTCAGGGGCTTGTCCTGCTTGAGCAAACAAAACAGATTTTCTGAGGGTACCTAGAGAAAGTCACTACATACTTTTGTTATAGCAAAGAAATACACAAGTTGCTGTGGATGACAGTAGAGCAGTACACACTTCTTTGTCTCCATTCCTCTGCCACTCTAAACATTTTTTAATCTTGGAGTCCTTTTTAGAGTAACAGATGCTTGCCTCCCTTCTGGTCTGCTTCAATGCATGGAGCTTAAGACAGTCTTCTCATTCGCAGCTGTTTTACTTCTTGGCTTTCCTTACATTACTAGCAATGGAATTTATAAACTTCAGTCCAGTTAAGTGATCATTTAAACAGCTATTTAAATCCTGCCACCCACTCCTGCCTCATTACCAGGTCTTTCACAAGTTGGCCACCTTGTTTGCTATACCTATGGTCGTATGTAGGTAGTCCGACTCAAATGTAAGGAAGGCAAGGAACCTGACTGAGAAAATAATACCTCCTTAATACATGCATGCACATGTGCATGCTGCGCACATGCACATATACACGTGTCTGCGGATGCCTCTTCTGCGTGACTGTACCCGTAAAGAAGTTAACCATCACTTCAGGTCCAATAACAAGCAGCATTAGCGTAAACAGGTACAGTGACTCACACCAGCAATTTGCACAAATAATGCAGAAGTACCCCACATCCTGAATTCACCGGGATGAGTGCTGCTGCAAAGAACCCTCCACCAGCGCTGTTATCCACTGCTGCAGAATTGCCAGAATTCTTTCAGTACAAGCGATGATCGGTAATGGCTTTGCTATAAATACAGCATGGTGTGTAACTCTTTGTTTGCCAAGAAAATCTGTATGATTTGGTGGTACGAGTTAATGGGTTGTGTTTCAGGGTGTAGTTGATGCAAGTGGGTATTAGGCATTTGTCCTGGCCTATGCAATTAATAAATTTCCTCTCCCTCCTTACAGTCCATGACCGCTTATTCCTACCCTTGCTCTGACTTCAGTTCAATTTGTTTAGTGGATCAGAGTCTAGAACTGAAAAAAACAACCGCTTTATGGCAACACAGTAAAGGTAATGGAATCAGTGATGGGAGGGGGAGAGCAGGCTGAACTGCTCTGCTACTGCCACCAACTCTATACACATACTGTCAGAATTTTGGTCTGATGTGCAACGTAAGACAAAGATGGCCATTTATACTGTCTGTTGTTTCTTGGTTCTTATAATTCCAATTATATCCTTTTAATTAAGGGAGAGGGAACATATGGATTTGGGAAAGTTAGATATTTTTAATGGACTGCTGTCTGCTCAGACAAGGTACAACTAGCCCTGCCTGATGCCAAAAGCTACAAAGGACAGCATTGCACATTCCTCCACATCATCCTTTCCATTTCTGCTCTTCTTGCCAGTATTTAGCTATCCTAATAAAGGGTAGGTACTAGATTATAAATCTTCTCATGGTGGTTAAACACATATTTGTATGTATACTGTATATGTAATAAATTATTTTTTCATGTATTTAAAAAGGAAAAAATAAAACCATTTACATTTTCATAAAAGTAAATCTACTTTTTGAATGGCAAGCAATGAAATATCATTTATTTTAATAACCTATACCTCACAGGTATTTTTCTACATTTTAATCAGTTTACCTAAGAAATCTTGTACAAAAATTCAGAAAGTTAAAATTCCCAGACTTGCATTTGGATTGGGAAACCCATGATAAAATTCTACTCCTATTGAAATCAATAGGAAACTCGTGAAGTCAGAACTTCATATACAGTTTTTTTAAAGCAACTTTGCAAACCATTCCTAGGAAAATAAGATACAAACAGAATAAAAAGAAAGTACACAACAAACCCTACCAAAAAACACCAGAACAAAAACAGACACCTTATTACAAAGTAGAAAAGAGAACAACTGAATTATTAAATCCATCTCCTGAATAAGAACCAAAAAGATGCTGGGTTAACAATTAAGTAAACAACTGGCTCCTCATCAAAGGAAGACAGCAAGAACAGTTCTTGCATAATTTGTCAGTGAACTAGGTTGCTATTTACTTTCTCCTCCAAATCTCCAGTTCTTCTGACTGTTTAAAATAGAAACATTTGGAGACACTTGGACGTTAATGCATATATGCCCAGAAGAACTGTCATTTCCATCAGTATGAGTGCATCAGACCAGAGAGATGGTTGTGGGCCTCTTATTACATTACTCACAATACAATACATTTTTCAACCATGTTTGTCGACACAGAAAAAAACATGACTAGGAGGTATTTCTTTGGGAAGCAGAGTTCCTGTCTAGGGTGATGCTCCAGCTGGAGGGTGGCTCCTGATGCAGAGCGCTGGCAGTAGCTTGGGACAGGGAGAAAGAGGACGAGTGCCTACAAAGGGCTGTGGCGGGTGCAGGCAGCCCCACAGATATGGCTGAGCTTTAGATTGGACTTGGAAAATACAGCCTTATTACACAGCTGCTACTTCTCTTTCTCAGCTCAGGGACTGGCTTAGAGAAAGGAAGAATTTACTGTAAAAATTTGGGTTTTCGTAAGAGCAAGTCCCATGTTACAAAGTTGATTTAGTGCTGGTTTGCAGATTTTAATCCACTCCCCTGTCTGATCCTGCCTTGCAAAAGCTTAGCGTCGTGTTCGGATTTGGGTATTATCACAGATCCATCTTTACTCTGAACTTTTATAGTACGTTGACTTTTAACAATAGGCCCCCAGGAACCACTAATGGAGCAGGAGGAGTTACAAGTTTCATTTTCTTCCAAATATTTCATGTCATATTTCACAGGGTAAAAGTGTCTTAAGATGAAATTGTTTCAGTATTTTCAACTAACAGAAAAAACATCCTCCTTGTTTAGGGTCAGCTTCTGGCTCAAAACCTAAGCATCCACATGGAAATTTGTAGGCGTATTTCAGACCTTAATTTTACATTCCACTGATGTAAATTAAGTCGGAAGTTGATCATTAATGATTAATAATCACTGATTCTGAATGGTAATACTTCCAACAATGTGTTTTTCCAGACAAATAACTTGCAAAGCCGCAGATAATGCTCCCAATTACTGGCGCAGCCCACCCTTAGCAATAAGGTTGCCACGGAAACAGCAAAACTCTGATTGGGTGAGAGAGAAGGGCCGAGAATGAAAGGGAGATGGGGGCAATTTACAGCAGTTTGGTTGTTTTTTTTTTTTTTTAATAAATCAACTAGAATTTGTTAAAATAGTTTTGGCTTTGGTTTTGTTTTTCGTTTTTTTGTTTTTTTGGGGTTTTTGCTAGGGAAGAATCATAGCCTTTGCCTTCAGGCTTTGGGTTTTTTTGTTGTTGTTGTTTGGGGTTTTTTTTTGCATAGGACAGTAAACTGAGGTCTGACTCAAACACCCAGTATGGAAAAAAAATCTAAGTGATGTGAGCCCAGTCTATGTTTTTTTCCTGCAAAATGTTTTGAAGGACAAGTATATAGTCATGGCTCTTTTTAATGACACTGATGGAAACTTCAATGCCTTTCAATATTTCTATCAGCTATGTGATGAGTCTCCCTTGAAATCACAGGAGCACATAACTGAGCTCTGCATGCAGGTATATCAGAGACATAGAGGAAGACAGAATATGATGTATTTAAGTATGTACAAATAGAAGAGATAAAGTTATTTAGAAATTTTTGTTATTAAAATAGCTACATACCTTAAGAAGGTTAGATCATAATGCTTTTTAGCTTGTCTTGATGTTATCTTGCTTGTCTGTAACTACATCATCGGAGGCTGTCTCACATAAATAAAGCCGTATTAGGCTGATTAATACATGGATAAGAGATTTCTGGTATATATCTAGCTCTTGCAAAGAAAGCTGGTATTTTCCCTTTTCAATTAACTAATCAAGAGAAGAAATGTCCCCACAGGCTATTAGAAACCTTTGTACCATTGAAAAGCTATCTTTTTACGTGAGGAATTGACCATTTGTGATATTAAAGATTCTACAAGACGTTTTACTAAAGCAGAGCACTAACACTTGTGTCCATCATATTATGATGTAAGGAATAGCATCCTACTTGCTGATGGCTTAATGATGCATCGCAGTAATGTTAATTGTTTAGGGCTTGTAAAAAGGAATGTCAACTACAATGGCTGTATGGCTACTTTTTGTGTGATGCAATTAAAACTCATAGCAACGTCTATATTTAAGTTTGTCTGACATATTCACTGTTTCTTATAACTTAGCTAACCCAAATTCAGTTGGATTTTTTTTCCAAAGTCATTATCTTTCTCATGTTTATTTTTTTAAAATTCAGTTTAGTCCACGAGCAATTTTACTGCCACTGGGCAGCAGCTGTTGAAATGCAAATAGTCTTTCAGCAGAATTTTAACAGTTTCTAGCACTTGTTTGCATAGAGTACATATTTAACCACAGTGTGTTACCGGAACTAGATATTTTTGCCAATTCTGATTATATGATTAATATTTCTCTAAATATGGGTCACTGAAAGTCACCTTTTTTGCATTTGGGAGAGTTTCTTAGTACAGGTCATGGAACTTAGCATTTGTGCTGCCTGTGCTTCCTCTTTATGGTGATCAAACCATATTACCTAGTCTAGCTTGTGTATTGACAACGTCTCCTACCTTTGCATCTGCAGCAATTTAAATCCTTTTAAACCTTATCCAACAATGGAAACCAAAATGTAGTTTTTCCCCTTTCCTCCCTTTAATCCTGCCCCCCAGTTTCTTTTTTTTTTCCCTACCCTTTACTGTTAATAAAACTTACTTGCTTCTGAAATATGGGCTTCAGAGGTAGTTGTAGTTAAAATACAGCAGGAAAAAAGGTGGCAGCTAAGGATGAGCCCCTGAGAGCTACCTGGAGGGAGAAAGGGAGGAACAGTCACATGAGACACAGACTGCATTAGGGTGAGAGGAGGATCCATGAGAAAACAGAACTGAAAAAAACAGAGAAAAAAAATCCCAAAAAGCGGGAATGGTCAGAGATGCCAAAATTACCAGTACTTCATAAGAAATGCTGTACTTTGTCAGAGGCTGCGTACACCCCCTCACTGTGTATGTGTTGCTAGGATTATGTATTATTTTGCATTTATCAACACTGAATTTCCACCTGCCATTTTATTACTGAGTCAACAACGAACTCCGTGTTCCGTGGCCATTTGTTACTCATGGTGGCAGTGTCTGGCTCATATTTCTGCAAAAGGAAAAGAAAAAGGCCCATTTTCAACTTGGATCCACTTTACTAGCTGACCTAGTGTAGGTACAGATAGAGAGACTGGGAAGAAATGGCAGTTTGAATGTCTTGCTGTCAGTAGTGCTATCATGATAGTAGTAACAAGCTTGTTTAAAGGTAGCATGGCATAGTCGGTGTGGAAGCTACAGGAATGTTGTTGGAAATGCCAAAGACATTATAATGGTCTGGCAATAGCTAGAATTAACTAGATCCTAATCGTAATTGCAATTTATGCCCATTACATGGTCTCCTAATTTCACTCATTATTTCCTGGAGTTGGATTTGAACCTGCTGCCTGTAGGGCAAAATTATCTACCTTTTCGAGTCTCAAGAGCTATAGAAGGCAAGGTTTTAAAATGTTCAGTTCTCCCAATTTAGGGCCAGATTTGTAATGGAGAGCAGTTCCCAACCAGACACCGAAATGAGCACCAGATTTCAAGCACTGGGTAATTTAGTGGCTATTATTCCTCTGCAACATCTAATGTAAGGTTTCCAGGAGAGCTCAACATCCATCGGATGGATGTCTTGGTAGCGTTTGTGTCCAGTGAAGCAGTGTCAGAAATTAGTCCTTTTGCTGGTGCTCTGGGAAGCTTTCGCCCCCTAGCTTTCCCTCTGCCTCCCTTTCAATGGACTGATGATCATACTGTTTCTAAGTATCTGCTCTGCTAATAGCGTAAGCAAGTATATACGGTTTTTTTCAAGCAGGTT
>JAOBAS010000072.1:35916368-35931910 GCA_025311575.1 Elanoides forficatus
TTTTTTTTTTTTTTTTTTTTTGCTACAGGAAGTGATTTGCAGTGTTCACTGAGCCTTTTGTTGAAAAGGGTCCTTCTCATTTGTGTGAGTCATGCTTTTGCTGTGAGCGAGTTGGCAGCTCTAAGCAGGACTGGGATCTCTGTCACAGAAAACTGTTACTTCACCCAACCTTAACGGGGAACCATAAGAAATTTCTTAAAAATATATCTTTTTTTGTTCTTCCTTATACTCTTTTCTTTTTTACCCCCAAATCCTGTTATCCGTCCGTGTTGTTATGAGTCGCCTGCTATGTTAGCACAGGCATCTCCTGCGTTGGCATCAGATTTGCCAGAACATATGCAGGAAACCAGATAGAAGGGCATGCTTCAACGTACCAAGTATAACCGCTTCAGGAATGATTCAGTGACATCAGTTGATGATCTTATTCACAATTTGTCCATGAACAGCAAGGTCTCAGCAGTTGCTACGACTTCAACAACACCTTCGTACCTGGTCTCGCCAGAGGTTCTCCGCAAGGACCAAGAAGATGGACCCACCACCCTGTGCACCCTCATCCATAAAGTGTCCCACTTGAAACTCTCTAACACGGGCAGCCTTTTGGGTATCAAAAACCTCTCCTCTGCAGTAAAGGAGCTTGCTGTGTCCAAGTTGCAGGGAAGCTCAGGTGCTTCTAGCTCAGCAGCAGGGGCTTCAGACAACACATGTAACCTTGTCTCTGCCACTTCGTGTTCTCAGCAGGACGCCAGCAAGATGAGTATGGGGAAAAAAACACGGTCAGAGGAAACGCACCCG
Organism: Elanoides forficatus; assembly: GCA_025311575.1. NCBI lineage: Eukaryota > Metazoa > Chordata > Aves > Accipitriformes > Accipitridae > Elanoides > Elanoides forficatus. The sequence continues at coordinate 35,917,161 of JAOBAS010000072.1, forward strand.
GGAGGTGAAGACTGGAATCAAAGTAGCAGCTTTGTCAGTAAACCCTCTCGAGGATGGCTGCACTCGAGTGAGAAGATCCTGGGACCTGGTGTGACGTACATTGTGAAGGTTGGTCTGATTTCTTCCATTCTCTGTTTTTATCAATGAAAAATTCTCTGCTAGTTTTGATGACAGGATAGACAGGCTGAAAGGATCTCTATTTGTATATTCCTTTTTTTGTGCATAATGCATGGTATGTAAATGCAGGAAGGCAGGGTTTGGAAGCTGTGTTAATTTGTCAAATTAGAGCAAACCTGCAAATAGGTTCTTTGTCAGATAGTGTTCTACAGCTGTGTAAAAATACTGTTCCTAAGCTAAAAGCTGGTTTCTTACTTTTGGGGTTGGGTTTTTCTCCCTTCTTCTGAAATTCGGTTTTCAGTGTTATCTAGCATACTGTATATATCGTGGATACATAGGCTTTCAATATGTCTGGTGCAATATACAGGAGGAAAGAAAGACTCCTTGATGTGTGAAGAACTGTTAATCTTGCATGATACTTCAGTTTCAAAATACCTCTAAGGACATGTGTGTTTTTAAAGTGAAATTATATTTGAAATCTTAGAGCAGTAAGGCACAGAGCACAATTCTTACCATGTTCCACAAATAGAAATACTGTTGTGGGTAGAGCAGGAGAATGCAGCTTGTTTTACATAATGAGAATTCAGCCACCTTAAATGTTACTGCTCTTTTCAGTTTGTTGATACAGCATGTCAAGAGCAGAGAATCCTAAGATTACAGGGTAATATTTCCATATGCTTTTAAAGTATTTTGAAATGGCCTGTTAAATTAGAGCCTTTGAGAGAAGGGTATGTGCAATTTTTTTTGTGGTCAGGTAAGATTCTGGTTACACCTTCCAGCACAATGTGCAGAAAGAGTAAAAATAACATTATTGTCCAGAATTCATTCTTCAGTCACCATGTTTTATTTGCCAAGTGGCTTTTGTATTTTAAGTGTTAAACTGTTTTGTGGCAGACTATTAATGCAGGTCTATTTTTAATCTCATCTTATTTTGGGTATAAAAGTCACAGTGTGACTTTATATCAGGATGCTTTAAAACTGAGTGACAGCCTTGTTGCTTAACTCTCACCAGTTTTTCTCAAGTCTCATTATCAAAAGCAGAGTGCATATTTAACAGTTGGAGCACTAGGAAGCAGTTTTTGTTTCTTTCTGTTAGTGGTGATGGTAGATTTTGCAAGTGATGGTAGACTAAGTTGGCCAATTCAGAGCATTATTGAAATTTTACTGTCTTTTTTACTACTCTGAAATTCACTGGATCTACAAAAGAGTCAGTGCTACCTTTCAGAACACAAACTGCTGCTCTGTTACTGTTCGAGAAGTGTCTTGATAAAAATAACCCACTGATGCTAGATATAGTGGTGTTGAGACACTGTTGTTCTTTTGCACGGAAATATTCTGGTTAATGGAAGGTCATTTACCATTTTCCCATTAGCTCAGGGAACTCAACTGTTTTATTTTTTATTTTGCTTAGGATGTTGTAAGTTGGCAGATAATGACTATGAGAATTCACTGCTGCTGTTTGTTTTACCTGAAGTGATCATTATGAATCAGAACAAACATAGTATTCATTTTCTTAATTTTTTCAGAGGTGGACCTTCGGTATGCTAGAGGAAGGCGATATCCTTGAATTGAATAGAGAATTAAAATTATATAGAAATGGACTTACATTTAAAGTTAGTAATTAACCCATATCTAACACTGATAGTAGAACAAATACTTTAATTAGTGCAGCTGGTGTCAAATACATAAAAGTGTATTTATATACATTATGTGTGTCAGAATTTTCAAAATAAGTCATTAGCACCATACAACTTACATTTTAGGTGTTTGTTAATGTCGTTAAAATGTATGGAATCTAGATCATTGTTTCTGTTAAAAAAATAGGGTGATATCTTTAACTTCATGCTCTCTGGCATATAGAGTCACAGAACAGTGCTCTAAATGTAAAAACAAAAGTTAAAAATAAATATCAAAATAGGTGGTTAATGGATGAAAATAAACTGGTCCTGGTTAGTTCATAATTTGCCTGTTCATTAAGTATCTCAGAATTTTCCTCAGCAACTGCAGCGTTCATATAGGTAAGAATAGAAGTGCAGTTCCCACATCATTAAACACTGTTAGTTCTCAGGGCTTTTATGCATTCAGACCATCAAATCAATACATAGATAATGTACACTGAAGGGAAACATTCCTTGGATACCTCATGGCTATATTGACTATCTGGGGGACTTGTACCATGTTTAATTAGTACCATATGCCTTGCAGAAAATTCTACATGCCATTAGTTAAATGAGACAAAAATTAGGTTTGTTATTAACCAGCAAAGCTTTTATCATTTTGTGTGCAAATGTGCACTGGGTTACTATTTTCTCATTAATCCACATTCAAAACATGAAATTATCTATGGGACGGTGTAAATTGTAACCACTGGCCAGTTTGATAACTCACATTGGAATCTTCTGAAGTAAGAGACACAAAGTTTCTATATGTAATGTATGACAAATCTGTAACTTTACTGCTGTCCCCATGTTTTCACGTATTACCTGTTTTTTAAATGGGTAGTGTAATTCTAATGCTTAAAAATGAGTGTAGGATTATGGTAAACAGGAACTGTGTTCTGATCTTCATGGTCTGCTGTGATGGAATTATTTTCAGCCATAAAAATACTGGCATTTTCTGTATTTTTTTTTCTCCCTGTGGATTTCACATTGCATTTTTATCTATTATTTTAACAGGAAAATTTTCACAAAAACAAAAAAATATTTTTGTAACAAATTGGACAATGACCATAGCCATATTAGGGACATCAAGTGGTGAGGTACTAATATTTTACTGAACACCACTGCTGAACAGTTTAACAAATTATGGATTAATGAAAAAAAATGAAATACTCTGCTGTGATGGAAGTCATTGAAGAGCTCAGTCTTTTCCCCACAGAGGGACTGATTACTATAGGGAGTGGTTATAGGTGTTCATGTTGTGAGAAAAACAAATACATATAATAAAAAAGTGTAAAACTGTAATGGAACAGTAGTTAAGTGTTTCAATGAAATCTGTTTCCAATGATAAATGTCTACTGATGAGTTTTAGTTGGGTAATGGCATAGACGTTTTGGATTTTGTTACATTTAATTAAGAGCACGATGAACAGTCAAGAGGCAAATGTATGTCTGTGTTTAGGTAACTCGTGGTTGGGTTTTGTAACAAGTGTTGATGAGCTTAAAATGCTGTTTCTCAGAAGCTGAAAACTCAATAAACTGAAAATACTATATCATAATTTTATATCCCTATGTACAGTATATATGAAAGAGCTAATGAGCTGTAAAACCACAACAGTGGTATAGAACAGACCTGGGCAAATCTAGTGTTAAGAAACAGATATAAAGATAGTATCTGAGAGATAGGAAGGAAAAAGAACTTAATTTAAGAGAAGCACAGCAAGCCAGGCAAATAATATTTCAGTGAACAGCACATTAAATTATTAATATTATAGGAAATTATCTAAAGAGTATAATCCTAACTACAATTATTTCTTTAACATTTTAACACTTTTATGTCTTGGGAGGGGATAACAGCGATTTACGTCTGATGAGGAAAATAGACATCTTTCGTGAAGCTGTTCAAACATATCACCAAGTAAAGGCTTCAGTTCTGCAAACATTTCTGCATGACACTGTTTATGGGAGCATTCTCATTGAAATAATTGAGGCTACTCTTGTATGCTGAAAGTTAAGTATGTGCTTAAGGATGAACTGAATTGCAGTGTTGCATGCTCTTATTGCATCCTTTTATTCTGTACTATAGTATTCCCTTCAGCGTATATGCACGGCAGCTGTGATTTTAGCAGATCTCTGCAAGTAGACGCAGAATTTACAAAATTACTTTTCTCTTTAATGGCTAAGCCAGACTGTGAAGCACAGCCTTAAATGGAGCTAACATGGTGGAAACCGCAACATATGCGGCCTTCCCCTAGAAGACTTCAGGGCTCTTTGGAAGAACATTTCTCTTTTTTGCTTTCTGTGCTAACTAGAATTGATTTGCTGCTGGTTTCATGTAGGAGCAAGATACCAATGCTTTGTGGCTTTGTGGTGGTACTCTTTGCCCACCTGTTTGAAAGGTATCCAACATAGCCTGTAAGAAAAGAAGAAGAGGGTTTCTTGCTTCCTTCTTACCCATTTAAACAGATATAAAGTCAAATTTACAATCTACTTGCTTAAATAAAAAAAAAGAATATTAACATTACAGCAAGACTTGTTAGTTTCTTTTTTTGGTCGATGTTAAGTTTATCTTCCTTCATTATAGAAGAATTTGTGCGAGGTTTGTTTGTTTGTTTGTTTGTTTGTTTTCCTTTTAAAATCAGATTTAAATTCTGCTTCTGTCAGTCAAGCTGCAGTAGTGTTAATGGTTAATCACTCATAGTTTGACATGGCCCGAGTAAAACCGTACTGGGTAAGATTTCGTGCATGTGATTCTAATAATAAGGAACACAGTCCCAAAGTGTCCTGCTGTAATGAGGTTTGCATGTTTAAGAAGTGGGTTGTGTGTTTCGTCCATATGGTGATAATAGGACTGAATACTGATCCTTTAGTTCAGAGTCTGCTATCCTCAACCCAAGTACCCAAACAGTGTTAGACAGAGCTCAAAGACTCATGAAACTGGCTTATCACCATGGATTTTAAAGATGCATGCATGCATGTTAGGGGAGAGAGAAGGAAGTGACAAAGACAGCATTGGTTAATCCCTCGTAGTATGCCATATTCCTTTGCAATCAGTTAGTATTCTTTGCGTTTTCTTTCACTGTTGTTTGGGCTATGAAAAAAAAATATTGATGCCTGTTGCTCTGTCAAAACCCTATTTTTTGAGCTCCATGGATCTGAAACACTGTGGGTCTGTTGTACAGCCCACTGACATAAAAAGAACATTTCTCACGGAAATTAAATCAAATCCTATAGGAATAAATCATACAGTAGAGTCTTTAATTATAATATTATTCTAATTACATAACTTAAGTACTATTACTGTACATGTGCACACCTTTCATGGAAAGCAAAGCACGTAATGATTTCAGTGCTGAAGGATTCAACTCTCAGCATGAATGTCTGTTCTGCAGCACATTTGGAGTGTTTGCAAAATGCCTTGGAAGCTTTGGCATAAATTCCACACCTAGGGTTATTTAATGAGTGACACAATTTGGGCACTATTAAGTTGATTTAAATAGTTAAAGTCAGAACTGTTTTAATTTAAAGCAAAAATTATACAATCCTGCTAGTTATTTACAGCTTTAAAACCCACTGATTAATTTAGCTGGTCGGTTTAGGAGGTAAAACTGCATTCAGCCAGAATTCCTTCTGTTTTTCCTTGGAAATTGATTTATTGGTTTCTTTACTTGTCTTCAAATAATGATTACAGTAAGAATACCATGTGCCCAAAGTAAATATCTGCTGCTACAAACATAAAGAAAACACACAGATGAACCTAGATCTTCAGGGAAAACCAATGCCTTTCTTGGCTGCTGGAGACAAGGCACTCCTTTGTCTCAGTGACAGGGCACTCCTTTGTCCCCTAGCCACATAACCCATTGAGGAACCTTGTCTCCACTAACACACTAGCTATACTTGTGCTGCAGCCTGGCTTCATTTTGTGGTAGAAAGTTGAAGTGAATGCACAAAGTATCAGTATTAAATTTTCACGTTCTTTGCAAAGGGAAAAATTGCAGATCTGCCCTGGGACAGTGCCAGAGACAACCAGCCTTCCCAGCTACTGACACTCTTTCAGGGTGGTTACTCCCCTAAGCAATGAAACCAATTCCATAATCATAAGGGAAGAGGGGATCAGTGTTGCTTCTCTGCAGTTCTACATAGTCATGCAATATTCATATTTCATTTGATTCTATACATTTATGATAAAATGCAATGCAGCTCTACCTTTGGCTGCTCCAGGCAGGTCTGAGGCAGAGACTGTCCGTTTAAGTTGTGATGGAAATAATGATGGGACTCGGTGCAACCACATTTCCAGTCATCACTTGTTTTCAGAGGGGGATTTGGCGCAATTCAGTAAGGATAATCTAGAATGTTTGTTTAATAAGTGATAGATATTCCCCTAGATTTTTCAAATAAGTTTTCAAAGGGCCAGGAAAGTTTCCAGTCTCAAAAGGTTGACTCGGACAATCCAAGTCACAGCTAAAAGTTTAAAGACTGAAAAAAGCCCTTTGAAATTAGACAGGAATGGCAAGCAAAAAGATAAAAGGTAAAAATAAACAGAGTATAGGGAGATGCAAAGAAAATTATGTGAGGTAAACAGAAAAAGCTATCTAGGCCTTTTTTCCACAGCGCCATCACTTTATATTTGTTGATACAGAAATTTTTGTCTTTTTTTGTTATCTCAGAACAAATCCTGACATTGGAGACATAAGTTGACCAAATACCTGAAATAATAAGGACAAGACTGAAAGAGAGATATTTTGTTTTAGGATGTTGTCTTAACTTGCTCAGCATCATTTCCATCTTTCTGGATATGTTGTTGTACTAACATGCCTTTATTCCCATTTTTGGCTCTTCCTAGCACAGGAATTATACAAAGGAGTCCATGTCTCATTGGACACCAGCATCCTGACTGACATTTGACACTGCATACCTCCGATGGAGTAATTATCAGAATTTTTTTTTTCTTAAAGACAAGCTGCTTTAATTAACCACAGGACATTTTAAAAGTACCCTGAACTTCTCAAGAAATTAGGATGTTTCAGAAATACCACCTTTGCCATCAAATGTAGGGACCATGTTCTGTGGCCACATGTTGAGCACAGATGCTACAGTGTCATTCATTTTTACTTACTTTTTTCTAAACGCTGAGCAGGAATGAAGAGAAAAGGCCAGGCGGATAAACTGTGCAGAGTCTCCTTCTGAAAGGAAAGGATTAAGTGTGAAGCTGTGCTGCAAACACCACAATAAACTGTTAAAAACATATCAGCCAAGTGTTTGGAATCTACCCAAAGCCTTTTCTTGGGTCAGCGACAGAAACTATGAAGGTAGTCCCCAGTATGGTCCTCCTGTTCCTAGATGACTGTTATCCTTAACAACACTCAGGCATGATAAAAACCTTCAGAATTAATGAGCTTTACAAGGGCCTGGTATGAAATCAAGCTGTACTGGCAGATGCATTGAACTTTTTTCTCTTACAGCACTTCAGCAGCATTAAGAAGGCAATGAAGTCTAGCTCACTCTACCCTAGGACTAATAATAATATTAATAAAACCTAGTTCCTATGGAACACTCATCGTTAATAGATCCTCATGCTTTACAAAGTGATGTTTGTTTACAACCTTTAATACAAAGTACTGTTTAACGCAAAGTATCAATCTTTCGATTTTACAGAAGAGGAAATAAAGATGTAGAGGGTTTAAGGCATTTGCTTGAGGGTGTCCAGGAAATGATTTACAGAGGTGAGACTTACACAACACCTAAGTGCAGTGCTCTTCCACTAGACCCAGCTGCTCTGTAAAGTTGCTAGAGTGAAGGTCTGCTGCTGTAAAAGGTCTCTAGCTGGCTAGGCAGAAAAGGCAAAGCAGAAAATATCTTTTCAGTTTGCAAATTGAGTGCATTTATGACAGAAATTAGAGTAAAAATTTTGGAGGGACAGAAAGACAGCCTTTCCCAGGTCAGCAGATGCTACCTTTGAATCATGATCTTCTATGATGCACTTCTAATAGTTGTCAAAGGTCACCCAGCACACAGTGCATGCAACAGTGGACAGGGAAAATAGAAGATTCACTATGAAATGCATACCTAAAAATGTTTTGTAAAAAACAATAAATTGTTTATAAGCTCAAAGTTCCTATGATGTATGAATGTTTTGCAGGATCAGAGTTGTGGAGAATACCCTGGATACAGTAACATACAAGATAGGTTTTGTTCATGTTAGAAGCTTAGTCTGGTGTATGTTGTGAGGCTGAAGTGAGCAGTATTTATGAATGCATTTTTTTAGATCAGCGTTATGAATTGCAATTCAGGTTGCTCAATGATAGGCAGAAAGAGTAGTAAGTTACGTGAGAGACATCTGAAGAAGTAGAACTGATGCAAAGCCTGTAGAGTTAGGTGCAACAGACTTTTCAAGTTGAAACAAGATTGACACTACTTAAAATACTCTTATTTATGTAGTGTAGATTACCTGTATTTGAGACTGTTCCATAACCATTCATTTGTTACAGCAATATTTACACTGGATCAATAGCCTGTACATGAAGCAGGCCCACTCTGGAAGAGAAAACTTAAAATAGTGATTGTTGAATATGTATCTTTCTGTTATTTTGAACCTTTGGTAAATCAATTTTATAGTTATAAAATAAGCAGAAAGCACTAACTAAATAGAAACATTATATGAACCCACTCTTGCAATATATTGATTTCTGCCAAGGAGCTGGAAGAACAGGACTGCTCAGCGTGGGGGCACAAGCAGGGAGCTGTGGGTGCCCATCCTGCTTTTGGGCAGTGGTGGTGGGAAGGGGTCCCAAGTCCACCAGAGCTGCTCTGCTGGGATTCTTCATGGCCTTTACGCTGCAAGAAGACATTTGAGAGATTTTTTTCATGCTTGAAATCCATCCTGTGACATCTTTCACCTTATTACTCTGTTCTGCACATTGGAGGTCATCTTTTGGGCACTCTTACTGTGAAGATAAGTGACTATAGCTTAAGCATAAGAAGATTAGAGATTGATAAAGAGTCAGGAAAAGGATGTGTTTTAATTGCTGGATTCTTGTGATGAAGACCAGAGGTACATGTAGCATTCATATAAAAAAGGACTCCTTCTCCTTCCCTGTGTGTTTCGGATTTTCAGTGTTAAGAGTGACGGGTCCTTCCTAAATCACACCTCCAAATGTACAATTTCAAAAGTGTAGCCATATAGCATTTCAGATACTTAGCATAGGTTTATATTCAGCATAGTGCAAAAGCACCTGTTAGATCTTCCATCTTCTGGGTCTGTGCTTTAATAATACTCCTCATCAAGCAGTTCTATTTATGACTGAGGTAGTATAAGTTCTTTAATAACTAGTTATCTTTACAGTGTCCATATTTACAGTTTAAAATGTCTAATTACGATTTTCAGCTATTGAAGCATAATGTTTTGGCTGCAGAAGCTTTTGCATGTTTGTGTTAAAGGAATTCTGATGCAGAACATAAGCTGCTAGAACTAATCTGCATGGTGCTTAAAGGGAAATATATCTTAGTGGATATTCAAGGTAGCAGGCAAAACAGTCTGGAAAGTGTTCACTGAATTAAAGTATGCAACTGTGAAAATGAAACAATTAATCTGTGATACTGCAGTGCATAAGTGGTTCACACCGATTAATATCACACTGCAATGATTGCATTCACCTAGTATTATATATTTTTAAAATTAAACCTCAAAAGTATAGAACTATAGATTTTTCCAATTGTAGCCTTTTTTAAAGAAAACTTTTGGCACATATAGAAAATTGAGGTATAATGCAGAATGTGTTTACATTTTAAATAATAGTATAAATCATTGACCAATGTGTGCACTTCTGATTCTAGGATTTCTGAGTTTTTGCATGCAAAATCATACATCTGTAAAGTAAGAACATAAGAAATATTGTACATGCAAAACTAATGATATGGGATTTTTGTGGAATCTTGTTAAAGCCCAGTTCATTTAGCATCTGCACTGTGTGAATATTTTTTCAGCATGTTGTTGGCAATCTTATTTCATCCACATGTGACTGAGAAATAAGAAAAAGGTATTTTCTTTGAAGATGTGTTGTTTTCAGCCCCATTTGAGATGGAGATTAGAAAGTTGTCAGAAGAAAAATTTGCTTCACAGTGGTATTTTTCCCCTTACTAGCAAGAAATGAGACCTTAGAGTTGACTTAAGAAATTGTTTTTCGAGATAAAATAAAATATATTCTTCTTCCCCTAGCTGAATCCTTTGCCTTTTTTTTTTTAGGGGTTCTGTTCCTTACCATATTATTTGATTGTGAGATGCTGCTAGAATGCTTTCACAGGGGACAAATGTAAAACCACTATTCATATCTAGCGAGAATTGTAGATGTATCCCAAATAGAATGGATTCTTCTTTTCTTACAGAGGTTTATGGTATAGTCTTTTAAATTGTTTTCTTACTGGTAAGATGCCCCATATTCTTACGTTGTGTGGAGATTTCTACAGCTATTCCTGTCTGCAACTCTGATACAGGAGAAATAGAAAAAATCCAGTTTATTTGAGTAAAATCAACTGAAAATGCATTCTATCAACAGAGGGAAACCATACTCTGAAATATGGTGAAAATATTGCATGTTGTCACACAGCTTTTCTACAGATACCTTCTCTCCCCAGCAACTGATAATATTTAGTCATGTAAGGTCTTCATCATACTTCACAGATTTGTTAACAGACATGGAAAATATTGCTCTACCTTTTTTCCTGATATGGGTGGCACATAAGTATATTTTCTTTTGCAAATGCTGTGCTCTCTCTGTGCCTCATCATCAACAAGATTTGGAGGTTCATATTTTCTCCAAGGTCTCTTTGGTTCTATGAATCTCTAGCTACTGAAGAACAACTTTACCGGTTTTCTGATCTCTGTGGGAGAAAAAGGAGTAACTTATTTTCAGCTTTTTCAGCGTATTGGCAAATCTTGCTAACTTTATACATATAATCATATTTACCAGTTTGTTAATAGAAATATACAGCTGCCTGCTGAAACTTTAAAATAGTTATAAATATTTATATACTGTGTTTCAAAAATAATAAAAAATTATCTTTTTTTAGACTTAAGGATTCTTGATAAGCATTCTTAATAACAGTGGCACTGTATATTTGTGCATGCTTGCAGTAAATATATAGGATTTCAAGGTTCGTGTATATATAAAAATACATACATGCATATACATATATCTAAAATAAAAGTAGATATATATAAATAAAAATTATTTTTTGTCATATTAAGGTGGATTGATTCTTTTTTATCATTTAAGCAGCTCAGTGCAAGGAAGGCATGTGAAATAGAACAATATAGTTCCCTGCCTTTGTTTAGAAGCTGATTTTTCTACTGGTAGTGGGTTAGACTTAGGATGAATTTATTTAGATGAAAAAGTTTCACAGCCTTTCAGTATTAATTAGTCAATGCTAGGCACTTTGTTTTATAGCTGATCCCAGAATCCCCTTGGAAGTTAGTCTCATTTTACTTATGACTGAAAGCCTTTATGAAAATCTTCAGGAAATTCACTGTAAAAGGATTTACATGATTAAAGCTAGACGTCTAGCAGATATGCAGTGACTCACAGTCATGCAGTGAAAATTTTAAAACGTGACCTTTCTTTTTATTATTTTGTACTCTGGATGCTGAATAAATACTGTTTCTGTTTGGTGCAGTGAATCAAAATATATGAAGGCACAGATACACAGAGAAAGTCTTACTTCCCTGCAGTCTCTTATGAAAATGTTTTATAACTCTACTATGATAATTAAATCAAGAGCTTATACAGGTTACCTCTTTTACCAAAATAGTTTAATAGCATAATTTTAGCAGCATTCCTGTTACTGAAAATCTAAGCATTCAGTTAAAAAAAATAAAATAGAGAAGTAATACATTGTAAACATCATAAGTTGCCAAAATAGCATTGAATTATACTAAAAATAATGTGTCAATTAGTGAATCAAAGTGTATAAATCATAGAAGTAATTTCTGGGAGGTACTGATCTCATGCACAAAATACATATGTTTGCCTCCTAAATCCCTTTATTATTATGATTGTGCACACCTGAGGCTTGTGTTCAAATAGGACAAAGCAGTTAGTTGAAAGAGTAGCTAACATTCACCAGTTAAGAATTGTTAAAGTCCACATATATAGGAACATCTGAAATAATTTTATACTACAGAAGCCAGTTATTGTACAAGAGGACATAGGAAAGAGCTAGGTGTTGGCCAAAATTGGAGGTATTATTGGGAGAACTGTGTTCTCCTCTCACCCATTATTGAAGAAGCAAACCACCTATTTCCAAGAGAAGTGCAATTGACAGTCATATCCATCATCGTTTGTACTAGTTCAGAAGCTTTGTTGGTTTACTTGTCTCACGGAACAATTTGTGATGATAAATTTACAGCTGAAGGGTCAAGACTTATTTGTAGTTGAACCCCAAAGAAGACTTGGATTTAGATTTTCCGTTCCATTTCCATTCAATCAATCCTTACTTAGCGTTTTCTATCTGGATTAGAACATGCATTCTTTAATGAGAAAAAAACCTTGGGGGGAAATATTGATTCACTGTAAAGCTCTATACATGATTACTTACTGGTGTAAAAATTACCAACTGCAGAAGTATGAAAGCACAGAAGAGAGCCTGTCTGTTTTTCACGGCAGCATATGTTTATGACACATTTTTGGTGTTACATTCTGACAGTGTCTAAATATAGGGCCATTTCCTCATTCAGAACAAGGCTGCCAGTGTTTCTTTCATGCAGGATTGCTGCTCCCTCGAGCAGGTGTGCCGTTGTGCAGATGCCGGGGAAGCATGGGACAGAGGTACAGAGCGGGTCCCTCAGCATATGTGGGTAGACCACAGTCAGCAGGTACCCTTGGAGATCTGCATCTTCCAGTAGTCCTGAAGATGTGTCTTGCCACAAGGGGAGGGAAGGGCAGGAGACTATGGCATGGCTGGGAGTATAACACTCGTGTTAGGTGAGATCTCAATATCGTGTTACTTGATGGTGAAGCAGAGCATTTAAATGCAAATATTTATATCCCAAACTACCAGAGAAACTGAAATCTCTAGCAGCTGACTTAAAGCTCTGTGACTACTGCTCATACAAATTTATTTCTCTCTGAATATCCAGTCTTGCTTCTGCCCACAGATTTTTCTAATATTGTAACTCAACCTATGTTAGAAAAGTAACAGAACTAATCTTCCATTCCATCCTTCTGCTTAAAATATCCAGGTACACTGACATAAATCTGAACGGTTGTGTGCATGCAGGACCTTCTTCCCACTGTGCTGTCTGATCAGTCAATGGTAGCCATCATTTGCCAAAGGCTGCCTTTTCTGCCCCTTGATGAGTGCTTTGTGTTATCAGCAACACCTGCAGTGAAAGGGTGTCCTGCAGACTTCTGTGGTGTCAGAGTTTGCGTGGGATGTTTGCCACAACCGTGGCAGGACAACATACAGCGGTTCTCCATCTACCAGGAAAAGGTTTGACCGAGGGTGGCAAACAACTTCTTGGCACTGGGCAGCTGTTAAGTTTAAAAAAACCCTACCAAACGAAAAAAAGTTTATTGCACATTAGAGTGCAGGTCTTCAGAAAATGCTGAATTTTGGTGAGACAGAAAATTACCTCCCTATAGTGCTACTTTTTGTTCTAGTTTGGCTTCAGAAGTTTTTCCTGCTCTCTGGTGAGCTAGCTGACCATTGAGTCCAGAAAGATTTACTGAGCTCCCACCAAGATCTGTGTCCCAGTTGGGTAGCTGAGCCACATTCTTAGGTCAGTGACTAGTATCATATGTATAAAGTCCCTTTACATATACTCTTTTTCAGTATTTAAATATTTATTCATATTCAAAAGATTTCAAGTGTAAATTGAGCCTTAGGAGCTTCCCACAGTCTTTGGTCCTCATAACTGCTCATGACATCAGCTCATATCCTACCTCATCTGCTGTACTGATGGAATATGCATGGCAGCTTCAGTCTTTGCTATGTAGAGATGTCTTCAGAGTACCCCTTATTCTAAAGCTATCTTTTTGTTCAATGTGAGTTCAAAACATAGACTGCCTCCATATTTAGCCCAACTAAATGAACCGTTTACCTGTTTTGAAAAGGTTTGAAAGTCTTTCTGGTAATGGGTGAGAGGATTTATGCTTTTCAAGCTGCTGTATACGCACATCATATTTTATATCAGTACTACTGGAAACAAAATTTTATACAAACTTACATGAGTGCTGTAAATACCGGTCAGTATGAGCTGTTGTTAAAGACTAAGCATTATTTGACAAATGATTGCAGTTGAAGGTAACTGTGCTTAAGATGATAGCCCCTGAAGAAGCTTCCTGAGTTTGTGGGTAACATGCAATGCGTCCCCACTGTTGTTTAGCACACTCTCCTTCTTTCCTTTCCTTCTTTCCTTTTCATTTTACTTTGCTAATGGGAGAATCTAGGTGAAAAAGAACTCAGGAAGGTCTGTTTTCTATGTCTGCGCCATTTGTTGTCATCAGGATGAGGAGCTGCTCTTTCATATTAGAAAGAGGACTCCCACAACTACCTGGATGCAGAGCCATGCTTCCAGACCCCCTCTGCCTTTCACACAAATCTGATGAGCTAGCCTGGTACGGGGGTGTACACACTATGTCACATTCATTGGTGTGGAGGCTTTATGTCCTCCTTGTATAGGCTGCATGAATAAGGGTAGACTTGTCTGCAAAAATGCCAAGCAGTTATGTTTCCTCCTGAAGATGTGGAAGGAAAGGTCCTCCTGCCACGTGCCAATATCTTTCCAGCCTTCTGTAGAAGTCCTTTACCATAGGGTAAGGGATTTTGCTATGGGTAACTGAGAGTGTGTCGTGGTTTAACCCCAGCCAGCAACCAAACACCACGCAGCCGCTCACTCACCACCCCCCCCCCCAGCAACATGGGGGAGGAAAATCGGGAAAATAAGCAAAACTCGCGGGTTGAGTTAAGAACAGTTTAATAG
>JAOBAS010000072.1:35933407-35990023 GCA_025311575.1 Elanoides forficatus
CCCCCAAAAAAAGGAATAATGAAAATGTAGGCATATGACTTGAGATACACATGAGGAACAGATGCAGCAAGTAAAAAGATGCTCACTTTTGCACTTACCAAGTAAAAGCACAGCCTAAGCCCGTGGGTGAGAAACTTGCAGTGAATTGACCAGTTTATTACAGGGTATCTTATAATATGTTTCAGAATTTCTATTTTCAAAAATTAGATCTACATACACTACCCAGAACCCCATGAATCTGAACCTATTTTTTGAGCTTCCTAGGCTCAAAAATCAGCAGCTATGCAACATTAGTGCAGATTTCAGATACATCAATATTTGAAGGCACTGGCTAATTTATGGCTAACAACACAAGTGCATGTCTGCTTGCTGGTGTAACCATGTTATCTCTTACATAACTTGCACGAGGCTACGTGTGTTCCAGGTACAATCTGCAATGTTGTGAACTACTCAGATTTGATGATGGACATCCAGTTACACAGATTAAAACCAGTCTATCTTAATGTACTAAGAATACCCATGCAGTTTTGGTGAGCTAATGATACTCCAGTAGTTCAGACTCAGAGATCAGGAGTCCTTATTTTGTTTGAGAGTAGGTGATGGGCAGATATTCTTGCTACCCTTGTTCAGGGCAGACATTCATTTGCTATTAGACATGCATACGCCATTCCAGCATTCAAGCATTCAAGCATTTGTTACTCCAAGGTTGGACTGCTGCAGTGCTGTATGGGGCTACATCTTGCTATATTTTTATAAAAACATTTGTTGCTGTTGTCACTACTAGCTTCTGAGTCAAACAATGGAAGATTTCTTCCAGTAACTTGGTGTTTTGAAAAGCTTGTTAGGAAACACTGAACAAAGTTGTTCATGTTCATGGAGCAAAAAGGCATCTCTGACAGTGACTACCATAATTTGCCTTTTCTCTTTGCTCCAATCACATGAATGCACTCAGCGCTCATGTGTTGAACTGTCTGTTTCTGACAAATGTTGGGAGAACTCAGTACCCTTTCTTGCACAGGGCACAATAAAAATTTTTAGTTGTTACACAAAAATTTTCTGAGTCATAGAGAAGACAGAAGTACTTTAGGGAATATGGAAAAATCTTCACCTATGGGATGAACCACTTGGGATATATATGGCCACCTCTTACATATACCTGGAAGAATTGTAACTAGTAAGGATGTTGGAACCTCATGCAATGACAGAGGTATGGTCCCAGGAGTATGTGGCACTCTGCTTTTAGATTTACACCAGCTTCCTGCAAGGTGCTGTTTAGCACACAAAGTGCTAGTTATGAATCTAAAACTTCTGAATGGGAAGGTATTCATTCATATGAAAGACTTTTTCCTTGGGGCATAGTACCGTTCAATGAAGGTATACAAGCTGGAAACTCATTAAAAAATCAGAAAGCAGACAGAAGGCAGAACGTTACCTGAGAGAGCTTGGAACTGGTAGTCCAAAATCTTCCTACTTCAAGGTGGGCTGCACCTTGATATATTTGTTTCCTGAGCAAAGAGAGGGAGGATGGTAGTGGGAGCTCATAAGTATCACAGTGCACAGTAGATGATTGGTTAGAATATACATTAAGTGGTGGGTGAAGAGGAGCTTTTTTAGAAGTAGACTGTTTTATAACTATATTTTAAATGTTTCATAGAATGCCTAAAGCAAAAGATAGCATTTCTTTTTAATCAGGATATTTATTTGTTGAAATAAATGAATAATTTATTTACTTGCTATCTTGGTTGTATGTCTCCTTTCTGTGGATCCTTGTCAGGATGTACTTCAAATGGATATTTTTAGAGAGCAATGTTGGTCTTGGGGAATAATTGAAGCATAGAAGTAGGTGAGTTATATGTCCCTGTAGTTGGCCTTTGGACCTTTTGAATGTCAGTTTTTATAGTAATTTCGTTACTTGCAAACATGCTGTGGTGATTAAGTGTTCACATCTTTTATCCCAGAAAATCAGTTGCCATCTTTGCCTTGATCAGTCAGGAATACTGCAAACCTTACTATGTTGTGTTCAACTGTCTCTGTGCTATACATAAAACAATTACAGGGTAATTTTTCCATCTGACCTTCCTTCAGTCTGGTTTTGTCTCTACTTTTGTTTATGCAGATCAGGTAGTATGACTCAAAGGAGTCTAAATGCACGCCTTCTAAGTACGTTTATGGGTATTTGTCTAACTCTTTGTGTGTTTATTTTGACAGTGACTTGTGTGCACATGTGTTTGTGTATTTATTTGCACGCCTGCATGTACTTGTCAAACTACCTTCCAGAGTTTGCTTCTAAAATGTTGGACCTGGTTCTCAAACTTGTACAATTACTTCGCTAAAAGACTTGTGGCAAGTACAGATAAGTGAAAGAACAAGTGCAATCCAAGAGTGTTTTAGTATTGAGTGGTCTAAATGAACACGTTGATGAAAGAATGAAAACCAAGTATTCCAGTAACAAAAAATCACAGGGATACCTTTGAACAGTTATACCATTTACAGCTTATTTAATTATAAAAATATCTCATATGAAATAAATATTTGGGAAAATTTATCTATAAAAGCATCCTACAACTAAAACAAAATGACACAAAAAGAGTACAGCAAAACATCTTTCATTGCTGTATATTGGCATAAGTTAACTGACTTCAGTTGATTATCTCAATTGATGTTTAACAAACTTCATCTCCAAGCAAATCAAATCACCCTCTGAGATACTTAAAAATAGAGTTAATGGCTCAACTTTCTGCATCAGAGCATGAAAATCTTATTCTGGATGCTTTAAGTACTCAGACAGAAGTATATGTAAAATAGGAATCTACTTCTAATAAGATATGAGGGTTACCTAATTTTGCAGTGATAGAGGAGTGATGATAATCTAAACAGCTTGAGAGTATGACCCTTAGCTTGAAAGCTTCATATGCCAGGATTTCTATAGATAAGACATTTTCTGTGAGGATTTTACAAGCTTTTCAAATATATAAGATTGCAGGAGATTTCTAAAAAATTCTAGGAAATGGATCTTGAATCAACCCTTCCCAGAAACTGTGGGCTATTATAATCCAAGTTTCAGCAATTTAATGAATAGGAGTCACCTGATATTCTAGTTTATTTTGTTCAGTGTTGTAATGACTTCAAAACATTTGTTAGCAATAAATTAAATAATAATGGACATGTGAAAACAAACTAGATAGATACTCTCTTGGCTTGTAAACAGTTTGTGACATACGTGTTTCTATAGAAAAAGCACTGCTGAAACTAGGTAGTACAGTTACTGATGTAGTAGTTCTCTAATTAAAAGATCATTTTTTCAGTATAAATAAAATTCCTAAACAGACACAAAATGGTGGCCTCACTTGATTTTTTGCACCAGTTTCATACCCAAATAGATTGCATTAGGCTGAGAATAGATATAAAAACTGATAGACTGATATAAAAGCTGATATAAACCCACAATACTAGAATAGCATTATCAGGCTCATTATGTAAAGGCTCATCCCTGTTTCCCCTGACTTTCAGAAGTCAGGTGTGTGGTTGAGTACTTAACCTACATGCAAAGATATTGCCATGGGATGTGCCAGTCACGAGTCGGTTTGTGCAAAGCCACTATCCAATCATCTGGCAAGAGCTGTAGCTGCATGTAGGCTTTAGCACCTGTAAATTATGCCCACTTTTGGAAGCAAGTCTAGAAGATTCACCTGAGTTTTTCTCAATCCCGTGATAGATACTGTTATATTTTAACACATTTTCTAATGGTACTCCCTCTTTTTCATATAGATGCAGGGCAGAAATCTGGGTCAATAAGTCTGGTCTTTTCCTAGTTATTAGCTAACCTGCATGTCATTCCTCTCTTGAATGATCCTGTTGAAGCCATCTCCCAGCATGGGTTATTAGTATATTTTGTTAGCATTTTCCTATATCTTTATACTAGTGTCATTAATGAAAATACTAAATCCCATCTATCCCTGAGCTGGTTATTAAGGAATCCTCTTTGGATTGCTGGTGCTCTTTTCATCTCGCCCTGCTATAATTTACCTTTTTTCATCTAATGAGGCTTAGTTCTCTCCCTCTTAAATAAGATTTTCATGCTAACCAGTGCTAGATGAATTTGCTTTACCACATTTCCTTTTTCATTAATATTATTTTTTTACTTTGATTAGCTTTATATCTAAAATGGAACAGTTAAGATAGAGGAAAATTAAAAAACACATCAACACATTATGAACTAGGTGTATTACAGTGATTAGATTAAATGTAAAAAGACATGTCGAACCAAACTTGATACTTAAATGAGACAAAATGTTTATGGAATAAAATCTGTGACATACAAGAATACAATCATAAAAACCTACCTGACACGTAGGATAAATCAAATGTAAAAATAAGAATTGTACAATGCCTTTTAATGATTAGCTGCATTTTCTCCCAGAACTCAAGAATAATTATAATATCTTTTCCAACTGTTTGTTTTTCCTTACAGTACTTGGGGTGTATAGAAGTCTTACGGTCAATGAGATCTCTTGACTTCAGTACTAGAACACAGATTGCAAGGTAAGACTTTGTGAAAGTATGTTTTTTAAAGTAACTTCTGAATTGCGTTCCCACAGTAGAAAGACCAAGAAGATGGCAAAACACATAGTAAATAATTTTTGGATACCATATATCCACTTTTTAATTTTGCTTTTAAGGTAAATCT
Organism: Elanoides forficatus; assembly: GCA_025311575.1. Classification (NCBI taxonomy): domain Eukaryota; kingdom Metazoa; phylum Chordata; class Aves; order Accipitriformes; family Accipitridae; genus Elanoides; species Elanoides forficatus. Next base: position 35,938,095 of record JAOBAS010000072.1, read on the forward strand.
CTCAGCTGGTATTAATATAGCTCCAAAAGGCCTTAAGGAATATTTTCTTCATGGTCTTTTGATGTGCCAGGAATTGCTTTAGAAAATTTTTACCCATTTATTATGCCAAATAAGGCACTTATCTTGGTACCAATTTCACGACATTTAAGCCACTGAGGATTACAATATGCTTAAAATCAACGATGCATTTGTCAAAATTAGTCTAGGGAGCTAGTTTGGAGCAGCATTTTTATAGGTTTTTATAGTAATTTCTTATGAAAAGATGTCAGATTACAAACTGGCTGTACAAAGGATATAAATGAAAATATATCACCACAATGGTACCAGAGACAAATGAAAGAATGTTGTCTTTTCCAGACTGTATGTAAGAAGCTTGTATTAGGTTCTTATTACAATTCTTTTAAACCTGTCACAGTATTTTTGCAAGAGCTACATAAGTACAGCACTGTCTTAAGAAGTGTCCATGAATAATTTTTCTTCTAGAAGACTATTTTCTGAGAACTATAAGAAATAGTGTTTTGCAGGCATTTTCACTTGAAAAGCTGAGCTCATTGATTTCAGAGGACTGTAGCACTGACATCTTCTAGCAACTGGAGACCATGTTTTCAAATTCTGGCATTGAAATAATGAAGTAATCCTTTCCAAAGGAGCACATATAAAGTGGTATGACTGGATACACTGCTTGCATTTCACCTCTTTGAGGTGTCTTACAGTTGCTGATGGTCATTCATAAGCCACTTGTTGTACCATAGAGAGCTAAGTATTTCTTTTATTAAATGAGAAAAATTACTTATTTTTACACTTGAATACCAATTGTATGGTCTATATGCATTGCCTTTGAGTTACACTTGCATATAGCAGCTTTGAATTGGAGCCCGTAAGTCCTCACAAAATGTTAATCATTAATTTGTCAAGGTACTGTGTTGATGAGGGGTGTAAAAGCACAAGGACACATAAATAACAGAATTCAGGTTTTCAGGCAATGTGGACTATGGAGACATTTGAGAATTTTACTACTGTACTTTTTTAAAGTCATCATGTACATTTCTGTGGTATTTGCAGCAGTGATTTGAAAATGATCATGAAATGATTTCATGTCTAAGAAGGCTTGTAGTTCTAATGGAGGTGGCACATTTGTGTTTACCACTTGGAAGTTAAATGATACTGGCTTATGAAACAGTTGTGATAAGTTATTGTTTTTGTATTCTGTACCTGAAGGTGAACTGAATTCAGCTTTATTCTTCTGCATGGTCTCTTTCACTACATGTCTTCATTGGAATAGTGTTACACTTTTCTTATTACCTAGCTTAAAGGCACAACTCTGCCATTAATACTTAGGCATATTTGCTGATCTAAAGCAATATGGTCTGCACAAACAAAGTATCTTTATCTTATACTTCTTTCAATACAAAAATGAATCTTGGCTTTTACTCTGAAACGGACTTGGGATTATATTTTTTTCTGTTGAAGTTATAGCATATTTGACTACATGGTGGGCATTTTCTTGGCTCATCTTCCTCTGACCACATCTAGAACACAGGATATTTTTTCAAGCAGGAAGCCATATCTTTCTGTTTTGCTTGTTATTTTGCATTTGCAATTTTCTGTTTATTATAAACCAATGAAGACTCATCATTCTGATCATGAAGTTCCCAATCTAAAACTTTTTTGAAAGTAGGAGTTTTTAGGTGATTTTTTTGAATCAGGATCTACCATCTTAATCTGCATTTCATTAACTCATCTGGCTCTAGAAATCCCCATGCCATGTCTTAAGTTTTAAGTACCCATATATTTTGACATGTAGCATTTCACATACAAGCCTATTCTTTATTAAGAAAATATTATTAAGGTATTATTAAAATTCACATTTGCTGATTAACTTGCTCATGTGCATTAAGAAACATAACATAGGCCTTAAGATATGCACTGAATTAATAAGGCTGATGTTCTGATATTACAGGCACCAATTCCCTTTTAAGAAGACACCCGGCACCAAATGGTCTGTGCAGCCCTTTGATTACAAATAAAATAAAAGCACCTGAAAGTTACATTTATGTCTACTATGTCATATATTTATACTTAGGTATGTCCATTGCTGATTTCTCTGCAGCCTGCCACCAGTAAGAAAACTGTCCATGTAATGTCATGGCTTGTAACGGAGTGTGACCGAGACTTGGGTCTGTAGGTCTAGTAATGTTAACTGTGCCTGCTCCAGCTGAGGAACCTAGAACCACAGCTGCAGTAAAAGCTTCTCTGTGCGTGGGGCTGTGTAAAGTTCTCTGTGCTGTTTCCCACAACTGGAGAAACACATGTCAAGGCAGCTCTGACCCCTTTCTGACCCATAGCTTTATAAATTGATCCTACTGCATGCATCACACCTGTTTAATCTGCTATTAATTTAATCTGGCCTATAACTTGTTTGTGTTTTGCTTTTTCACTTTTTGTAAATTAAAATGTTAAAACTTGCAGCAATACATTTATTTTCATGTGAAAGCAGTGGGCAAGCACTTTCACTTGTCATACTCCTCATCAGATCTTAACAATCTTGGTAGTGCCTGACAAAAGGTATTGTTCACCTAATTTTGGATCTGATTTGAGGAAAAATGAACAGCTATGTGCAATTTATAACAGATTTTTTCCTTTATCATTACACATTTGAAGTCTCAAGATTCTTTCACTACAGGAGAAATAGGAGAAGTAGAGTAGTATTAATCAGCTGTACTGTATTTATTCTTTTCTGTAATGAATGTAATGTCATGTGAATTCTTGAGCAAATAAATGGATGCGCAAGCCAAGGCTCAGCAGTTATGCATAATGATAAATAAAATCCAGATGAATCCACATGTTGCATCATTAATTATCTAGTGATAATTCTTGTAACACTTGTGAAGTCAAGATCACTTTCTTGGGCAGCAAGACGAACAGAAGCATTTCATTTTCAACGTAGTGGAGAAACAGGAGGACTAGCAGGCGAGACTACTGAGCTAACTGCAGGTGACAAGTGGTCCTAAGTTCTTCTGAAACCTACCATCATCGTCACAGAAAGGGGCCACTCTTAAACTTGTGTGGCCAGGCCCTTTGTGCCCTCAGGCTGTTTATTTAAAAAAAAAAAATTAATCAGGTAAAATTCTTTTGCAACACATGCAGTGTTTGCAGTTCATATAGTATGTTTGTGTGCTTATTGTTAAATCTGTTATAGTGTAATGAGTCTTCACTACTGTGTTGTATGCATGAGTATAGTTATGCACTAGTTTGAATTAGAATAATGTTGCATGCACTGTTTGTCGTACAGCAGTGTCTGGACTACAAGGCTGCATGTTCATTGGTATTTAATTGAATGCAATGAGTTTACTGCACACAGCTTCAGAAAGCCACACCTCCCCATGCTGAGTAAAACGTTATACTGCATGCTGTGTTAATAGCAAGTAGATCAGAGGACTGAAATACGTTGTATCAGCAGCGGACCTGAATCCAGACTCTGATCCCAATCCTCTCCATGAACTCTGTCGGGCTGAACAATTTGAAAGAGATTCCTTTCCAGATTTGGGGCCTGAATTTTATTAATCTTGAAAACCAAATCCATTTACATCAATATCCCAAGTTTCTGGAGGGGAGATGATGGAAATCCAGATTTTAGAGCTGGGTTTGAGTCCAATGCTAAACAGTATGAATGAAGTTCAGTTGATGTAGTGTTTCTTTCAACCGCATCTGTATTCTTTGCAGAAATTCACTGTTAGCAAGCATCACTGAAAAAAGGATGGAAGACATTGAGAAGCAAGAATGTTTCTCCTGTGCTTTTTGAAGGCGGATAGGTAATGTGTTATCTGCAGTGAATTCTGTGTACAGTCTCCTCCTTAATGTGCTTTCTTGCTTGGGAGGTGAGTGTGGTTCACCCCTGCTTTTTGCTGTATGGACTCTGGATGTGGAGTAGTGCTTAGGGAATGCTGCTTAGGGGATGGCAGAACACGCATACCCACGTTGCTGTCTGGATACACAGCTGTATGCAGGAAGGGGTGTGAACAAGAATCCTCTTTGCTTGTGCACAGTTACTTCAGGGCCAAAGCTCTGGGAAGCATGAGGTGCTGACTATTACTCAGTCCAGCAGGAAGCAGGATTCTCGAAAGTGTGCGGAGACATCCTTATAATTCATACAGCACACCTCTAAGTGGGGCAATGAAAACTACAGTGCCTGATACTGTCAGAGAATAATTTATATTTGCTAGTTTAGCTATCATTAGCACTGAAATAGGTTAGAATAAATAGGGGTTTGTATGCTTAACACTGAAATCTTTCACTTCAATGTAGTATTAGTGGAGAAAATGTTAGCTAGTATTTGAATTAATTTGACTAATATATGGTAATGCAAAGCCTGAGTGCAAGTAATTAGTTGAGCTTCCCTATTCCACTTGCCTTTGTGAGAAAGCAAAGAGCCTCTCAGGGGGAGGGGAAGGTGGAGAGTTGAAAGCCAAATAGTCAGGGAAGCAGTTATGGGTATAGCTGTACCCCGCATTTTCAGAAAGCTAGTGACTCCATGTGGTTCTGCAGAAGTAGAAAGACCAAGGCAGAGTGGTCTTAACATGTTTTAAATGCAAATCGCAATGCAAAGTTAGCAACTGCCTAGCACATTGGAAACAGAGGTGCCCTCAAGTTCTTCTGCTAATAGCACCTAGCCGCTTGATCACATAGAGAAAATAAGGAATTTGAGTATCTTTCTTATGTCCAGTCACAACCAGACAGTTCGTCACCACTGGATGGTCCTTTTTGGCAAATACAGCTTGTATATTTATAAAATGTCATATATCTTATGGTGTTATTCAAAAGGGTAGTGTTAGAACTTTAATCCTCTATTAAAAAAGAGGTTTTGTAAGATACCTATCTCCAAAGTCCTTTTTTGGGCCTGAAGCCAATTAGGGGCTACAGAAAAATATTCTTTAGACTGAATTTTTTCATTTTACTTTTGTAAGGTTTCCTATTCCTTCCTTTGAAATACCTGCTATGAGCTACTCTTTGAGAGAGAAGATGCTATAGTAAATGACCTGAGGCTGGACCGAGTTTGGAGGTTACTATGATCCTGATTTAGCAACAGAAGACAGTTTTAATTTCTCTCTCTCCATCTCCCCGACCACTACTAGGATAAACAGCTAGAGACCAGGCTGAGTGGAAAATACCCTGAAGGTCACAAAAGAAGTTAAAGGATTGAGCTACTTGACAGATCTAAACCTTCAAGTACATTTTTCTTTAGTTTTTTGGCATCATTGACCTTGTTCTTCACAGATGGAGAGTTGCGCAGAAGGAAGGCTTTTCTAGGTGTGCATTCAACACCAAGGTTTTGTATACCCCCATTTTATGTTCATAAAAGCTGCAACCAATATTTTAAGCTGTTTCCTCTTTGAAAGGTACCCAAAATTTTGGACCAAGATTGTCAGAGTCTAAGTTATGGTTAACCGCAGATATATATGGCTGTATTCTCAGCAGTGGAGGAGTGGCTGTATGCCTCTGTGGCATTGCCTGTTGGGGCATACATTTGCCATAGCTGTAAGGAAAAAATGTATATGTTTGCTCCAGTTTTGCCAAGCACAAATCTGACTGTCTGTGCATGCAGAGTGAAGAGATGTATCTAAACAAGATGTGGTACTGGATAGTCACTCTACTTTTCTAAAAATAAGACCGTTGTTCAGGACTACTGTATTAGAAGTCATCATCAAGATCAGGTAGATTTCTCTGTTACTGATTAATGAAACAGAGTTTCTGAAACATACTTGCATGTTATAAAAGAAGGTACAGATTGTACTGAAATTGCCTCAAATATTCCTTAAAGTTAGATGATCTATAAATACTGAGAACAGAGCTGTCATTGAGCATAGCAATGGATGAAAAGTTTCTTTGGCAGTAAAAGCAAAAGAGTCCTCTCAAGTGCATTGACTTCTGTTAGCAGGCTGATGTAAGTCTCACACTGAAGTAGTAGGATCATAAGAATAACAAGCATTGGATAGATTGCGTACTACATACCTAATAGCATGTGGTATTCTATGTCTAACAGTTGTCAAAGCCAACCCTTATACTGTATAAAGTTTATTCAATAAACCAAAAATGAAGTTGGCCAGCTTCTTTTCATTTTCTGCTTGTAGATTTTCTACATGTGAAAAAACTCCATTTCAAGAAACAAAAGGAGGAGTGGAGGGGAAGAAAAGGAGGACTCATCATCTCCTTGCTCCATGAGTGACAACAGCTTGCGTGCCACGTCTGCCAATGTCACCTTATTCCACAAACCTTTTCTTCTAGGCTTTCTGTGATGTGTGTGGTCAGGACAGGCTTCGCTTTGGTCAGGCTGGTGTGACAAATGGCATTGCTGGGTCTCTGCGCCCCTTCCTGAGGGGGTTCCCCTGCAGGGGTACTCCCTGCATGGTACTCTGAATTTGTGGCAGTAGGTACATCCATGCCACACGGTTGCCTCCCCTTCCTATCCATACTCTATGTTCTGTTTTCCTCAGCTACTTCTCCAGCCTTACATCTTCCAGACATGGTCAATTTACCAGTTGGCATTTAAAATTCTGTAAACAGTAATATACTGGCTTAAACTTCAGAGCCAGCGAATATCTCCTGTGCTACTTCAGACAGCACATCCACATTTTGACTGTTTTGCAAATGAACAAATAATATTTCAATTATTAAATGTGTTTCTAAAAAGGTATTTTTGGTGTCTGTTTTTTTTATTTTTATATTCAGTGTAGACTTTGTTTCTCCTCAGCAAATACTGATACAACACTTGGTAATGATTTATAAATTATTAAGAAAAACGGCAGGACTATAATACTGTTAAGAAATAACTGTGAGCCTTCTGTACAATTCTTCTAGACAGTCATGCTTTCATTTAAAAAGTCCATCTTTTGATGTCTGGTTTTTTAATCTGTGCTTTGGAGGTGGCAAAAATAAACTTGGGAACTATAGGATACTAGAAGATATTAACAAGAGAGTATTGGTAGGTTTTAAGTCTTCTCATACAAAACATTTCAGACTAAAAACTAGTCACAGTTTCTCATCTCAATATTTGAGATGGCTATACTTTTTCCAAATATGTTGAGAAAATCTGTGCAATTTGTATGTGCTGTCATTTTCCTGAAATGTGAGTTCCAGAATTCTGTTTTTTAATCAATTAAATCATATTAATTAAAAACAGCAACAACAAAACCTAGTATCACAGCCAAAAAAATCTTTGAAACCACAAGAAGGGAGGATATTTTCATGTGATGGTGTTTCAAAGAGGAACAGATTTGAGCTTCCTGAGTGGGCTACTTTATATAACAGTCAGAGTAAAATATGACTAAAGCTATGAAAAATATCAGGGCATTAGCCTTTTTAATAGAACAAAATGGCAATGTAAAATGTCTTTTTTTCTATCTCAGAGAGGTGTCAAGTCACTTTAAAGCAGAATAGGTCAGCCTCAGAAAATGCATGTTGGTAATTTTTTCACTGGATACATTTGCGTGCTGAAATAATATTCAAGATACACAACGTGGTTTGTGCCAAGAAAATGACTCCACAGTATGACCATCTGCAAAGCAGAAAATACTCTTGGACAGATTTGGAACTCAGCATGTGGTCCCTACTGCAGACAGTGCAGTAGCTAATTTTACAAGAGATCAAGATAACTCTACACAGGTATTTATCTGAGCCTAGCTAATGAAACAGCATGTGGCTTAGAAAGGTATAATGTGTGTCTGTGTCAAATAACTTTCTCATTGGAAAGGAAGCAAATGTAGTCACATCTAACTTTTCCAAACTCTGTGCAATTGTTTAGCCATGCAGATATTTCCAGAACTTCTGCTTTTGCCTTCCTTAGACAAGCGTTTGCACACACAAGTCAGGTAATGGCACTCTCAACCTAGCAGCAATATCTATTTCTGGGCTTGATTTGTGGCTCAGGTGTTGTGTTGCAGAGGCATTTGCAAATTTGATTTGTTGCAAAAAAAGCTTACATCTGCCCTGTGTGCCTGGCAATTCAAGCTAGAAAGAAGCCTTTAGGATGTCTTTTCCACATCACCAGGCTATTTGTGTAAAGACCCCTCTAAAAATGATCTAGAATATTCTGAACAGAGAGATTCAGGAACCTTCCCCCAGAAAAAGTGCATATCAGTGTGGTGGCAGATATTCAACCGTCCTTTTTCTTCTTGTTTTCATCAGATACTTCGTTAAGACTCCCTAACTCCCAGGTGGGAAAAGAACTGTGCCTTTTGTTGCAGGTACACAAAGGGTTGCCAAGTCACTCTGACCTCACCTAGGTAGAATTGCTCTATGAATATCTTTTCTGAAGTTCGCAACATTTTCACCAAAAGCATTGGTAACTTAAACCCCGCAGTTGCTTGAGTACATTTAGTATTCACAGAGTTTCAAAAACCAAAGTTGAAAGAATTGTCAAGTTCAAGTTCAAATGTCCTGCCTCATCTGACACATATGTCAACAAGACGTCACCTTTCTCAGGTCCTTCTCCCCACTTCCAGTCTTTCTGTAGACTTTGGGAACACCGAGTTCAGTAACACTGAGATATTTTGCTGAAAGGAAGACAGGTAGTTGGAAAATCTGTAGCACTTTGTTACTGAGTGAGAGGATGTATATCCTAGCTTTTCAGCTGCTTGGTTCTTTCCCTGCTCTGCTGAACCAAGGTGTACAAACAGTAACACAGGCAGCCTTGCCAGCTCTCAGCCCTGGGCTTCAGCCTTTTCAGAGGGTGCATTTCCTCTCCTACGCTCAAGTGGCAGTTTTGATCAACAAGGTCCTTGAGTTAGATGGGTCTGTTAAGTAACATGCTTTATGTCTGATTGTCAGGAGCTGGCAGGCAGAAGAGGTAGTAGCAAAACCACTACAAATTCCAGCCCTGCACCAGAAAAATAACAAGCTTATTAATGTTTTTTTGCCAGGTGCGGTGGCCTGAAAATTCCCTTTTCTTCCTACCTGCTCCATGTTGCTGCTAGAGAGAGAAAATGGTGGAGGCAAGCAGGAAGAGAAAGGAAGTTACAGGCGAATTTATGCCTCACAGTTCGTATCTCTGAAACACAAATCCCTTTTGTGAGATGCAAAACCTATGAATGGTCTCAATGCTCTAATCAGACCACTGGAAGAGACAAAGAGGATGAAGTGCTGGTGACACTTCGGTGTCAGCACCTTGCAGCCAAAATGCCCAGGAAGCTCAGACACACCTGGTGAAGCAAGAGGCATGGGTTAGAAAGGGAGCAGTGGGCTGGGGACTGCCACAGGCCTGGACTTCCCACCCCATTGCCTCCAAGGGATTTGGTTCAGTGCAAGAAAGAGATGGGAAACCGCAGGTTTGAGTCCAGTAGCAAGGCTGAGGGGATGGCTCTGTATAACATCATATCTGTTTGCTTTTCCTGAGTCAAAGAAAAGCATTTTTGGTGAAGAAGAAGAAGAATATTACTTTTTCCTGATTACATTTTCAGGAGTAACCTATGTCTCAGTTTCATGATGATTGCAGCGTGTGATGCTTGCTGTGCTGTATTTCTAAGATGCATCAGGCCTGCTCTTTTAAACCAACCGAATTTTACTTGCTCTGTAAGAAAAGTTAGTAGCTACTTTTAACTATAACACTTCTTTGGAGTCAAAGCAGCATTGTGGTAAATGTGGGAACTAAATGCAAGCGCTGAACTGTGAAATGGAGTGCCGTTGTAGCTGTGATGGTCTGAGGGCATATGCAAGGCAGGGTTTGTAGCGAGAGGCGATTTTATTAGATGAGCAGATGTAGTTGGGGAACAAAAAAAGGAAAAAGGCAAGCTGTGGGAACAAACAAGCTCTCCTTTAGACCTGAAGAAAGGATTGTGTGCCTGAAAGCTTTTTTGACTATCTCTTGCTGTAAATCTCATGCTTCTTCAGAATGACATGACTTTAAACCTGCTGCAAGGCCTGTTCCACCCCCACAACCACCCATCCTCAAAAACTAATAAATTCATACAATTCTTTCAGCCGATTCAAACTTCGGATTGGGCCTTAGGTAAAAGCACCCAAGGCATAACTATATAGTTATTACTGATTGCAACTGGATAAATCTGTGACATTTACTGAACCATTATATGTTGAATGCTGATACGTATATGACATTTCTCTCCTGACTCACTTGTTGATCCTGTGCATTCACCTAATGCGTAGTTGAAATATCATCCTGCACATGGCATAAAATTAAAACAATTTATGTTTTTATTAAGGTGATGTTTCTAGGTTTTGATTATTTTGACTGTTCTGTAGCTTGTGGTTCATTGTCTCCCGTTCTGTATATTTTTTTGCATAAAATACATGTTATTTCCATGTTTTTAGGTATAAATATAATGTGCTGTTAGTCTCAACCCATATTTAAAGCAGTTAAACCAGGTTAGGAGCTGCCTTTACTCATATCTGTGCAACTGTTCTCTCTTACAATATCAACAGGACAGGTCTGTTACAGCTTTGTAGCTAATGGTCACAGGAAGGTCTCTGTGTGCATGGGAGCAAATTCTAAATACTGACCAGACTGACTATGCAGATAATAAGTTATTAAATTCTGAAAGGACCTATGAATTTGTTTGTAGCAGTATGATTTCAAGAGTTTTTGTAGTATACGGTTACTGTCCTATGAGAGAGAATTAATTCAAATTCGTTTTCAACATGCATTTATTTCATTCAACTTAAGTGCAATGGGAAGAATGAAGCAATATTAGAAAACTGAAGCAAAATGTTAATGGCATTAGTTTTGCTTACAATATACAACACAGGGCCACACATAGATTATTCAGATCATATTGAACAAATATCAATATAAAATTTTGTACATCACACGTATTGTATACAACATGTATATTACCAGGAATATTTTAGGGTTCTGGTATTATCTAAAGCCAGGTCGTTTTGCTCTGAGTGGAAAAGTGCATAGTATAGTAGTGAGAAAAAAATGGTAGTTACTACCCTTTACATTAAAAGAAAGGTTTAAAAAACAGGTGTAAAGCAATTTTGATTAAAGACATGTTTTATGATCAGATTCCTCATGGCTTAATAAGGTATAAAAATGAGACTTGGAAGAAAGTATTAAGAAATTATTCTAATTTACAGTAAGAAAATGTCTTTTAATAGTGTGAGAAAACATTTTTATCCTTTGTAGTTCTCAAGATACTCTTCCTTACACTAACATTGACTATTTACTGTCTTCTGCTTCACACTGAAATAATCTAAGTTTGAATGGCACCTGTTTTAGCCTTGAGAAGAAAGCTAACTGACCCGCTAACAATCCTTATTTGTGAACAGAAATATGGTATGAATCTGTTCTCTCCCAGTGCACTTTGAGTATAATGAAGAAACCCACACAAACATTTGCCATAAAGCTTTTTTCTGTCTCTTCAGGGAAGCAATCAGTCGTGTTTGTGAAGCCATGCCTGGTGCCAAAGGAGCCTTCAAGAAACGAAAGGTATTTTTCTTTTCTTGTAGTGCAGTTGACAGTATTTTTCTAGTTCAACACAGATGAGACCAGGCACAGCAGGCAGGTGACTTTAAAGCAGCTTTGAGAATCGCAGGTCATTAATCATTTAAAGTATTGGCTGTTTTCACCCACTGTATGTTGCCTCTTGCCCTTTTGGTCAGGATCTGATTTTATAGGCATCTAGAAGTATGAGTACATCTAGGAAGAAGATTGTGGGTTGCCTTTATGTTCCTGCTGTAGAAACCCCCTCCTTTTCTTCTTCTTTCTCTTGTAGTTTGCAGGCGGAAGGCTTAAAACAAACAAAAAGGGATGCCTTTTCATAAAATGCATGAGTAAATTGTGGAAATAGGTGCTGGAAGCTATTGCAGAAACCAAAAATATATATAGTTTTGGAAGTGATTAGATCTGTTCTTGGAGCATAGCTCTACTGGTGACATTTAATGAGTTTGGACATCCCTGATTTCTGGAAATGGAGGGGACATACCGGGTGATCCTCTGTTTCCTATACTTTTTCCATAACCACCTGTGGCCGATGCTCAGTGGCCAGCACTGATGAAGGGTCCAGTGGGTGTTGGCCTGACAGGGTTATTATCATGCTTTTATTCTTATTTTTGTGGTAGGAGTGAGGATCTGCAGAAAAAGGTGTGGAGGAAGCCTTGGCTTGGCTCCTGTACTCATGGCTCTCAACACTTTTGCACTGCCTGCTCTTCCAGGGGCCTGCTAGCAAAGCTGGGGTTTAATGCTAACTCTAAGGGAAGGAGCATAGAAAGCAGTTAATTCTAGCCCTTGTATGTGTTGTTGGGTGCAGGTGGAGAAGGGCAGGTGAAGGAAAAATTCTGCCTGCTTCCCCAGCTGCTCCACCATCTAGGCAGGATCCCAGCAGAAAGGGATGGGATGAAATGCCACTTGTCTGCAACGGAGAATCTTCCCCTGATAAAAAAAAAGGCATATGTGACAACATATGTCACAGAGTAATTGGAAATTGTCACAGAAATTAAGGTTGTGGTTTCCCCACCACTACCACCAAATTTATCTCATTGGCATTTCTAGGTTCTCTGGCTTTTGTTTTTAAACTTGAAAATAAAGTGGAAAATATCTTTTTCCTTGGAAAGCCAAATGATGCAAAGTATCATTGGAAAAGGAGGTTAAACAGAGTCCCAGGTGCCTAGTGAGACACCTTGCTGTATTACTGGGTTTAGAAGCAATGCTGCTTATCAACTATTGAAAAGAAATAGTATTTTTAAAATAAGTGTACTGGCTAAGAACAAAATTTGCCCAGCAACAGAATTTCAGATAAATGTTAAAGACAGGTATCTTTTGCCAGCCTGTACTTTCACCATGTTTTTGCCACTAGTAGCTTATGAATTTGGTTAAGGTGACATAATTCTTGAGGGCAAGTTTTCATGCTTTACCCATGCTGTGGGCAGGCATGAGCTGGGAATCACGAAGGTTTAAGAAAAGAAGAGAAGCAAGCAAGAATATTCAAAAGGGCTTGCTTAAATACAAATTAATAAAGTACTAGCTCTGTAACATGACAAAGTTAAAATAGTGCAGCCCAAATGTTACTTATGTGCAGTATGTAGGTAGTGTGTTTTTAATCAATTAAACAGAAGGAAAAGAAGTTAAAACTGAATATATGTAAGCTTCAAGGAGTTAAGAAGCACAAGTGTCTCCAGCCTCCTAGGGACAATACTTTCCAAGCTTCCAGGCAGCTTAGGACAAATGCAAATACAGTGGCAGAAGAAATATTCACCAGTGCAAGTACAGCAAGTGGAAGGACTTGGTCTGTTATTGCTGGGCAGCCTGATTTTCTACAGGCTGTGGTTACCTGAATGAGGCTGCTGCCATGCAGCTGTGTGATTCCCTGTAGCTGTCAAAAGTGAGAAGTTTGTGAATTTTGCTTTGACAGCATAACTTGTATTGCTACAAAATGTTCTAACATCTAGTAAAAGGCCTACAGAAGTTATCAATATTATTACTTCCCCTTTATTAGATTGCAACACTTTGTACTTGTTCTCTGAGTTAGGAGTAATCTTTAGCTGCATGTTGTACCCCAGCATACAGAGGTTTTAGCCTATGTCTGGGCTTTTACCTACTGCTAAAAAGTCTACAAGCACAATGACACTGTATCCCCTTTTGTGAGCATCCCATGAGTATCACTGGAGTCCTGCTTTCCATGTGAGAAGGGGGTAGAGCAGTCAGTAGATGCAGAGCAAACAACAGATTTCTTTTCATGAGTTGAAGCTGTTTTTACAGAATAGGAACATGTCATTTTAAGATATTGACCTAAGGTATTTGTCTTAGTCTGCTCACTTGGTCCCTTGGTGAAGATGAGACTTTGCCATCTCACCAAATCCCTATTTTGTTAGGTAAAAAGTGGATAAATACCTGCCTAGCTGCTCCTATTATTATTATTATTATTATTATAATCATTATCATTATTATTATTATTAGTAGTAGTATAAATGAAAAATTATCTCCAGAGGAAAACAGCTGTTGCAATGAAATGATCTTTGAAAAGTCAGCAACTTTTTAGAAACCTTTAAGATAACAGCTAATCCTGCATACAATGAAGGTCATCCCAATTAAACAGAGAACAAAAATATGCTTTTTCCCCCCATCTCACAGCCACCAAGCAAAGTTCTTTCTAGCATCTTGGGAAAGAGCAATCTCCAGTTTGCAGGAATGAGCATAATGCTGAATATCTCCACCACCAGCTTAAACCTAATGACTCCTGATACAAAACAGGTGAGTGTAACTGCCATATTAATTTGTGAGGCTTTTGATGAACAGCCTACTGCACAATTATTTGTTGTCTGCCAAAATAGTCAGTTGCTTAAAATTACTATTCCTCAGTAATGGCTACAAAATGAATGAAAACAAGATATAATGCATAGTAGGAGTCATTGTTTATTCCTGTATTCAATACAGCTTCGATGAATTATTTTCTTCTTGCCGTGTTTCAGGTAGCTTGGTTTTACTCTTAAAAGACCTACGACATGAAATGTCATTTTCTGGTTGTGGGAGTTCTTGTTGGGTACAGCTACAAACTTTCAGAGTGTTAAGGGATGCATTTGGAGTAAGTAACTACGGGACTGAATATGCATCCCGAATTTTGTTGTCGTTCTTACTATTTAGAGCCTTAAAGGGCAATCTATTCCTGAGGCACTGCTAAAAATACAGCCTCAGGGATTTTGCAGTGCGATGAAATGCCAGTCTTATGGAGACACAAGGCAGCCTTTTTCAAGCAGCCCATTTTTTTCTTCTTCATTGTGCTGAAGGTACAGACAGACTTCGGGGAATCACTGCAGTGGATTGTGAGTGATGTATGAGATGAGAAAAATCCTTGCTCAGGGTATATATAAAGAGAAAGTAGACAGATATGCATAGTCACTGCTGTGCTGTTTACTGTGAGCCACATACCGTGTTAGGGCATGCAACTTTCTGCCCAGATACAGCTAGAGAAAAAAATAACTCCTGCTTTCCTTAGGAGCCTCAGGATTAAAGAATAAGAAAGAATACATACATTGTCTATTCAAAAGCTTGCTGTTTATTATTGTTTTTTCATTGATTTATCTTCATTCTTATGCTTATCTAGAATATATCATAATCTTCTGCAGTGAGCACTGAGACTGTGGGAGCAGCATTATGGCTGGTTGCAGCCATTTGGAGCCTTGTTATGGAATATACACAGCAGTGCTTTTCGTAAGGACAGTTGCCCCAAGTCAGAAGCATAGGAACTTGATGTTAATTAGATCTGCTATGAAAGTGCCAGACCCTGAAAGTTGCCTTGTTTTCAGCTGACGTCATGGTAGAAATGGAGTTAAACTGATTTATCCCAGGGAAGAATCCTCCCCAGATATATTGCCTTTTCTCTGAGTTGACAAAACTGTTTATCTTCCTCTCACATCGTTCTTTTTGAGATAGACTTGGTTTGGGTGCTGCAGGCCTAGGAAATGTCTGGTTTCTCAGAGATGCCCAGTCTGCCTATGGTCTCCGTTGTTCCTTGTTTCTGCTAAGCATTTGATTTGAAAGGAAGCATGGCCTAACAGTTTTGCTCTTTGAGGCCCCACACAAGAAAATGGCTGTGAACTTCTGTAATAGCCTCTTTTTCTCAGAGGAGCTGGAAGGAAAGAAAAGACAAGACAGTGTTGTTGGCCCTTGGGGCAGCAAGAAAGCAATTGCATGTATCCCTGCACAGTACTTTTGTGAATATGTTAAGCAGGGATGGGTGGAAGATAATTTTGTTTTGTTTTGTTTATTTGTTTAAAATGCAGATTTGGGTAGGCTGAAATGTGTCTAAACTATGTGCCAACGTTAGTAAATAATTTCATTTTAAGCAATGCAAGGCATTGGTAATTCACTATGCCTTGTTTCAGTATTTGGAGGGGGGAATACCCCTACCTCAAACTAAACTAAAACGTTTAGTGGTGGCATTAAAAAAAAAAAAAAGTGTCTGACTTGAACTGATGGTTTCAAGCACTTTTCAGTGTTCTTAACATTTGGAAAAATAAGTTTTGAGACAATCTGAAATATTTTTTTGTTTTTTTATGATGCTGAACTAAAAGATTGGGTTATTTGCACAATTTGAGATAGTGACAATATTAAAAGTGTAACAAATCTTCACTAGTTCATCTCTGTTATTAGGATCACTTCTTCTTTATGGGAAAAAGAGAAGGAAATCCTCCCTGATGAGTAAGGGAATGATGGTTCGCCACTGAACACTTAAAAATTAACCACATCTTCAGAGGCTGCTGTGGGACAAGCAGGAGTATTGAAAATTAAGCAGTCTTTACATGAAAGAAGCACTACAAATAGTTGTCAAGTCTCTCTGACTTAGTGAAGCAGCAAGATCCAAGGAAACTCATGTTGGGCTTTTTTCTTTCCAAGGGAGACAGGAAAGTTCAGGTCTTTAAGATGCAGGATGGGGAAAACAGCCCAGAGAATATCTTTTTAGCCTCATTTTTTTCCAAAATGGTTTTCTGAAATATCTGGTACCCTCTCCAAAGTGAGCAATTAAGATCCAAATGACTATTATCACTTGCTCTGAGGCACTAAATAAGGGGCCTGTCCTGTACCAGACAAATTCCTTGGCATGGTTTCTGTGGCTCAAATGATCGAGTG
Organism: Elanoides forficatus; assembly: GCA_025311575.1. Classification (NCBI taxonomy): domain Eukaryota; kingdom Metazoa; phylum Chordata; class Aves; order Accipitriformes; family Accipitridae; genus Elanoides; species Elanoides forficatus. Next base: position 35,954,671 of record JAOBAS010000072.1, read on the forward strand.
AAATTTTCTTTCAAATGACCTTTTCTTTCTTGGTTGTAACACGATTTCATTATTAAAAGATTTCATAAGTTAAATCTCAGAATAGCAATGCAGCAGAGCTGTTCTTCTTGTGTTAGAGGTTCATGACAATTTGTCTTTTCCTAGAGAAATATCATATTAGTTCAAATTGTACATAAGCAAATTGAATTTCAAATGCCCTGGAGTATGCCTGAGATTTTGCCCACAATGCCACATTGCAGCTAGACTCAAAATTCTGCTTTCATATTGCAAACATGTTGGTGTTTGAAACATAAAATGACACAGTAGGTGTTGAAAGCAATGTTAGGATCCTTAGCTGGTGTGCGGATTGGCATGATTTCATTGATTCCACCAGACTGGCATCAGCAGAAAAGTATTTTGATGAATAGGACCCTTTGCTCCATTCATCACTATCTGTAATAAAGAAAGTGAGCTTTAGCAGATTAAAATTTCTCCAAAGATACTGTGTGACAGATCTATATGATTTACTGGAGTTCTGAGCACATTTAGCAATTTTGCTTTGTCCTACTAGGTTTTAAAGAACACGAGAATAGACACATTCATCCTTAAGTTTGTTTATATTATCATGCTACACTTTGCACTCCTTGTAGGTGAAATGCAGAGGTCACTTTGATCTTGGTTTTGGATTTTCACCCCTATAGAAACTGAAAAAGAAATCGAAACTGTAAACTGTAAGAAAACCTACTGACTCACACTTATTCTTTCTGATCCATATAGATCATAGCGAATCACCATATGCAATCTATTTCCTTTGCATCTGGAGGTGATCCGGTAAGCATTTCTTTAAAGCTTTCCCCCACATAGATGTTGCTTTATGACGACTGTGTGACAAAATTTATTGCACAGCTTACTGAAGGAAAAATATAAGCGCAATAGCTCCTGTTTCTTGTTTCATAAATTCTTCTTGATTGTTGCCATCAAACTCTTCTTGAGGGAAACGACTGACAAGCAGTCATAAATCCTCCTCTTTGAATGACTGAAACAAAAAGTATCAAAGGGCTGTGAGCATTCATATAATAACTGATAAGCAGGGCTCTGTTTTTCAGAGTAATGTAGTACAGTCATATGAGTATTGTGTGAATTGTTGTCCTGATTGTTTTTTATTTTGTACTTTTTACAGTAATAGACTATGTTGCAGTTATATTTATAGCAATGCATGCATTTATTTTTTTTATTTTTGTCTTTAAGTCTGCATTGAGAAGACTGTGCTAAATACTGCCTTCAGATATATTTGCTACACTCATGCAGCCTGAAGACTGGCTTTCAGGAAAAGCCCAGATCTTTCCTTCTTGTTTTGCAAAGCTTTCAGATACACCTACACATTTGGTTCATTTAGATCAAAGGGCAGAGTCCTGCTTGTGCTTTTCCCTGTTTTTATAAGTAGTCCATCCAAAGGCATATTAAATGTGCTTAAAAAGTATTTGTCACCCAGGAAGCAATGGGAGAATTGTAAAACAGGGACATTGCTCACCTCTTACCTTAGAGGTTTGAAAGCTTTTAAACCTAGGTTAATTGAATGAGTCTGCCTTTTCCTCCATCATACGATTATCTGTCATTTATCAGTTGTGTACTACAGGTAAGGCAATTTCTAGTGTGTTTTATGAGTTAGTTCTCCCAGTTCAACTCTGTTAAGTTGAAGATTCTTGGCACTTTCTCTGTTCATTTCACTATCCTTGGAAAAAATAAAGGCAAAATTCAGCCTTAGTATAGCTGTGCTGAGCTCAGTTCAGTTCCAGAAGGGAAAAGGACACTATATCATAATAATTTGGGGAACAAAAAATAGATCAACAGCAGCTTTGAAATAGAACAGATTGCAATGGATGCTGTAAATGAACAATTCCTGAAGTGGGCAGAAGAGTGATTAGCACAGTTCCCTGCCTCCGTAAGAAGATTCTTCGCTCTCCATCTGCCATCCCAAATGCTAAGTCCTGGAAACACCATTGCACACTGCCCACTGATGGAGTGATTTACCAGGAAAGAGGAGAGGAGCAGTAGTAGAGATTGGATTTGGAGTAAACAAGCTTTTCCAAATGTTTTAGAGAGATAAAAATCATGCTACTGAGTCAGTGAGCTACCAGAGAAATAAAATTGTATGGTGTAAGGGAGCCTGCAAGAGACAGTGAAATTGTAAAGTTGCGTTCCCAATAAGGCTGCTGCATGGTGATCTCATTCTGGAGATGGAGAGCATAGGTATGAGTATCTAATGATGCTCTACAGGCTTGTCTCAGTGGGCTAGTATCTGACACAACTTTAAATCAAAAGCTTGTTCATAAAGCAGGTGGTTTCTTTGTCCTGTGCGTACACGGAAGAAGACAAGATGCAAAGATATGACTTAAGGCAAAACTTTATTAACCCATCGGAGGGTCATCCAGACATAACTTTCATCAGCCCTTAATGACTTCCACTTGGTGGAGGACTGCTACCACCAAACCATCTGATACCAGCTGATTTTTTAAAATCACATGAGATCTAAAATGGAGTGAGAAAGGCCATACTGAACTAGGAACCCAGATCTATGCCCACATTTCTTCAGGAAATACTTCCCTTATTTTGAATTTTGAAATTTGGTTTATTTAGAAGTGAGACTGCCCCCCGCCCCCCCTCACCGCATCCACTTTTCTGCTCTGGATATCTGCCACACATTAGCGCCAGCAATCAGCTTTGCAAATTTCCTCCCACTCCCTAAGTGCTAATTACCTTCATCATTCAAAATATATCCACTGGAGAAGTGTTCCACGGTCTTGGAGAACAGCTTGAATACCATATATATTTTTGCAATATTCCCCTTTGCAATGAGTCAGACAGTTTCTGGCTGTGTCAGTACATGGGAGCTTAAAAATCTCTCCACCAAATCCTTTTACACACCATTTCAGAACAATTTTTAGTTCACTTCCAAGTCTGTGTTCTGGATCTGCTTTAGCTTTCTTCAGCCTCTCCTTATGATACACTAAACAATTTTCATCCATAGTCATTTCAGGTGGCTGTTTCCAGGCTGCTAGACAAGACATCTGTTCTTGAAGATGCCTGCTGAAATTTCAGAGAGGCAGATCTCATAGGGTCTAATAAGGCAGGTCTCTTAGAGGTTGCTGAAGGCAGTAGTTTTTCAGTTTCAGCCCTGCCTCCAAATTGTAACACCACAATGCTATTTCTTTGAGGTGAAAATTATAGCTTATTCATACTTGTCTTCAGTCCTTGAATATCAGGGACCACTTTGCTGCATCAGCCCAGCCCTGTATAGCCTTTTGATGGGAGTCTTCTAATTTAGTGGAATGTGAAATGTGCCCACCTTAGGTCCTTAATGGTTTGTCATAGCCTGAATCTGAGAGCTTTAAATGAAATAAAGAGTTGGTGGTTCCAGTCTCTCACACCCACGCTAGCTATGAGACAGCTACTTACTCAGGCATAAATGTATCCATTACCTATCTCTGTACTAGTAAGTAAAATTATCTGTGGCCTGTTTTCTGGCCCTAAAACTAAATAGCACAGTGCAATTTGCATCCACACATTCATTCTCTTCCCTCCCAGTGGTCTCTTGGGATTGATGCCCAGCATGTGCTGGTGCCTCAGAGAGTTCCAGAGCATGGCGTGGAAAACCAGCACAGCCAGGCAAGGGAGAGTAGCAACAATTAAACAGTATGAACAACTGTGGGACAACTCTCAGGCCTTTACCTTGGCTCTGCTTTATTTGCTACTATAGACATACCCACTTTCGTGTCCCCTTACTTGTTGATATGCATCAGTACTTCCACTCAAGTCATTGCCCAGACACTATGTCACTGGGTGCTTAAGAAATTACTGGACAAAATGCTAGCGCTATTCTTCTCTGCTCTGCTTTTTTTACAGACCAGCCTCAGCTGTGTCTGAGTGCCTTCCAATAGTGCATTAAGTGATATGGCTGCACATCTGTCACCAGAACCATGAATGTGCTTCATCATTTCCCTTGCCCTCTACTTAGGAGGGAAATTGCATAGACATGCAGCACAGTGATTTGTTTTGGGTGGGTCGTGGTGGTGTGTGCTTACATTAGAGAAAACTAAGCTGAAGAAGTCTGTTCTTTTACGGAAGATTGATGTTTGTTATGACATTGGATCTTGACATAATTGTCAGTGGTCTTGAATCAGTCACCTGAAAAGGTTTTGGGTAGATCTATGCAGCCATCTGTAGTGTATCCTATATATACCTCAGTTAGGTTTAGCTATACCTGACTAGCCAGTCATGTCAGGAAATATCAGATCTAACCAGATGTGACTTCCTGATTGCATCAAGGATATATGGCATTTTCCAGATGTGCCAGCAGGCCTCACGTTTCCTGGAAGCACTGGCCTTTCTGTTTCATCTGCACAGTGATAAACGTCTGCACTGCTTGTGCATAGGAGCGTGAGGGTGGCAGGAGAGCAAGCAAAAAATCCAGAAAGAAGATGTCAGCCTGCTCTTGCCAGAAAATCCACCTGGCATGTGGCAACGGGGATGGCTGGGAGCAGCCCATGGGCTGGGGGAGAGTGTCCTGGGATACTGCTTGTCACAGCCAAGCAGTGTCTGAGCACCTCTGTGCAGTATGGCATTGTAGTCAGTAAAGTAAACACACTTGCTTGTCACACATGAATAAATGCTATTGCTGAGTACTTCTGGGGAGCAAGGCTGTTACTCCCACTCTTTCTGCCACAGAACCAGCTCATTATTCATATTCTGAACCAAAATCTCTGGGTAATTTGAAGATGAGGACTTGTAACTCTACTCTCTTCTAAATGAGGCCTGATACAAATCCTACTAAATTTGTTTAACTGATTTTCAAAGGCCTTCGAAGAGATTTTTATGTTTGGCTGGAATAGATCACACTCTGGAGAAAGCAAAGGGGTGGGATCAGTACCAAAACCCACAAACATTTCTATGGGGTTTAACTAGTATACAACCGTAGAGCAAAACCCCTCATTTGAGGGTCTACCCACAGGAATGTGCACACTCTGGACAGTGATCTTTTGCTATGATCAGTGCAAAGATTTTTTTGTGTTCACTGTAGATATCTTAATTTTTTGACAGGATACAGCTGACTATGTTGCATATGTAGCTAAGGATCCTGTTAATCGGAGAGGTAAGTGAGAAATATCTATTTGGAATCTTTTTTCCTTTGAGAAACACGAGTTGTTTGTGGTATAATTCAGCTGATTTTTTTTTCCTCCAGAAAAAAATAAATGCAGTCCAATAAAAAGATTGCCTTTGATAAAGTCATGGAAAGATTGTGTAGCAATAAGAAACAGCCATGCACAAGTTGCTTGTCAAACTTGGAACGGGTCTTGCCTGTAGTTCATCTCCAAATATCACTTTGATTCTTTTCATCTCTTAAATCAAATGCTCGCCTTACTTGTCTGTGTGAGCTTCTAGGCAACAGCTAACTCTCACCTACACCCAATCACTATACAAGAACTAAGCAGTCCCCTGCATAAGTCCTCCAATGAGGCAGCTGAATCTGTTAGGTCTTCTCAGTACCTTCCTAATTCTTCCTGGCAGAATCAGATTCTTTACCAAATAGTGAGCTTTTGAGCCAGCTTGCTGGAGGCTGTAATCTTCTTTTTCAGTGAAGTGTTATTCAAAGTTGTATTGCTTTGTGAGTGACCAGTCAGGAACAGGGAAACTCTTGTTGATTGTCTTCAAAGACTAAGATCCAGTTCAGATATTCAAAAATAAATCATAAAAAGAGTAAATTACAATCTGAAATAAGAGGTACAGAAAACATTCCTACTTGTAATGCGGAAAGCATCACTAGGTCTTAATGCTAGACACAAAGTATTGTATAATGTACCTGAGAATCTATTTATTATTCATAGATTCATAGAGGAAAAAGGACTAGCTCCAAAAAAAGACTCAAGCACTTCCAACGGGATTTCTGCAGAATTCAGACACTTTAACTCCAAAGTGCCAACCCTGCAAACCCTGAGCTGACACCTTACCATGGCCACAACTAATTCTGTATTTTGTCATCTTTAATGATTTTAGATACCTCAGCAATCTGCTGTGTCCATGTGCAGAGATCTCCATACTCGAGAGCATTCCCTCATAAATAATACCTGCACTAAACACACTAATAAGCTGAATCTTAGTGAAACACATAGAAAGCTTATGAGGAGTGGGAGACAGGGAGATAGTCCAGTTCTTTGCCGTGCTAGTTATGTTCCAAAATCATGTGTCCCCTGTTAGAAAGGCTCTGGCATCAGACTGTAGGCTGTATGGTGCAGAGCTGCTGTCTGCCCTACCTGCTTCAGCAGTACCTTTCTGCTAAACCAGAGACTGATTTAGTTGTTCTGAGAGATCTCAGTGGCAGTGTAGTGGACCAGCATCGCAGACCGGATATTTGCACTGTAGGGTTTGGAGGAGACGTGCGCTCTGTTTCCTGTTCCTGTGTGAGTGGATTTTATATAAAAATTGTTTCATGGACTATGTTCCTTATATTTAAGTTGAATGTAATTAGCCTTAGCTTCCTGTCGCTGTTCCTTGTTGAGTTAGTCTATCCTGCATCCAGGAGTCATCTAAGCAGCTGGTACTGTCTTCTTGTGGTATATTTAGTTTGAGCATTTTCTTTAGGAAAAGTCTGACAAAGTGAACTCTGTAGGTGTTCAGCTGCAGTGCACGTCCTCCATCCTTCAAATAATTTCTGTTCCTCCTTCTTTCATTTTTCTGCATTGTTTTAAAAAGGTAGGTAATGCCTGATATTGTTTGGAGTAATCTAGTATTAATGTCAGCAATCTCTAACAGAGGCTGCACCTTCCTTGTCATTAGCCGGTTTCTTATAAGCCCTTTTTGCTGCAGTGAAACACTATTATCTCATGTGAAATTCTTTCACGCTGTGATCTTTAAGCCTTCTGTGTTACAGCTTTCCATGGGAGCTTTCCCCAGTTGTGTGTGTACATCACTGGCTTGCAGATCAGTGACTTCATATGTGACCAATATTAAAACACTCTTTTTAAAAGGTCTAGTTTACCAAGGGATCTGGATTGCTGTCTTTCACCATCACTGGCCATTCTGTCAGTCTTTGTGTTATCTCCAAGTTACTTTAGAATTGAGTTTGAATTTACTTCTGTATCTAGTAAAAATGTTAGTCTTGCTGTTACTGACACTAGCACCAATCCTGTAGTGTACCTTTCACTTGCATATTAGACTCATTTCTTCTCAAGGATGGAAAAGCACTTTTCATGTTTTAAATTCTGGATCCAGCAAGCTACAGGCTGCCTGTCTTCTGCTGTAACATTCACAAGAAATCATCTCTGTGTGAGCCAAACCTTCTCATCCTTTTACAAGAAGCACATCTCCTACCTGCTGAAAGTCCATTCATGTATCCAAGGAAACAGGTTACTCATTATGTCACCTACTGAAACTACTTAATGACTCATACTTCATTTCAGCTCCAGGTAGGTTTAGCAGTGAGCAATGTAGCCTCTTTAAATCCCCATTCTAGTTATAGAGTGCAAAAATTATAGCTTTGTTTGGCCTAACTGCTTTTGGTCCACGCTCATGGAGATAAGTCTGCACCTTATCTGGAGGCTGATTGTTCACTGCCGCCAGCCATGGTGCAGAAGGGGTAAACAGCAAAGATCCTGGTGCTAGCCAGGGATGTCTGCCTCTGTCTTTGAACACATGGAGGCCCTGTTTTTGGCTGCCGAATCCACTTTCAACATGCGGCTAAGGACGTTTCCTCTGAATCAGGCATTGCCTCAGCATGCTGGTTGGCACAGCAGATGCTGTAAGGTGAGAAGAGAGCATCACTGGATCTGTTTAGCAGGGCAACACTGTGACCGGTGCCATCTCATGCTGCATGAGGTGCTGCTGCTGACAGAAAGACAGCTTGGTGCCCTGATCATTCCATACCTGCATAACTGCAGGTTTCCTGGCTCTTTATTCTGGCCTCTTCAGAAGTCTGTCCAGCAGATCAGCCTCTGAGAAGTCATTGCTAAACCTTCTTAGTCTCCCTATATTGCTTTAACTAAAATTATGTCGGACAAATGTAATGACCACACCTTATTTGTAGGACACTGGCATCCAAACCACTTGATTCCACTGAGCTGGACACTGGCCATATACTAAAGTGCAGTTTTTCAGCTAAAGAATTTATATTCAGGTTAATAAAGCAGTCAAGGGTGATAGAAATTAGTAGCTTTGAACAAGGTCCCACTGTACTGTGGCAGGACTTGGAAAAGAACCAGGGTTTCAAATTCAGTCCAGGCTCTAGCCAGTAGACCATGTGCTTGTCCAGCACTGAGTATGGAAAATGAACTTGTCTGGGCCTTTCTGAATATCACTGAGGTGTTGTTCATTCATATCTTTAGCTTTCAGCTCTTAACACCTATCTGTGTTCCTGCAGTGTTAGGTGAAATCTCCATGTTTATGTTGTCACATAAGATGGTACCGTTGAGCCACTCTCTTCTTTAAAACCAGGATGGATTTGGCTGCTCAGACAGCTGATAAAGGTTTCTCGATCTCTTATAGGAAGAGAGCTTATATTGCCAGTCTCCCTCCTTACTGCCTCTGTCACAGTGGCTTCAGAAAGATGGTGCATGGGGGAATGCTGGAGTTAACCAGCGTCCTGGCTCTGTGCTCCCCAGCGATCCCGCAGTTTGCTGGGAGTGTATCCATACAGATAAGCAGGAAGAGGTACCAGCCTCTGTATTACTGGAATCAGGTCAGGGCCTGGGATCTAGGAAGTAACCTAGTTACTCTTCCTCCCCTCAGTCTGTGATTTGGGAAGTTCTGGAAACTCGAAGTGAACAGCTTGCAAACTTGGGATAATTAGACATAAAATTGAGGTAGTAATAAAATAGAGGAAAGCAATGAAACCTTTTTTGTTGCTGCCATCTACTAATATTTTTGTAATTTCAATTTAAAGCTTGTAATTCTCACATAATCTATTGCATTCTGGTAATAACAAGTGAAATTTTATGAGATTTCCTGTCTTTATGGACTTGTTAAAATTGTGGAACTGATTTGTGGTCTTGCCTATTGCAGTTACACACCAGAGAAATTTTATTTAACCTTTAAAAAGACCCCATTGCCTGAAATTCACTGTGCCAGAATTGCGTTTTATTGAAACATGCACACCATGAATAGGGCAACTATGCCTGACGTGTAAGTGTTTTATCATAAGTCAGTGCATCCCACCATAACGTAAACAAGGATTTGCATGTGCATGTGTCAAATCTTTTTCATTTAGCTTGTCATGTACTGGAATGCTGTGATGGCCTGGCCCAGGATGTCATCAGCACCATAGGGCAAGCGTTCGAGCTTCGATTTAAGCAATACTTGCGATGCCCCTCTAAGATACCTACTTTCCATGATAGGTGAGTATGATTGCAGAAGACTGCTAAAGGATCTTCTTTAGCTTTGTATTTACTTAATAAAATGTGCTGTGGACAAAAATGCTGGAGATGGACAGCATTTAAATACTTTAAAAAGATTTCCACTGAATTAGCAAAGCAGCGTTTGCCTAATGAATATGAAAGCAGCACAGTCATTTTAAAAGAATGGGCTAAACATGGATTTCACAGTGAATTTATTGAAATGATCACGTGTTTTCTGTTGTAGTTAGTAGGCAGAGTTGGGTGGCTGAGAATGGATGTTATTTGTGGCACTTCCTCATTGTTACTGTCATAGCAGCTCTGTCAATTTAGATGAAGTAAGCTAGAGTTGCTGGGCTTCCAAAATGACTAGTGATGTTTCACTGTTTCTGATATTAGCCAGGGTGAAGTTTTTAGGAATGTGATGTATTGTACACAGGCTTTGACTGCATTGTTCTCTGGAGGATACAAAATCTATCTGCTTGTGTATGTTTAAAAGGCTGGGATATAGCATTCTGTTTTCTTTGTTGAGCTGTTTTTTTAACATGGATTGCTATATGCTTGCTAACATTAGTATAAATGCCAGTGAGCTGGTACCCCCTGTAACCTTTTATATCAGAGTAAAATGAGTGTATGGTGAATACAAAATGCCACTATCCTAATCTTTAAGCATTCTGTACTCACTTTAGACTAGTGTAAATGACTGTTAAATGTAGACTGAAAGCACAGATCCAGTCTCTTGGCTTTGTGAAGTTCTTCCAGATTTATATTGGTGATAGAGCAGCCATAATTAAAGACAAAGTTTTAGAGCTCAGTCAATCAATCAAGTAATAATATTAGAAATACTACTGTAAGGTTAAATAAAATAGTTTGTTAATGCAGTTTATAATGGTCTTTAAGGCCAAGTTAAAACATCCTTTACTCTGCATAAAGAATTTCATCCACTGCAAAGCAGGTTTAGATTAGTTTGTCTAAACAAAGAAGCTCTGCTGCATGATCCATCATTGCTTGCTGACTTATAATGGTAGCTGAATTGTCAAAATAATATGCAATAGTGATCCCCTGACAGGCAGTCTTAACATGCTGCAAGTATCTGTAAGTGCTTTGCAAGTGAGGGGAAAAATAAAGCACTCGCTTTCTTATAGGACGCAGAGTTTTGATGAGCCATGGATGGAGGAAGATAACGAGGCAACAGAACATCCCTATTACAACAACATCCCAAATAAAATGCCCCCCCCTGGTGGCTTCATGGATGCCAGGCTCAAAGCAAGACTTCCCACTGCTGCAGATACAGCTCAGGTCAGTGCAATTGCATCCCTGCCCTCCAGCTGATGGATCCGAAATTTTTACAAAATGTGTATTTTAAGATGGATACTTCGGGACCATTTATAGCTCACAGCTCTTGGTGTGTTGCCAGTTTCCTTTTGAAAGGGCATTGAAGATCTAGGGGGCAACAAATTAAGCAGGTTCAGAACAAACAAAAGGAGGCGAGTTCCTCGTGGTGTTAAACGATTCCGCAGGTTCAAGGAAGAGAAATCCACTGAGGGTTACGACATTTGTAGAAACCATGTCTTTTTCAGGGAGTATCAAATAGTGCACACTAACTGGGAAAGTTTTGATGCAGAATCATTTAAACAGTCTAGTGCAGTCATTGCTAACAGTTCATTATGTTAATAACTCAGCAGCGATCTGTATTCAGCCAGGTTTCTAGGCAGGTTTGCCACCTCACGTTGAACTGAGGTCAGCTTGGATATTTCTACAAGCATTGCTGTCAACGGTTTGACTCCAGTATCAACTCTGGTTAAATCCAGAGGGGTCTTGTCTGCAGACAAAATCCTCCCTTCAGTACCTGAGTGCGTCCCCTGGTACCAATGTGAGTCTTCCAACTCATGCTTTGGAGGATGCTGGGGGTGTCTTCTTGTCCCAGGTGTGTTTCTGTGGAACTCTTTTCCCAGGCATGGTTTGTCAGGCTTGCTATGTGAAGACAAATGTACTACAGCAGATGATGCATCATTTGGGGTTGCGGGTGTTAACGAAAGCAGGAAGCAGGGAAGTTTACATGAAGGTCACCGGTAATATCTTACTCCTACACAAATGCATTTGTGAGACATATATTCTGACACCACGATGAATCGGAAATGAAGAGTGGGAGTACACAGAATACAGCCAAGGAAATTGTCAGAACCACTCATAATGTATCTGAGCATTTTAAAGGTAATTGAAAATTTCTCTGCACATGTGTCCATTCTAGTCTGCAGCAGGAGTTGGAGGAGAGCAAACCTATTACCAGAGTCGTCACTTAGGAGACAAATTCAGTGAAGACTGGCATCACTGGCCTGTTAAGCAAGGTGAGTTTTGCTAGTTTTAGCTGTAATAATGCAGGAGGTCTTGGGTGGGCAAAGCACATGAAAGTCTGATGCCTCGGAGTCCTAAGGCAATGAACTACACTTTGTTGTCCCTTTGTCTGAATTTTAGTGTTGATATCGGTGAAAAGCATTTGGTAATTATCTCTAGATAAATTATTAAATGCACACCTTCACAAAAAATCTTAACTTTTGCAAAGCAGTTCAGAAATAGAGTTGCCCCAAACCTTCAGCTCTCTAGCTTGCCATGTCTTAAAACCCCATGGTATTTAAAGACAGGCTGCATGGTCCATTCTGAAAATCTGACCCACTAGGTTATGCAAGATGGAGTTTCCAAAGGAAGAGCCTAAAGTCAGAAGTTTTTTTAAAATGTGGAACAATGCATTTGTTTGCAAATGATCTCTGCTCCATGAATAACAAATCATGCATAATGTTCTTTCTGTTGTTGTCTATGAATTTTAAGCAAATCACATAAAAAATGTGTGAAATTTCACCCATCCACCTTTATGTGACAGCTTTATTGTGTTTCTGGGGACACTTTCTTTTCAAATGCTAGAATATGTTATCTCTTGTTAATCTGCACAGATTTGAGGATTTTATTCCATTTCCTCCTCTCATGACTCCCCAACTGAATATTATTTTTTGAAACTGGCAGTCTTTATTTACAAAAGTTTCCTTTCTTCCTGAGTAATAATACCCCTGTCCCAACCCTCATTGGAACAGAGTTCTGAATCCATTCTTAAAAAAATTTTTCCACTAGATCCTGCAGTTATTGACTTTACATCTCCCATTCCAGGGAATTTTAAGCCTGTGGTGATAGGGTGTGATGTTATTTGGTCATTATAACAACACTGTTCTGTCAAATACAAAAAAAGAAGAAAAAAAGTCTTGAATTTTCTAGGATCTCTGGATATTTGTAGTATGCCGGAAGGGAAATCACAAGTAACCTCAACAGCAGAGATGCCAACTTATGTAAACACCCAGCATATAAACATAGAAGCTCTATTGGCACTTCAGGCAGATGCTGAAAGTACCTTCAGTGGAACAGCAGATGATACCAAAGAGAGCAGCCCAGGAAAGGATCTGTTTGACATGAGTGAGTTCCCTTCCTATTCACTCCATTTCTAACAAGTGAACTGATATGTTTATGTATATACATTAGTTCAGTATAAATAATTTCAAAATTCTCCAAATTTTAGTATTCCTGGTGGAATTATGTTGAATTTTAGAATTCATGGTGGTTTCATACTAGACTGAGTTAAAACAAGGGTGGCCGAAGATTTGAATCTAGTTTGTATTATATCTGAGTTAAGTTGAGTTGCAGTCTGTGTTATCCTTAACATCACAGGCAACTAGATCAGAAGGAAAATAAATGAGGAGGCTTGTCACGCAGGAAAGTGAAGGAGTGAATGGCTGGATAATTAGCTCCAACCTGTCCTGTGAATATGTTACTAGGAAATCGATGCATAATATAAAAACTTTGTGCAACAAGGAACCTGGGAGGGAAATCAAAAGGCTGAGTTATCCCTTGCTCTGGATAGGCCTACTGTCCTATCTAGCTATCTGTTCCAACTTTGAAGTCAGCTTTTCCAAAATCGGAATCATGGCCATAGCTGTAAAACAATGGTTGTAATTTGATGTTGGTGCTACCAATACACGTTTTCAGCCTTGAAGAGATACTTAACAGGAAATATGGGGAAAGAAGTTTGATGCACAGAAAATTTTCTTAGTTTTTCTACTCTTCCTACCTCCAATCAATTGCTGACACGTGATTTATTTAATTCAGTTCACATAATTAAAAGGCAGTGAGACAAAGCAGTTGGTGCCTATATGTTATTTGTAAAATAACATATCTACATTTCTGCTATCTCAGTATACATAAAACTGTCTTCCTGGCATGTTTTGCTGAGATATGTCTCTATTTCCACAGCTTAGGGAGACTTTGTATTGAAAGAAAGGGGGAGGGAAGAAAGTTGAGAGAGTATCTATCTGTGAGTGTAGATCTGAAATGAGAAAAGTCTGCTGTCTGAAATCAGGGATGTTAACCTTGATTTTTAACATGCCATGCCTTTAAAACATGTACTTGCTTACTTCTATTTTATGCACATTCTTTTCCTAAAAATAGATTTCTCATCTTCCAGCCTTCATTAAACTTTATTAACCATTGGATCATTGGGGAAAAGTAGTATTAGAAAATGTATCAACTAGCCCTAAGTTAGTGGTTTGTTGAGCTGAACATGTGTTGGGCTTAGTGCAGACTGCAGTGTAGTGAATGCGTATATAAGCTGGTTTTAAGAATTAGCTGAGGTATCAATATGCTGTGATGGCACAGTATTTACCCTATTTCTCTGAGCTAAATTAACCTCTCTGTGGCCCCATGCAGACATGGCTGTGTACTCCTCACATCTGAGCAGTCTATTTAGAGCTGGTGTATTGCTTCACAGTGCTGCTCTGCAGATGTCCTTTTGTAAGTCTAGTGGGCACAGAACAGTATCTCTTTTTAATATGCACTACTTGGCCAGATGAAGGTCTTGCAAAGGAAAATAGCTTCCGATAGGTCAGTACAGCATTTAATGAAGCATGCACTGACCTATTTACTATTTCTGTAAGACTGTTGGGATCTGTAATGACACATCTTTCTATTCCACTCTACAGAAAGTAACACTGAGTTCAGGATTTAGCTGAGGTTTAAAAGATTCTTCCCCGAGGCTGATTTCAGCTCGGTAAATCATGTTAAAGGTGTTAGCCTGTGCCTCTGTTGCGAAGTCCTCTTCCTAGGTGGAGGCTAGGCGTAGGCTGAGTGGTAAGGGTAACTGATCCCTTCTAGACATACCCTTGGGCTGGGGACTCAGTAATGGATAATTTTAAAATGAATATATTGTTTGAAGAGAGACCAGATATGAGTATAATGACATTGGGTACCCATATTATGCAATTTATTTGAAATGAAACTGTCTGATGTACCTGGCAAGACAAAAGGAGACCTCTGCCCAGTACCAGGACATATAAATGCAACTGCTGACAATAGCCATTACTGAAATAAAATCAGTACCTTTCAAAAGCTCCTGCCAAGGTTTGCTCTGATTTTTGTCAGCATCTTTCTCTGTATAATATACATTTTTAACATATTACACTCCTTGGTCTTAATAAAATCCATAAATCGGTAGGCCTAGCAGTATATCTTCCCTCAGTTTTATCATAAAGACAAAGGGAAGTGGCTATAACACAGAATAAATCCAGTTAAAAATGACTGGAATATCACCATTTTGTAACATGATTTACCTCTGAATGATCTTGCCCTTCTTTCTATTTCCATAACCAGAACCATTTGAAGATGCCCTCAAGAACCAAACGTCTGAGGCTGCACTGAGAAAATCCACCTCCATGGGATGCACCAGTCCTCTTTTATCCAGAGCAGCTGACCGGACTGTAGCCGAACAGCTGAGTACTGAGCCATGGTATCAAGGAGAGATGAGCAGGAAAGAAGCAGAACAGCTGTTAAAGAAATGTGGAGACTTCCTTGTGAGGAAGAGTACCACGAATCCCGGCTCCTATGTGCTGACAGGCATGCACAATGGACAAGCCAAGCATCTTCTTTTGGTGGACCCAGAAGGAACTGTAAGTGCTGACTCCTCAGTAATACAGGAGGTTTCTGACTACATATTTTCTCTAAATGTGTTTAACCTTGTTTACAGCTTATTCACAACTGATCGTAAGTACAGACCCATATCTTTAATATGCCATCACAACTCTAATTCTCTCCCTGATGCCTAGCAGAAAGCCCAACGCATGATTTCTGTACATTGCAGGGAGCCTTAGGGACCTGATTCCCCAGCAATGTCAAGGTTTGCCTACGGCAGTACAGTCTTAGTCAAAAGTACAGCTAAGCCACTTCTTTAGCCTTCCTGCTGAGAAGCTGCTGGTGGCTGTGCAAGTTTGATCAGCCTGCATGCCAGCAATTTCCACATGACATCTGCCAGCCAGGATACGGACCAGGCCCTCTGTGTTTTCCTGCATGTAAGCCCAGGAGAGAACTGGGGTAAACCTGCTCTGTCTCTTTGCTGCCCAAGGACGCCCTCAGCCAACAAAGGGACCCTCTCAGCAGCAGGATGGAGAGGGCAAGGGAGCTCTAGTTTTCTGCAGCTGTCCTCTCGTGCTTCTGGGGAGGCTTAGTCTCATCTGAGAGAACGAAAGCATTGCCACATGTTTTATTCTTGGCTCCTGGTAACTGAGAGTGGGAAACTCCTTCTCCTCTGTAAAAGACAACTTTAGATGACAAACCCTAAAGTAAATTGAGACATGCCTGTAAAGTTTTCCTGTTGGCATCTGTTTCAGCTGAGGAACCTGCAGCAGAATTATGCTGGTCCTGCAGAGGTTGTAACACTGTGGTGAGAAATGCACGTGGTACTTGTTGTAATCACATTTGCCACATGAGGCCAGTCAAAGAATGGTTTTGCACTTTTTAGGTGCCAACTGCCTTGTCCTGGGCTTGACCAGGACACCAGCCTAGGGAACTGGCTCCATCCCTCTAGGGGGGCAGCCTCCTTCACTAAACTTTTGCCAGCAGTTTTGTGACTCCTGCAGCAGGGCCCTCTAATTCTCCCTTTAACATAAACCCACAAATTGCTGTTACAGTCTACTGCAAGAAAAACGATGCTGTGTGATGTGGTGAGCGCACAGATGCTATGTCCCATTGGGAACTCTGCTGCTCTGCTGACTGGCATAGAGTACTTGGGCCCTGTGATGATTCCTGGGACATTTTCCTCCTGCAAAGGAGGGAGGCCCCCCACCCCCATCTTTTCTGCACTGCCTCTAAGTGCAGCACTAATTTGCTGACCTCCTTGTGTAGAGACCTGCTTGTTCTCTGCACCTATCCCCTCCCTCAGCTTACTTGTGATGTGCCACCATGGCCCAATGGCTCTGAAACTCCTTGCTCAGGAGGCACTGCTGGAGAACAACAGCTTTTCTGCGGCTGTATTTAAGTTAGCTGTGCTGTCTATATGATTTGTGGGACTCTGACACAGCTCCAGAGCAGCCCTATTTGCTACTTGTCAGAGCAGAGTATTGTCAATAAAATGCCAGTGCGTGGCCAACTGAAGCAGTGTGCCAGTCGCTTGCATTTCTTCCACGTGTCCTTGGCTTGATTATTTGTAAAAAAGGATTCACATAAAGGGTGCCTGAAAATTCATTTCACACAGAAATGTCCCAGTGACACGTTACAGCTCTTAGGAGTGTGTTTTCAGAGCAGAGTTAACTGTCCAATTGCTTCTGCTCTCATCCAGCTGACAAAAAAAAAAAAAAAAATCTCTAGTTCAGGCAAGGGATGCTTAAAATGGAAGACTGCAGGATTTTTGCTGGATTTGGAACTAGGTCTTGAACTCTGGTGATGACAGAGTGTATTGTTTAGGGTGAGAAAATCTCGCAGAGTTGAATGGACTGAAAATGTGTTAATCTGAATATAGATAAGGAAATTTACAGCTGTTTTAAAGATATAATTTCATTTTGAAAATATAGCTTTGAATAATTACAGAAAGTGATGTTTCAAAGCAGTATGTTTCAGAAATCAGGAGAGCATGCTAGTTTTCTTCAGTGATACACCTACATGTGGAGTGAGCCAATAGCATCATTTACCATCAAAGTTGTTTGTTTCTTTTCTTACCTTGTGACATCCTGTGCTAAGTTTCCAGCGGTTTTGCCAGAACTTAATGATGAAGACTGAAATATTTCAAATGAGGTGCCCACCACAGCACAAGCTGGCTTTGTAAAGTTTTAACAAAAGTTGTTCTCACTTTCTGAGAAAAGTTCAAGGAAAATAGATGACACTTCAGAGCAGTTCTCACAGGCTTTTTCTTGAAGCAGTGTAGAGCCATCCCAATACAAAGCTTTACAGCAGCATGACATTCACTTAAGAGGACCTCTGCTCTGCCAAGAAGACAATTTGATCTAAAAATATGACTTACAGTGAAACAAAACGTTGTACAGAAAGTTTTCAATCAGACCTATTCAGAAAGTAATAGTAGTAGACTGGCCCGTAGGCAAATTATCTGTTTTGCGAGAATAGAGGGAGTAAGAGACAAAATAGAAGCAAAACTCCAGAAACGCCTAATTTCCACTGATTTTGATGGGAGGAGGATCAGTCTCTAAAACATGATAAATTGTGTTGGTTTATTCTTAGAGAATTTTAGTGAGAAGTTAAGGGAAAAAATATTTTTCTCTTTAATCTATCTTCTTGCATCCTTTTTTTGAAGGTTCGTACAAAAGATCGTGTCTTTGACAGCATAAGTCATCTCATCAATCATCATCTCGAGAATAATTTGCCAATAGTTTCTTCTGGAAGTGAACTCTGCCTGCAGCAGCCTGCTGGGAGGAAACACTGACTCCGGATAACTATTTTAGTTTTTGTAATTTGCAAGGTATAACTGGTAGAGATTGCAGATCTTAAAAAACATGTACATTATAAAAAAATGCATATTCACATATACTTCACCAGTATGTTTTCTTTAGGTTTAAGAAGCCCCATTTCACATGGTACACTTGAAAATTCTCAATGCTTTATGTAGACATGAAGTCACAGCAGAAGGCTTTCTTAAAAAGTAATTTCAATAAAATTGTTCAGATTCTCTAATGTGAATATTGATAGTGTATATACACACATTATATATAAATACAGTATATATTTATATTTTTCAAGTCAGTCTGTTGACAGTATAGAACTATCTTCTGTGCCATGTGTTTTTACCAGAAGAAAAATGCCAATTGTGATTGTCCAGATAAAAATGGAATTCAGCAGTCTCAATTTCTTGAGAAAATGAATATTGGGAATCTTATTTCTGATTTTACCTAAGAAGCACAACTATGGGGATTACAGGTGGATTACGCAGGTTAACTATGGAAGGAGTCTGAATTCAGCTATTAGTATTCCAACTCGGAAATTTAGCATAAAATGGTTTTTAAAAGCGTTATTCAGTGTCACTGATATCAAAAGCATTTTATCTTTCTGATGTCAAGTTTGAATTCTTATATGATGCTACTCAAAACATTTGTATCTTGCTTTAACAATGATTTGGTGTGATCTCTCTGTGTACGAGGTGTGTGCATTTGATTTTTCTAATGATAATATAACAATATTCTGTAACTTTAACTTATTAATTTGAGTGCTAAGTTTGTTTATAAGTAGCTCTCTGCTTATGGTGAAGATCTAGGTGTCCTTGACTACCAGTCTCCAATGAGATGTTACATAATGATTACACAAGTTCAAGTAACTTGTGTTTAATAGGTTTAATGCAAGATGTAAGTGGTTGTTCAATGACATATCTGAAAAATCTTTTCTTCTGATAAACAGTGAAAACTATCATGACTCTGTGATCAGTTCTGCAAATGATGCCATTTGCATTTACCTACTAAAGCATAACTTCGCTTAGGCCTTCAGCAAGTGATAGGTATTGCAAACATACTGCTTTTCTCTAAATATCAAGTTGAAAAATACACATACACTAAAGACGCCTTTCTGGTAGAAATGTCCTTGGCTTTTGATACTGGGAAATGTTTTAATGAAGGTTTGTACTATTCAAATGCAAGCACTATATGAAATTATTTTCCTATTTTATGAAGCTTATCAAGAGCCAGATTCCATAGACACAGTTTCTGTAAAGGCCAAGTTTGTGCCAGAATCAGGATTTAGCCTTCAGTGTTCTAAGGTCTTCTCTAGCACCAGTATCTCAAATCAAACCTTCAGACTTGATTCATAAAGGCCAAGACTCCGCAGGATAAGTCTAGGTTAAGCACCTCCCTACACTGAAATAGTCAGTACTTAAATCTACTTAAAATTAGATTTAGTTTTAAGAAGTTGCTAAGCTTAAAAATTTGTCAGACTACAACTAAACTGACTGAAGGATTCACATAGAATACATTCAGGTAGGATCATGATATTAAATTTCTGAAATAATTTTCTTGTACCTTCTGCTTTGAAATACGGAGAAATTGCAGCTTGGGAAGTTTGGTTTTGGTTGATCCCAAGAACGAAAATGATTGAGGCACCTAAGACTAATCATATGATCTGTGCAATAAAACCACACTTGATTCTGTAATCAAGACATTCAGAAGCCAAACTAAGACATTAGTGAACCAAATGCTTGTGATTAATTTTATTGCAGATAGTTATTAGTTGATATTTCTAGGTCTGGGTGGGAGCTGAGAGTGAAGGAAAGAAATTAAATGCTGCATTGCAACCCTAATTAGTATGGCACTGAGGTTAGCAGAATTCTTAAAATTTGGGTTGTCCTTTTACCAGGTTGGAAATTGCAAGGGAATGTGAGTAGATCTTATACCCCAAAGCAGTATCCATCAAAATGACTTTATTTAAGAGCATCCATGTGTCACCATATTCCAGTTTGAAGTATGTCAGTTGCCACCTTTTTTGTCATATGTAACACTTGTCATTCCATGCTCCCTATAGCCATGTCTTGGAAAGTTTTAAGTGTGCTATCACTAAGTATAAGAGAAGGCCTCTTTTGTACTTTGAATGTTGTATATCATTTCAGTAAGAGCCATG
The DNA here is from genome assembly GCA_025311575.1 of Elanoides forficatus. NCBI lineage: Eukaryota > Metazoa > Chordata > Aves > Accipitriformes > Accipitridae > Elanoides > Elanoides forficatus. Next base: position 35,974,944 of record JAOBAS010000072.1, read on the forward strand.
TGCCTAACTCCCTTAGATGTGTCAAAAATCCCACCTGCTGCCTATGTCTGTTTTAAATTGCTAATTACCCTGTCAGTGTATGCCTGGAAGAATGTGACAACGTACGGGTGTATGAATGAAGGCACTAAACATACACTGAAATAAGCATCTAAAATTTTTTACCATTGTCCTAGTTGTAGCTTTAATAACTTAGCAGCGGCTTAGCTGCATGTTTTGGAAATTAAAGCAGGTGGCAAGGAGACACAAAATGAAACAGCTTGACAGAAATATTAAATTCCCCAGACTACATTTCACGAACTCTGCCTCCAGAAAAATGCAGTTATTTTAAGATGCTCTGTCAGCATAGCCAATTTGCCCAGCTCAGCACGCCCATTAGTGATGCAGAGGTTACACATAGCTTGATCAGATGCAGTTTGGTCCTAGGCAGTGGTAGCACCTTTGGGCTGTGGCAGTGCCCTGCTGCCGCAATGGGCCAGCAGATCCTGTCTGGCCAGGTGTGATAATCCAGAGGCTTTTCTAAGTCACTGGGAACCAAACGATCTCAAAGCTGTCCAGGAAGGAAGGGCATGTGGGCCAATCAGTGCTCCTTTTGTGGATCCTGCCATTGCTTTTTGTCATTGTCATTCTGGTAGATTTGGCTTTCCCCTGTATAAAAATGGTATACAAACTGTAGAGCCATTTGGATAGCAGTTTCAGACCTGCTGCCGTCAGCGTCAAAGACCATTTTACACTGAGGTCAACGAGAGCTAACTGAACCTGCTGGAGAGGCAGGGCTCATTTATGTGAGGAGCCAACACTGCCAGCAATTTAAGACATATAGAAGTTATGAGATAGGCTCAAATGCTGTGCGATTGGCTGAAAACCAGACAGCTGACAGCATAATAATTTGAGCCTTTTAATGTTGCTGTTGGTTTTGAGTCCCCTCACCTTCTGTTTTTATTCTCTTTTATGCAATCCCAAGGGCTAGACACTTGCTGGTGATAATTCAGTACCATGACTCCAAGAACTGGTATTTTACTGAAAGAACAAATTTGCTAGACTCAATAGAAATCACTGAGATTAGACAATATTATGGTTTCCTTTGATATTTTCCCAGGGGACAGCTGAGAAGTCAGAACTGGAGCTCTAAGTATCCTGCAAGGCTGTCTACGTTGCTTTTGAGTCCTATCAGATTATCAGTTTTGATTCCAGTTGTGTCGCAACTATGTGAACTATGGGCAATGAAAACACATTTGTTTCCTTTAAACAAAGAACTTTCAGAAGTGAATCAAAGTTCCTGATTCATTTCATTGCAGATCTAGAGTAATTATTACGATAATAAAATTTTCCAGTGAGGCTGGCAGTGATAGACTGGACATTGAGGTACAGTCATGTTCCCAAACTTTCAGTTATTTCAGATACTTCAGAAGCAATGAAACCTCAAAGGTAGAAAATGTGATTTGAAAACTGAATTACCCTCTGACTTCAATGGGAGTTTGCTCAGAGTGAGGACTCCCAGGTTCCCTTCCCCATTGCAAGAAGAGGTTGTTCAAATTGGCCATGCCTGGGTGGAGACCATAGGAGGAGATGCAGTTTCCATGGCTTGCTGCCTGCCTCCCTCCCCAGGGCTTTGCACACACGGTGAGGACAGAAGGTTATACAGTAACTTCCCTCCACCTCACATCCTACAGGGTTCACTATGGGAGACACCACCGGCTCTGCCAGAAACCTCTCTGACACACATGGTCAGTAAAAGCTTGAGCAAAAGACATAGTCCTGGGACCGGCATTCGACTGCAAAATGCGCACTGTCACCAGAAGAAAATGTTTACTAACAGTCTGGCAAATGTCACCTGCCAGCACTAAATTTTCCATATCCTGGATTCATTCTTTTTCTCCTCTGTGGAATAATATACTCACATTTCTTATCATCAAGGTCCCCAGGCATCATGTTGTGCAGTAAGATGAGGAGAATTTAAAAAAATTTATACCACAGTGTGATTGCTTCTGGCACATCAAGTGCCAGATGCCAGCTACCATGTATTCATAATAGAATTGATGCATATTTAGATATTCGTAAGTAGCAAATGCTCCATTTGAAAACTAGCAGAGTTTTGCAGCCTCCAGGAAATTTGCAGCTCTAAAGGGGAAATTCGGAACTTGTGAATGTTCTGACAAAAGGTTACAAATCCTGCTTCCAGGCCTTTGTTCTTAGTATCCAATGTCTATCTGAAGTAAGTGGTAGAACCAAGAATTTATATTAAGTAAACCATATTTGCATAAACAAAGTCTAAGCTGAAGTAACAGACACACTTCCCTTTTTATGTCTCAGACATTTAAAAAATATGTCTGCATAAAATCCAAATTCAGATTTACCTTAGTGTACTGTCAAAAATATGTTTATTTGCTAGATCTGTTTGCCTGAATCTAGGGTTGCACTCTCCACAAATCTATGCTTTCTCAAAGCTGTCAGGATATGGGCAAATTCCCACTAAAAGCTCTGTGCTCAGCTGTACTTAGTCTACTCACTGGCACACAGTGTCTGCGGACCTTGCTCACAGCTGCATTGGATGCAGCTGGAATGAGGGCAGGCCTGTGGAAAAGATAACACAAACGTACAATTGGCCTGCAGTTCACCAGAGGCTTGGACAGGGAGTGAAAAGCTGTCTTGGGAGAGAAAACCCCAGGGATAAGAAATGTGAAGCCTGGAAACATAAGCCAATAGGCTTATAAGCCACTGATGAGAATAGAGAGCTATTGCCAAATTATAAACATGTTAATTGGTTGATAGAGTTAAAGCAGAACCTCTGGGGAGGGGAACTGCAAAATACTTAGGCAATGCCTACTGTTCATCTCTTTTTGAGACATTTATGTTCATAAGCCCTGATCTGTTCCTCTGCATACTCCAACATAGTCATCTTGAATGGCTTCCACTGAGAAAAAGCAGGGCTTTTTTTTTGGCTCAGTAAAGGGGTTAAGAGTTCAGAGCTATATGTTTCTAGCAAAAGCACCATATAAAGAGTGTTTAAACCTTGTTTGACAACAGAACAAGCCATGGAAACCAAAGGAAGAAGGAAGCTAAAGCTGGGTGACTCGTTCGGCTATCCCACTTTGTGGAAGACAGCACAGATGACTCAGAAAAGGAAGGTAGCCTCAGATTCTGAGATTAAGATGCAGATTTACATTTTATGTAGCTATTGTGAAGGTCAAAAACCATACAGGTCAAATGACAGCCTTTTCCAGCAGTCCTTTTTCTTCCATGAGGCAAACCCCACCAAACACACCCAGGCATATATTCATTCAAAATCAGTGAAATTTTTTATTAAGTGAAGAATGTAAAGATTATAATTGGTATATATTTGTGTCTTTGTGGCTGGATTGGTGTGATAACTGCTTCTCAGTAAAGTCCTGCAGAGTTAAATCTCAAAAGAATCCAGGTTTCTTCTTTTGAGGTAATTGTTTTCTTTGCACTGTGTGGGCAGCAACAACATAACAAAAAAGTGCATATTTTGCTGTAAAAGGGAGTTTGACTGTATATTTGTTACTTATTAATAATTATCACTTTTAGAAACATTTTTAACTGAGAATTGCAGGAAAAATAACGTATGTGGAAATATTGTGATAATTTATTTTCCCAACCACTTTTGTGAATCTCAAGTTTTTGCCATTCCGCTGATTGTAGTATTCTGGTTATAGAGGCAAATTTTGTCTCTGAGCAAGTCCTTGAGCAACAGAATTTGGAATATAAGTGTCATGCAACTGTTTTCTGACTATTCAGTTTGTATATGATTAACCAAAGTAATAAAATAATGAGCACTACTATTGGATCGAAATGCATGTAAAGTGGGCTTGAGTCTGTTCTCCTACGCCCAGGTTCCCCAATGGCCTGCTTTGGTTTTGTTTAGTTTTTTGTTTTTTTTTTTTTTTTATTTACCTGGAGGCATGCCCGTTTTGTAGCAGAATAAATTAAATTCTTCAAGGTTTACCTGGATATTGAATATTAGTTAGTCAACGAACTACTCATCTCAGTGGAAACAGGGATGAAAAATGTCAGAGGACCAAATGGCACATGAGGAGTTTGACCTCAGTTACAGTAACTTTACAACAGAGGAGCTCCATTTACTTTGACAGAGGCAACACTGATTTCCATGGGTTCATTTTTGACAAATACCGTTTTCACAATGCAAGTAATTGCTCGTACAGGCCCTCTTTCTGGGCCAGATGATGCCTTCTCCTGAAAAGGTAGCTTTCCTGCTAGGCACACTGAATAGGTGAGGGTAGCCCACGCCATGGTCTTCCTGTGGAGAGTGACTGCAAGGACAAGGCCCATGCAAGAGAAGCTGTTCAGTGTACTGTGGAGAAGAGAAAGGCTCCACGTCAGAAGGAAGCTTAGCTGGGTTGATATTCCACAAACCCTCTTCCTCCACTGCCCGAGCATCTACTTGCAAAGGCCCTTCCCTCTTGTCCACTTGACGAAAAGCTGAGCCCGGGGATGCCCTGGGCAGTTAACGTCGCTCTTGGGGAGAAGAAATGCATCTCTGAAGGCAGCATGGGCACCAGGATGCCTCCGCATGGTTCCTCCAGCCCACTTCAGCTGCCAGGAGGCCTCAGGTCTGCGGCAAGCCTCACGGCTCAGTGGTGGCCAAGCAGAAACCCATGATCACTGCTGCCATGCCCGCCCCCCTGAGTTTCGCCATGAGAAGGGAGTGTTGCTGGGCCTGGGATGGCCACGGGGTCCACAGCTCCCAGCAAAGCCAAGGGGCTGAGTTGCGCCCTTGGCCATGTTGGTAGGTTAAACGGCACCACCCGGGGCAGACGCCAGCCCACCTCCGCTCAGCAGCGGCAGAGCGGCCCCTCTCAGGACCCCAGCTTTTTGGCACCCGGCACTTCGCGCACTGGCGCGTTTTCCATTTCCTTACTAGAGCAGGTGGAAACGACAAACCTCGTAGGCAGCGCCTACACGCTAATTACAGTCGCTCCTCATAAAATGCTCCTTTGCAAGGGAGCAGCCGCGTGCGGTGCTGCTGGAGCAGACAGCCCTCTGAGCAGGCGAGCCAAGGGAGCGAGTCTGCTCCTGGGAAAGCATGGGGAAAGCCTTCCCCCAGCTCCGGGGATGGTAGAGGCAGAGCCTACCGCCTTTGGCTGCACAGCGTTCGTTCCCACAGGTACTGCTTTCTGGCATGACACCCAAAGTTTAAATGCGTGTTTCCCATAGAAGGCCAAAACCTTTTTTACAATTCTTTGAAAAAATGACTGCTACACAACAACTTTGGTTCAAAGGTTTGAGATTTAATTAGAAGTTTTCAAAATGTTTATGGTACCTAATCAGTTGAAAATACTCTCTGTAAGACTGTTGGCAATAAAAGACTTTTGGAAAGCATCTTGTGAAAGCTTTTTTTTCTCCTTAGGTCATTTAATTTGCCTTTCTTTTGCAATCCAGAACCAAAATAAATATTCCAATTAATGAAATAATATGAATGAAATATTAGTCTCCTTGGTAGCTTTTGCTCCATGTAAAACCAATTGGGAAAGGGAGACCCGATTCAGTTTCTCGTATGCTCAAATCAGCCTAGATGATAAAAAGCTTGGATTCTGGGATGTATTTTAAGGAATTTTCAATATCTTAGGGTGAAAGAAGCTATTCTCCATCTTTTTCCAGCTTCAAGGATAGGACATCTTCCTGGTTGTTTATGGCCTACTGTTGTTAAGCCCTTCACTTGCCCTACTTGAAAATTTTGCTCCGAAATCTTCCAGAATCTGTGCTTTACCTAATACATCCCAGTGGGACGTACCCACTGAAGTCTGTATCCACAACAGTTTTTTCTCTCTTCAGTCATAAGTACTTTGTAAATTATATTACCAGTGTTATATGTGAACCCATGAATCTTAGGAGCCTGCTTCAAGTACAGCAGGGTAGCGAACTAATAAAATATCCCCACAGCTCCAAAATAAAGAGAAGGAAATCAGAGTAGAGTGAAAGGTTTTGTAGTGACATGCAATCACATGGCCTCCAACAGTGGAGCTGCTTGCATTACTTGTACCTTGCATCAACTCTGACAGTAGCTAAGGCTAGAATCCAGATGTTAAAACTCACTTTTATGTGCATATTCTTGGACTTTGGCTGTTAAAAATACTCATTTTTTTTCACCTAAACAGAGAGAATCACGTAACATCCTTGACATGAGAGTTGGTGTGGGGTCAGCCACAATGTTTTCTCAAACCATTGTGTTGCAAAGGCCTTTCTGCTCTACAATAGCAAGGAATGCTGCCACGTGTCACCACTTCATCAACTAACATTTAGAAGCACACAAATATTTTAGCTGGCAGTTTTCAAAGACACAACTTCAGGACAGAACTTCCACACTGAAAATACAGCCAAATAGCACTGTAAGATCTAAAAACCTAAGCAAGCCATGGCAATGCAATGTCACCGGTTCTATTTCTCACAAAGCTACAGAGCTGCTGACCCAGCCTGTATCTGCAGTTCATATAGTTATATCATGCTTAGCTTAATTTAGCTTTTTCTTTTTCTCTAAGTGCACTGCTTTTCAACATTTTTGGTAGAAATTATTTCACACTAACTACACTCTTTCACAGTTATTTCATTCAAATACAGTTTTTCTTTGTTCTTACACTTTTCTAACACCGTAAAACATTTACAAGCAGACTGTTAACTTGTAAAAGATAATCACAATGCAAATCTCTACATTTTAAAGGTTTCTGCTACACACATTACACAACTTATACACTGTACACACTTGGGAAGAGTCTAATGCTGCTGCTTTAAATGATTAAGACCAGAGTAAAGCTAAGGATGAGCTCTTCCAGGCTGCATATTAAAAAAGCCTCAACTACTACTGATTGTGCATAAGGCAAGGTGTGATTTGAGACATTAAACACAAATTTTTGAAAGAGCCCAATAAAGTTAGATGCTTACATTCTTACTAAATGGCAATAGGAACTAGTCTCAAAATTTCCCATCAGCCTCCACTGAAGCCTCCAGCCATAAAGTACTATTGATGGAAGTACCACGGGCCACTTCCATGCAGACTGGAACCTACTGATGGAAGTACCACGGGCCACTTCCAAGCAGACTGAACTATTGATGGAAGTACCACAGGCCACTTCCATGCGGACTGCAACTATTGATGGAAGTACCACAGGCCACTTCCATGCACACTTGAAATCAGATGTTTATGAAGTCTTAACTGCTCTAGGTCTCAGGGAATCCCTTTGATGCTGAACACCATCCTGTACTGAGGCTGGTAAGGCAGTAATGAACTGTAAAGTTGTTTTCGTACAAGTTTCTCTGGAACAGCCTCTCAAAAAAGTAAGTCTGGGGCTCCAGGTCTTCCAAACTAAACAGGCTTTCATTCCAGATCCAAGGCAGGGTCAGGTATAAATGGAGATGTGCCCTTCAGCATGATCCTGTTGTACCGCATCTTCCCTCTTGTATCTGCAAAAGTGCCTGGAGACTGTAGGAGCATAGGGTCCCGTTGCCAGGAAATGGGATCTTGTCTCACTGGGTGAACTTCTTCCCAGGGAGAATTTCTAACACACTCCCATGCTGTGGCAGTGCCTGGAGAGAAAAGAAGGAACTCCACAGGGACCCACTGTGGTTCATTGCTTTCTGAAATGATATGTCTCTGTTTCAGAACTGAAGAATCTCAGCTTAAGTAGTGCATTCACAATGTACACAGGTTTATGTAAGTTTGACATACATTTTTAAATACATTGGAAATAGTAAGTAAAAATATATGCATTGAAACAGTACATACACTTGATACACATGTATTGTTGGTTCACATTTTAACTACTTTAAACAGTGAACACATATAGCCTCTCTCAATGGTTATTTTACTACTCCTTGTTTAAAATAAGTTGTGAAATGCCACAGTGACAACTGTCATGTTGTCTTTCACTACACATGAAAAGTTTGAATAACAGCAGAAAAAGTAAAAATACTGCATTGATATGACATGTTAAAGTTCCTGTCAGTTAAAAGCTACTACTTCATATATTTTCAAATATCCCCATTGAAACACATCTATTTGTATAATTTGTCACCTTACACTGTACACTGCAATACAATGTTTAGCATATTGTAAACTTTTAGCAAACAACAACTTTGTAATAAGGAATTGTACAAATATACAGCTATTTATATCACATACATATAAGGCCATTAACATAACAGCAAGATACATATAGAGAACTATAATCACCAACACATGTAATGAGCTTTTCTCCCAGTTGGCAATAATTGGGCTCATTTTCTGTTCATCAGCAGTATTTAGTGAATGCTGATGTTTCTAACAGGCTTTATTGATGTCTTGCTAGATCAGGCAGTGCCAAATGCAGCCTCATCATGCAATGCTATCATGGTGCACAATGTCATGAGATGTGCATGGACTCTGTCCTGGTTGTTGGGTAGCATGAAAGGTTTTTTCTGAATCAGGTGCATTACTGAATGAACACTCAAAGCAAATGATTGTTGATAAATAAGTCCTCAAAGTTAAATAAGTGGTTAGTGTTTTCCCCTGTGACTTAAGTGCATGAATACTTAAACCACACTTGTAGTTTAAATCTAAAAGCCACAGAAAGGTACTTGTCTCGAGGAGTCCTTTACTTACAGAATCTTCCATTGTGAAATGGAGATTCATTTTTCTCAGCAATATATGCGGCAACATTCATCGGTGGGAAATCTTCCTTTGGCTTCTGGGTATTGCTGCTGCTGGATTTACTTCGACTGTGATCTGGCGTGGCCTGAATAGGCAAAGATCTGGCCACCCTGGATTTCATCAGGCAGCCACAAACAAGGCGAAAGAAAGCCCTACGCATTTCCTTACTGGCCAGAGTGTAGATGATGGGGTTCATTGCCGAATTGATGACTGCCAGAGCAATAAACCAGTTGGCTTTGTACAAGACAGAGCACTCCTTGACTCTGCAGGCCACATCAATGAGGAACAGGATGAACAGAGGAGACCAACAGGCAATGAAGACACTAACAACGATCACGACGGTCCTAAGGAGTGCCATGGACCGCTCCGAGTTATTGTGATTAGTGACATTACGACTGCTGGACTTTACCAGGATGTAGATACGGGCATAGAGGATGACAATGGCAACCAAAATGGCTATGAAGATACTAACACAGAACACAACATACTTCTTGGAGTACAGAGGCAAAATTGTTGAGCAATCTGGTAAGTTGTTTATACAGTTCCAGCCGAGGATGGGTAAGGCACCCAAGGAAACTGAAATAAGCCAGCATGTACCAATGAGAAGGAACACTCTGTATTTTTTATTCGCATCATAAGGCCTCATTTTAATCATGGTCAGATGCCGCTCAATAGCTATTGCTAGTAAGCTGAAAGTAGAGGCTCCCAGAGCAACAAACATGCTGCCTTCCCTAATGAACCAGATTGTGGAGGACAAGCTCAGAGTTTTCTTCCCAGACATAAGAATGTTTACTTTGTAAACAATCCCAGCTAAAAGATCACAGAGAGCTAGATTGCCAATAAAAAAGTACATGCGGTTGTGAAATTTATTGTTTTTCCATATGGCAATCAACACCATCAAGTTTTCCAGGACTATGAAACTACATATGATCAGAAATGCAATAGTGGGCAGGTCTATGTTATCAGTCGCCTTCTCCCTTAAAATAAGCTTTCCTGTGTAATTATAATGCAGTACGATCAGGGAGTCCATCTCTTCATTTCCTTGAGGGCTGAGAAGAGCATCAGGTGGCATGGTAATTGCTGCCATCGTTTGTTCACTGATTCTGGACTTTTCTTCTTTAGTATCACGAGAATCTAGTTCCAATAATTTTCCACAAGAGGGAGATCAAGCCACGTTTCTCTAAGCAGTCCTCTGGGTAGGTGGTGCGTATCCCCAGCTCCAGCAAGCCTCGCATATTAATTTGGGAGAGTAGCTTGCAAACCAGGCTCTGAAAATAAAATCAACAAATCCAACATAAATCTCACTGTCTTCTCATGTCACCCACGGCCCGCGTGGGTGCTCAAGCTGCCACATACACCCGGGAGCCGAGGGCGATGCTGACTACGATGGGGCACCAAGGTCTAGCACGGCTGCATGCTTATCAAGGTAGCTGTGGGTAAGCTGTTGGTTATGCTCTGCACACATGCATATATGCTAGAGAAAGACAAGGGCAATGTGGAGAACTGCTCATAGGTGTTTCCCCCTACAAAATTTCCATGCTGGAAAAAAATGCAGAGGAGCAGTGAGAAGGACTAGAAAACGGTCCCAGCAAGCCCCAGTGTACACAGCAACCAACTCACTCCTCAAAAAGATCTATGTGTATGTGGTGCTGCCAAATCACCACCCAACCATCACTGCCTGAGCAGCAGCAGGGCAAACTCACTGCTTTCAAAGCTTGTCCCTGTCCCCCCTGCAGACCTAAGGTAGCAAAGACCTTGAGAAAGTTGGTGTCAAGTCTTGATGCCAATGCCTAAAATAACTTCCTACCCTTAATGGTACAAAATTATACTATTTACAATTAAGGAGATGCTCTGAAAGCCAGTCATCATAAAATCAATCCTACTTCCCATTCAAATTAGTTGGATTTCTGCTACCCTTTTTAAAATAAACAGCAAGTCACATCTTTGTAAGTATTGCTTTTCTTTATGGTTCACTTTACTTTTTTTTCCCTTTGCATACGTATACAAGACATACATTTAATGTTGCTGGGTTTTTTTTTAAATAAAAAATAGTTATACCAACTTTAATTGTCCTCCTCAATATACTTCTGTTTTTCTTTAAGTCATGACTTAGATTAACTGCAACATTTTCCCATGGACTTTGATAGGTTGCATTTTCGCAGCAGATCCTCCTAGCTGTCTTTTTCCATTGCCATATATAAATATTGGAAGAGATCTGCACAGCTTTGTAAAAACATCAGAAGATGTCAGAAGTACTTACTGTTTTACCAGAAACATTACAGTTTAGTTGCTCCATACTCCAATGAGAACCATTGCTCATGACCCGAACGTATGTACTGAGGATAAACAGATAGCTAATTTTTCAGCTTGGTAACCCAGTCAGGATGGGGACGAGGAGAGAACTGATTCCATCTGAACCATGTGTGTAAAGACTTAATCTTTTTCTGGGAAAGGTAAGAAAATAAAAAGTTGTACTGGATGGGAGGACACTTTCCACTCGCTCCAAATTAAATAGTTTAGTTTAAGGAACTCTTTAAGTGCTAGAGCTCCTGACCTTACCATTTATTTACTCAAGGGTCACAAGCATTTCCCAAACACATGAAAGACACTTTCAAAGGATGGGTATCGAGGGAAGGGGGGATGGAACTAGATGATCTTTAAGGTCCCTTCCAACCCAAACCATTCTATGATTCTATGATTCTATATACAGGTTTCTTAAGATCACAAAAACATGTGAGCCTCTGCTGTTCCAGCACTCTGTTTTGGGCTCTTGAAAAGTGGGAGATGCATTTTCAAGTGCCTTCTGGAAGAAGGGAGGAGCAAACCGCATCCCAGATAAATGTAAAGGGATTTAAAGGATGACCCACACCCTATCCTCCCCCCGCCCCCGTCTTTTCCTGGGTTCCCTCCTTCAGAAAACAAGTAATCTGACAAAAGTCTACAGTGAATTGACTTGAAATCTTTAGTACATTTGAGATGTTTTAAAATTATTTTCTGAGAAAATAATTTACTGTGTTTATTATTATTATTATTATCATTATTATTATATTATTATTATAATATTATTATTATTTCCCCGTTCTAGTTCTTAGGTCCAAACTCCTTTGGTGAAGAGACCTACTGGGAGAGACTATTATCCAAGAAACACAGTTACTGCTTAGTGTCCTCGGTCTTTCTTACTCTGAAGATGACAGCAACCACCTCATTCATTTCCCAGGAATGGAACTGGGCCCTTGAGTTGTTGACCTCTTTTCTGAAGCATGGTAACAGTTAAGGTCTTCAACAGAACAACTTCACCTCAGCCAAAGTTCAATCTCATTGTAATTCAGTTGCCATCTGCACACTGTTATCACATAAACTATCACAGTCTTTCATTGTATTGGCTTATAACAAAATGCCACTGTGTCCATATGAATTGCAAGTGCTTTCCACTGTAAAATAAACAATTACATTTGACTAGAAAAGTACTTGTTAATGATGGCTTAACTATCAATACTTACCAGACTGGCCTGATGGCTGCCTGAGAGAATCAAATTCATATCATTTAAGAGCACCACATGCAACAAAATAAATGTTTCTATAAGTCTTTTCCAAGCGGAGTTATCATACTGGTCTATTGAAGGACAAATACATTTCTTTCTGTGAAGAAAATTATATGCCAGAGTCAGGACTTCATCAGCCACAACTCAGCAGCTGTAAACTATCATGACTGTACTAAAGGTAATGGTGCTATACCAGTTCCCCTGGCTGAAGGCATGGACAATACACTCAATCAGCAGAAATCACACCGGGTCTCTTCCATTGTTTGTAATTACTTCTTCCCTTAAAAATTATTACAGCAAACTTAGTATCACAAAAGTAAATCTTTGGCTCTGACAGGCTAGTGGCAAGGCAATGGAGGCTGTAACATTATTGCTTGCCAGGACTCTCAGGGAACGAATATCACTCACAAGCTACTTGAAAGTTAATATAAATAATAATGTAATAAATTAAAATTTATTCTCTTCTAGCAGCAATATTTCCAGGTAATATCTTTCAGCCATACTACTTCTTTGTTTTCCTCCTGCTTTGTAGTCAGTAACCAAGAAAGCACATTCAATTTTAACAGTTAGAAAAATTAAAGTTGGTGATATATTATAACAAGACAGCAGCAGCCAGGTCCAGGATATCTATGTCAATGCTTCCTGACAGCTCTACAACTTACTCCTCAAAACACCTTTGTCCCAGTCACATACAGAGCACTAGCCACTAGCTACAAAGTATGGACCTTAGCTTGAAATATTAAAAAAAGGACCTGAAGAGCCTGACTGTGGCATGTTGTGTATCGAGCATTGCCTTGGTTACGTACCTCAATACCCCGAGCTCTTGATACCACTCGAAATCAGTTTTATTCCCTCTAAAGCAAACCAGAAGATCCCTATCACTGCACCACCAGGTACCACTAGAAAGATAAACTTATTGGCAGTGCAGGGTCAATATGGCTATACTTCCTCATGGATGTGATGGCCAAAACAGCGTTTGCTAAATTACTCAAATAAAGGCTGTGGTACAATGTCAAGAACCACAGTCACGTGGAGGACAATTCACGTCGTGAATTGCCTCCTTCAACTAATTGGCTGACCTTTGTCCTCCCTGCTCCAAGGATGGAGGGAGCAGTTGGGGTCAGCAGCAAGCACCATGACTTGCCCCTTCTGGGCAACCTCCCTGCCCACTGCCATGCTTTGGGGTTTCCACAGTGGTTAGTGTGGTCTCCTGCTGAGGTCAAGGATCCTGGCAGGGTTGAGCACCCTTCCAGGTTGGAGCAGGGGTTCTCCACCATGGCTCACATCCCCAGGGTCTACGGGGGTCTGTATGATCCCTGTGCCACACTCGCCATGGAAAGGGCAATGCTGTGCGGTAGGCTGCAACCCCTCGGTCTGCCCTATGGCAAGGCACACATCCACTGCCCTCTCCAGCCCCACCACACAGTGGGCAGAGACTTGGGGCCGTACCTCCAACCAGCTTCCCACAGATAACACCCTGGCTAAGGCAGCTGGAGTCAACCTGCAATTTTCCTGTGGGAATGTGTAATTCCCAGTGCCAGGAGGCAACAAGGAACTTGTGATAATGGGGATGCCAAAGCCCTTCAGCAACCATCCCCAGTACATCTCCACTCTCTGTTCCCAGCAGGCGCTCCAGTAAAAGTCCCACAGGGAGCTGAGGGCTTTTACCATCTCATGAGTCACTGGGTACTTTACAGCTGGAAGATTAAGAAATTTATATTTTCAAAACAGTTAGCCAAACTGCTCTCAATTTTCATGATATTCTGAAACCAAAGCAACAAGTGAGAATAAAGCACAAGTGAGAATAGGACTTAACTTTCCACTACGTACTTTTGCCTACACAAGAACATACAATGCCATGCGTTCAGTGCACTTACTGTAATTCAGCTGGAATCGTATTTCCCTGCCTTCCAGATATCCACAAATAGACCTGACCAAAGAGACCAGATGTCCCTTCACCAGCACCACACACTTTGCAGTTCTCCCTTCTCTTCCACACACAGCCATACACTTTGGCCACCAATGACAATTTAAAAAATGGCAAAGGGAAAGGCAAGAATGCATATCTGAAGCCAAACTTTTGTGTATTTTATTTATTTGTAAAGACTTTCCTGATGAAAAGTAAACGTGTAACTTATCAGGCACGCCCTGGTAGTGTTAAATTTAAGAGCAGAAAAGGCTTTTGAGAACAGCAGCACATTTCAGTGCACATTTCCACTCTTAAATGAAGCTGTGCTAGATGCAAATGAAGTTTAGACAACAAACATCTGCTGCAGAACAATGTCTTGGACAACTCAAATAAACTTTCAAAAGATTTTTTTTTTTTTTTTGAAGTGAATGTGCTGGCAGCTTGCGGCCTCAGAAAAGCCTTTAATAAATGGTTATTTTTCTTGGCTTCTTGGATTTTAGACATCAGCGTCTGTTTTGTAATTCCGAGTAGCCCACACGCGTCTCTCGCGCAGGAGCTCGCGGCTGCTTTAATTCCCGCACGTTAAAGGAAGGCACGTCTACTTCTTCCCCCGCACCGGCTCCCAGCGCTCCCCACCCGTATTCCCCGCGCTCCAAACTCCAGCACGCCCTCCGCAAACTTGCACGGCTGCAGCCACCTGACGTTTTGGGGGCGTCAAACCTCTCGCCTAAGGCAGCTAAGCACGGCCCCGACGTGTCCGCGGCGTGGCCGTCCCGCACGGGAAACATGGCTCCACTCACAGTCTCGGGCTTTCTCCTCGACCCGCCGCCGCCCCGCGCCTGCCGCTACGCCTCTACGTGACATCCCGAAGGCACCGCCTGCACGGTGGCTCTCCCGCTCCCACGACACCGGCACGGCAGGCGGAGCGGCGCCGCTCCCCCCGCCCGGCCGCCCGCGGACACCTCGCCCG